>CM022758.1:8920110-9472610 GCA_012411365.1 Ameiurus melas
ATTAAAAAAAAGGCATAATTATGTCATAAGTCATATTTTGTGTGAAGTTTAATATCTAATTTTATATATATATATATATATATATATATATATATATATATATATATATATATATATATATATATAGTTATAAGTTTTAAGTATATATAAGTATATATAAGTATATATATATATATATATATATATATATATATATATATATATATATATATATATATATATAAGACATATTTATGTCATATGTCATATTTTGTGTGAAGTTTAAAATCAATTTTATATATATATATATATATATATATATATATATATATATATATATATATATATATATATATATATATATAGTTATAAGTTATAAGTATATATAAATATATATATATAAGTTTTAATATCTAATATCTATTTAAAAGTCTCATTTAATCAAGTTTTTTTTTGACCTGTGGTTCCTCCTGTTGTATAAGTGGTTACAGCCAAATTATCTTATATTAGTTCAGACAAGTGTAATTCAAATGAAGTGATAATGGCATCAAAATAGTTTGATTATTAATTGGGACCATTTAATATGGGAGAAAAAATTGTGCATTTTATGTACAATATGCACCACCACACCAGTTTTCTCACACTCTCAATACAGACTAAAGCTGTGTCAGTTAAAACAATGATAAACAATTAGCACAAGCCAAGAAACACTTTTATTATGTATTTATTTTATTTTATTTTATTTTCTTGATAGATGTAGAGTTTGTGTTGCATGTGATTTTGTCTGGAAAATTCAGACCCTGCAAAAAAAGCAAAGGCTGATCAGTGCCACTATTAGCATTAATTGAGTGGTAATTTTTACACTGTGTTAGCCGTTCGTTGTGATGGACTGTTAATTGGTGGTGTTAACTGTCTTGATAGAACAGTGAGAATAAGCCATCTGTCTGGCTATGTAATGTTTTGGCTCCACTAGCTAATGGTCATGTTAGATGGCTTTCAACAACTCCACACAAATAAGCATTTGTGTATATGAAAGGCGATGCTCCTAATACTAATCCCATAAACAGTGTGTGCTCAATATACTGTATGATATCACACAGAGCACAAAGTGTGTATTATCAGCTATTAAATGTTCCCTTGGGAATGACATGTCAGAGTTAACAGACCTTACACAATGTTGAGATGGTTCTACATCATTATTTTTTGAACATTTTTATTTTTCTGAATACTTGATTGAGTATATTCATATATATTCCAAAGTGTCTTTCCTAGTGGACATAAAGATAAATAAATGCTTGTTGAATGACCATCCCATATATGCAACAGATCTTTAGAAAACTAGAAATACTGCTGATTAGTATAGAACCATATTGAAAGTGTTGCTAGAGTAGTGCAGAAACAGTGTGGTTAACATTTCTAGTTTAAAATGTGCACCATTGTCCTGGACCATGGATGGCAGTACATCAGATACAGTTAATGAATACATTAGTTGTCTATCTTTTACAACACTAGGTATAAATGACCAGTTCAACTGTAAAAGACTCTTGTTGAAGTTAAGAGACTCCCAGTTCCTGCTCCTTTTGCAGCTTTTAAAGAGTGTGGCTTATAATGCTATTATCAGAAAACAGTGTATGCAAAGTGCTATGTAGACACTTCTTTGCAAAGAGGATGAGGGAGAAGATCGGAAGTCACCTCAAGTCTCAGCAGTTGGCTCATTTCTTGCTTTCTAGGCAGTTATCAGGTTTTTTAATCTAATGTTGGCAGCTACAAGAAGCTAGTGAAGGGAACACAGCAGGTGGAGAGACATGACTGAAGACAAATTGGGCCACTGCATTCTGGATCAGTTGCAGCCCCTGTGGCTGTTCTGAACTCTTTGATTCCAAGGCTAGGAGTATATGGTTAAATGTGTCAAAAGCTGCAGAATGGTCCAGATGGATCAGGCGTTATGACAGTTTAGCTGACCTAGCAGCATGAAGCTTTGGTAATTGTCACTAGGGCAGTTTCTTTAGAGTGTCCTGACTTGAAGCCAGATTGGTTAGGATCCTGGAGATGTGTGAATGACAACTGATTAAAGCCATTCAAGTGCATTTGAAAGGGGAAAAAATAGAGAAACCCTTAGGTAGCTGCCAACAGTAGTTTAGTGGGAACTTTAACAGAATAGGCACCACCTGGACAGCCTTGAAGGCAGATCATAAATACTTAACTATGTTACCAAACCATGCATTATGTATACCATGAAGGGGAAGATGTTGTATTAGATGTATGGCATATGAAGCACTGTGAATTAGATTCATTACAGTTGGACAAGTGTTTTGATAGCTATAATATTTGGAGAAATGCATTAGGAAGTCGAGCATGCTTATAGAGGCAAGGGAGGGAAGACTGGATGATCTTCTTGGAGTCTTCAGGGGTAGGGCAATGGTGGATGGGTTGCAAAGTTTGGGGCATGCTAGCTAGCTGATGTTAGCTAGTTAGAAATACAGTACATACAGTGCCTTGTGAAAGTATTCGGCCCCCTTGAACTTTTCAACCTTTTGCCACATTTCAGGCTTCAAACATAAGGATATAATATTTAATTTTTTTGTGAAGAATCACCAACAAGTGGGACACAATTGTGAAGTGGAACAAAATCTATTGGATATTTTAAGCTTTTTTAGCAAATAAAAAACTGAAAAGTGGTGCGTGCAAAATTATTCGGCCTCTTTACTTTCAGTGCAGCAAACTCACTCCAGAAGTTCAGCGAGGATCTCTGAATGATCCAATGTTGTCCTAATTGACTGATGGTGATAAATAGAATCCACCTGTGTGTAATCAAGTCTCTGTATAAATGCACCTGCTCTGTGATAGTCTCAGGGTTCTGTTGAAAGCGCAGAGAGCATCATGAATACCAAGGAACACACCAGGCAGGTCCGTAATACTGTTGTGGAGAAGTTTAAAGCCGGATTTGGATACAAAAAGATTTCCCAAGCTTTAAACATCCCAAGGAGCACTGTGCAAGCGATCATTTTGAAATGGAAGGAGTATCAGACCACTGCAAATCTACCAAGACCTGGCCGTCCCTCTAAACTTTCAGCTTAGACAAGGAGAAGACTGACCAGAGATGCAGCCAAGAGGCCCATGATCAATCTGGATGAACTGCAGAGAACTACAGCTGAGGTGGGAGAGTCTGTCCATAGGACAACAATCAGTCATACACTGCACAAATCTGGCCTTTATGGAAGAGTGGCAAGAAGAAAGCCATTTCTCAAAGATATCCATAAAAAGTCTTGTGGCAAACTTTAGATGAGACTTTTTATGGATATAAATGGATATTTATGGACAGCCAGGTCTTGGTAGATTTGCAGTGGTCTGATACTCCTTCCATTTCAATATGATCACTTGCACAGTGCTCCTTGAGATGTTTAAAGCTTGGGAAATCTTTTTGTATCCAAATCCGGCTTTAAACTTCTCCACAACAGTATTATGGACCTGCCTGGTGTGTTGGTGTGTATGTGATTGTGCCCTGCGATGGACTGTCAAGGGTGTACCCCGCCTTGTGCCTGATGCTCCTTGGGATAGACTCCAGGTTCCCCGTGACCCCGAAAAGGAGTAAGCAGTTGAAGATGGATGGATGAATTACAGGCTATTTTTCTATTTTTTATTTTTATTTTTTTTTACAGGCTCAAAACTAATTGGACAAACTAACATCATCCTAAATATTAGGTTTATTTTGCAAATCCTCTGTGGATTGACTCAATGACTGTCCATAGTCTGGAACCCATGGACCTTAACAAATGCATGGGAGGAAACCAGAGTAAATGTGCACTTATATAGCGCTTTTATCCAAAGCACTTTACACTGTGTCTCATTCACCCATTCACACACACACCAATGGTAGCAGAGCTGCCATGCAAGGCGCTAGCTTGCCATCAGGAGCAACTTGGGTTCAGTGTCTTGCCCAAGGACACTTCGGCATGTGGAGTTACCCAGGCCGGGAATCAAACTGCCAACCCTACGATTAGTGGACAACCCGCTCTACCAACTGCACCACAACCGCCCCCCAGAGTAGCCAGAGGAAACCCCTGCAGCACAGGGAGAACATGCAAACTCTCCACACACGGCCCCGGCGGGAATCGAACCCCAGACCTTGGAGGTCTGAGGTGTACATTGTGGTGGTGTACAGAGGCAAAAGTGCAAAAATTGTGTCACTGTCCATATACTTATGGACCTGACTGTATACAAACATTTTTCATATAAACAACAATTACTTGATGCAATTCAAACATTTTTCAAAATGCAATCCTGAAATATGGTAAATTTACTTGCACAGTAATCATCATCATGCAGTTGTCATTTCTCCCTCTCAGCATTCTGCTCTGTGATGCTCTTGACCATCACAGCAGTCAGTTGCCTGAAAATAGCATCAGCAGTATCTTAAAGATGTCCACCTTTGAACACAGAGTTTCTGATCTAGAAATAGTCTAAATATTCAGCTCAGACCTGACACTTCATTCAGGTTGTGGAGAAAAGCATCTGTAAATAGCATTAGGCACTCTGTACCAGTGCTGCTTTACATAAATCCCACAAAACAAAAAGAAAAAAAAAAAGGAAGAAACATAATGCTAGACACCAGCTTGGCCTTTTGTACAGCTGTTCCCTTTGCTTAGTTGGATTTGATGAGGCTATCACTATAGTGGTGATACATCACAGTATACAGGGACAGCTGGTGCTTTAATGGTGTGCCTCAGCTGCATGCGTGGGCCTTGATTCTCTGACCCCCTGATTTTAACCTATAAAGCAAGACATGGCAGACACTTTACTACATGTAAAGCAAACAAAGCAAAGGGGAAAAACATCAGAAGTAGAACAAACTGCAGTGTAATAGAAAATGTCTGGGTTACACAAGTAACCATGTTCCCTGAGAAGGGAACAAGATGTTGTGTTAAGCATAACACTAACTGATAACAAAACACTAACACATAACCCTTACTGGACAGGGCATGCGCATTCTCTCTTATTTCGTTGTGGGGAATGGAGGAGGGCAGAAAGCCTGCAACACCACAGGGTGGGCAGACGATGTAGGCACTTTAGGAATATAATCCGGCCTAGGATACAGGAAGGCCTTGGCTAATCCAGGGGCAAAGGCGAGGCAGGAAGGGGAAACAGAGAGAGCTTGCAGATCTCCTACTCGCTTGAGAGATGTCAGGGCCAGCCGAAAAACAGACCTGCCGACCGGCCTCAGCCGCCTGACATCACGCATGAACCTCGAAGATGTTGCCCCACAGAGACTCCATCAACAGGGGCATGGCTGGCCGAAATGGTGGCCACATAAACCCTGATTGTAGAAGGAGCCCACGCCGCTGAGAAATGTTCTTGTAAGAACTCCAGGACTGTAACTATTGCGCAGTACACTGGGCCTACTGTGGATCCCTACAAATGGGACTCTCTCAAGGAGTGCCATCTAGCAGGGATATTATCTCTGAGAATCATATTCGAGCGGGGCAATAAGGTGCTACTAACAGCAGACATAGACTGTCTTGACGAACTCTCACTAAAACTTGTGGGAGCAGAGTGATGGGGGGAAAGCATACAGATGTGACCTCTGCCACATGTGCACCATGGCGTCCAGCCCTAATTGTGAAGGAGGGCGAACCACAGCAGGCTGTGTGTTGTCCCCTCAGAGGCGAGTACATGCAAACCTGCTTGGCCAAACCTTATCGTATGGACTCCACTACTTGTGGATGGAGCCACCAATTCCTGGGCCACAGCCCCTGCCTTAACAGAATGTCTGCCCCCATATTCCCAGAATGTACATTGTACTCACTGACAAACTTTTCTTCTGTCAGAGAAGAATTAATTGCACTTGCCTGAACAGGGGGCACAGACACAATCCTCCCTGGTGGTCAATATATGAGACCACTGGTGGGTTGTCTGTAATCACATGGTGACCTCTCAATTGAGGAAGAAAGATTTTCAGTGCTTGAAATATGGCCCTTATTTCTAGGCAATTTATATGCCTCTTCAGATGAGGGCCACACCAGAGACCGTGAGCTGGACAGCTGTCTAAGACCGCGCTCCAGCCCGTGAGGGAGGTGTCTGTCATTACTATCTTGCGCAAGGAGACACCCCTACAGTGTGACCCAAGACTAGAAAGCGGGGGCACTCAAATTCTCAGAGCATGTAGGCATTGCCGTGTGACACTGATTATTCTCAGAGGTTGTGTCCTAGGACAAAACCAAAAACTTCTCAGCCACCACTGAATGGTCTCCTGTGCAATAGGCCCATAAGTGCCAATAGTCTCCCAAGATACAGCTTTATCTTGCTCAGTGTTTATAGGATTGACCCTTCTCATGTTGGGCGTAGAAACACCCTCATCGTAGTACAATCCTTATAACCCCTAGAAAAATGTACACTGCACTGGGGAAAGCATACTTTTCTGAGGTTCAACCTGAGCCCAAAGCTCTTCATGTGGGCGAGAACAACATCTTGATGTTGTACCGCCAGTTCCCTGGATCATGCTAGAATTAAACAGTCGTCCAGGTAGTTTAGTACACGAATGCAGATCTCCTTGGTAGGCCTTCAACACTGTCATTGTCTGCAGTGAGCCACAATCAAGATTACTACTGTATAGGCCTTGCCAACCAATGCCACGGTGGCTTGGCCCCCATAATTAATTGCTGTCGATGGAGAGAGTTAGCTCACAAGCGCCTCCTCCACCTTCAGCATAGATAAATTCCCTAAATCCACAAAACTGCATTCAATATTGGGTTCAGCTGGACTAGACACAACCATGCCTGATTACTGCAAACCCTGTTCAATCAAAAACAATTAAATAGAACTTTTTCCTTAAATAGAACTTGTTTTTTATACGAGTAAGTTGAAAGAAATTCCAGAAATGAGGAGGTGATTGAAATACATCAGTCTTGGTAGGATTACAAAGCTATTTAAAGGACCACAGTGAGAGCCATTATCTCCAAATGGAAAAACCTTGACACATATGTTTTAGGATTGTCAGATCCATGCAACAAATGCAGCAGCAAAAAAATATGAAGTTTACCTAAGTAGAACCTTCGGCAGGTGAATCTTCCCAGAAGTAGCCGACCTTCCACAATTCCTCCAAAAGTACAGCAACTAATCATCCAGAAAGTAACAAAAGAGCCAAGGACAACATGAACGTACATACACTCATCTCTTGCATCAATAATTTCTCCATGACTCCACTATCAGATTCATGACTCCACTATCAGAAAGACACTGGGCAAAAATGGCATCCATGGAAGAGTGGCATAACAAAAAACACTGCTAACTCAGAAGAACATTAAGGCTTATCTGAATTTTGCCAAATCACACTTTGATGAACCTCAAACCTTTTGGGAAAATGTTTTGTGGATTGAGGAGTCAAAAGCGGAGCTGTTTGGAAGAAAGTGGTTACGTTATATCTGGCATAAACCAAACACAGAATTCCACAAAAAGAACATCATACCTGCGGTTACGCATTGTGGTGGAAGTGTGGGGATGCTTTGCTGCTTCAGGGCCTGAGCAACTTGCAATAATTGATGGAAACATGAATTCTGCTCTCTACTAGAAAATCTTAAAGGAGAATGCCCGGTCTTCAGTCCATAAGTTGAAACTCAAGCGCAAATTAATTATGCAGTAAGACAATGATACAAAGCATAGGAGTAACTCCTAGTCCTAAAAGTAAGTGAAAGACTGATCTCCAGTTATCGGAAGCATTTGGTTGCAGTTATTGCTGCTAAAGATGGCACAAACTGATTTTATGTTTAATGGGGGAATTAGTTTTTCAAATGGGTGATAGGTGTTGGCTAACTTTTTTGCTTCAATAATAAATAAATAGTAAATAAATAAAACCTATATTGTGTGGTTACTCAGGTTGCCTTTGTTTTATGTTGTATTTCGTTTGAAGATCTAAAATGCATTTAGTCTCAGATATACACAAAAACAAAATAAAGCAGGATGAGGGCACTGTACTGTATATGAATGCATCATCATTGCCTACCTGTGGCTAGTAAGCAAACTGCTGGAGCTCCAGAAAAGAGCTGACTTGAGGTCTTAGATAGAACAGCATCGGTCTCTCCAGGACCTTCATTACATGTGAGACTACTGTTCTATAATCGTTCAGGGTGGAGGAATGTTGCCTTCTTTGGAACAGGAACCAGGCAAGATACCTTCTCCAGTCAAAGGCTTAGATTGAAGAAGTGCTGGAGGATCCCACATAGTTGGTTAGCACAGACTTTCAGTACCCTGGGACTGATTCCGACAGGCCTTGCAGCTTTCCCAGGTTTCAGCTTCTCCAACTGTGTCTTCACCTGGCCAGTAGTGATATGTAGGAGGGGGGAGCAACTACTGATTCCATTGAGGATGGCTGTAACACAAAAAACCTTTAGGCAGATGGGCTACAACAGCAGATCTCATATCATCACTTACTGTTTTTTTTTTCTAGAGACTGTCGAGCATAATAATAGATTAATAGAGATTTTTTACCCATTCTGATGTTTAACCTGAACATTAACAAAACCTCTTGTCTCGTATCTGCATGAGTTGTACTGGTGCCACATAGTTGGCTGATTGGCACCTGTCGCTCTTCTCCCGCTGATAATTCATAATAAAGAATCCACCATTTGTTTTGTTCTTAGGTTGAATTTGTATTTTTAAACAGTATATAATGGAAGCACACAATGATCTGACCACATTTCAGAAATGCCCTAAAACATTGGTATGGAAACATAGTGGTAGATAATGAGCCTGTGTTAGTCAAATCACCACCTCACATTGATTTTAAAGCTCATTAACATACCTTTCTCATCCCACAAAAAATTTACTTAAATCAACCACTGGCTGATTTTGTTGATTCTGGCTGATTTTGTTTTTTGTTGTTTATATATGTGTGTGTGTGTGTGTGTGTGTGTGTGTGTGTGTGTGTGTGTGTGTGTTGTGTGTGAGAGAGAGAGAGAGAGAGAGAGAGAGTGTGTGTGAGAGAGAGAGAGAGAGAGAGAGAGAGAGAAAGAGAAAAAGAGCATTATCATATTTTTTGTGTGTGCTGGCACATTTCTGCATAAAACAACCTTGCAATTCATTCTCAAAGTCATTACCAAACCTAATGGCTCAAATGGGTGGGGGTCTGGAGGTATGTGTGCGTCTGTGTGGGAGAAATCTTTTCAAATGGAAAATGTCTTCTTTCCCTCCTGCTCTATCGCTTCCCATTTTCCCTTGCCCTTTTTTCACATGATTGTGTGGCTACATAGTCAGCCAACACACACTTTATAATTTTAACACGTTACTTCCTGACTTGATGTTAAAAAGACCTTCATTTTTCGTTTCTGCATGAACAAATGTAATTGTAGTTACAGTGCACATGCCCACAAACACACTCATCTGATTAAATAATGCTATTTTTTTTAGAACAGGTGCAACAGAACTGGACTATTTGTAACTAGATCTCTCTCTCTCTCTCTCACTCTCCAAAATAGAGTGCTTTTCATGACACATACTCCTGCTCTTAAAAACAAACAGAAATTATTTTATTTAATCCCTTTTAATGAATACAGTTTCACACCGTTTTTCAAGATCCACTTATTTACACTAAAATGTGCTCCAGGCAGCAAAGATAAGCTACATTAAAAAAAATAATAATAATAAAAAAAAAATAAACGTGCATTGACGCAATGTTAAAAGTGAAATAAGCATATATTTTCTGTGAATGCTCTCTCAGGATTTAAGCTTGGTCTCTCAAACACGTAGAAATATGCTCACGTTCAGCATTTTCCTATAGAAATATATAGCTAAAATTTGGTGCACCTTAAACTTGGTCTGAAAAGGAACAAAATGTAGAATTTTCTTACATGCCACATTCCAGCAGGAAATCTTCAGCCCAACTAGGCGTAGGTGTGGAGGTCCTTGCAGCAACCCCCCCAGCCGAGGGAGCGAAAATGTGAACAAATCTTCCTTCCATTAGTACAGACACCCGAGACACCTGACACAAAATCAATGGACATGCTGTGAAAACAAATCCAGGTTCACAAACCAACAGGAGAAAACAGAGAGACAGACTTTGTATGACCGATTCTGACAGAAAACAACACTCCACATGTTACACAAATATTGCTAAAATGACATGGGCAAAAGTTTCTTTTCTATATTAAATATAAATAAAATATAAATATATTATATATAAAATGCATTATTAGCAGCATCTAATAAGTATTTGGAGAAGATATTAGTCCTTCAAAGTGCTTGTATACAATACAATTGACTCCTATGCATTTTATTTCCTTTTCAGTTTATAGCATTTAATAAAGTTTATCAACAAGAACCATGATGTGACCGGTATCTGAAGCTTGTGTAAAATCATGCCTCTACTTATAGGCCTGCCATGATCAGGTGACGTGGCAATTAAGCGCATCGCATGATATATATATGGCACCTGTGAACCCCGCCGCTAGCCTCTATTATCTGAAGCGAAGACGCAATTCACAGGCCTGCCCTGGTATGACAATGCTATGCAACGTCTCGTTCCCTTCTCAGGGAACAAGGTTACATACGTAACCCCGACGTTCCCTTTCAAAGGGAACTTCGACGTTGCATTTAGCATAACAGTATGGGAACGTGAATACCCACTCCGTCATACCGAGAGTACGGCCTGTCCAAAAATACCCAAGCCCGAGGGTCACTGCAAGACAATCGAGCCCGGGGTGGAATGAACATCCAGGCTGTAATAACGAATGAACGTGTGTGGCGTAGACCACCCTGCGGCCGCACACACATCGTGCAAGGACACCCCTTTTGACAAAGCCTTCGAGGAGGTGACTGCCCTAGTGGAATGAGCTCTTATGCCTAGAGGCGAGGCGAGACCGCGCGCCTCGTAAGCAATAGAGATTGCTTCCACTATCCAAGTAGAGATGCGCTGTTTTGACACAGCGTCACCTCTACTGTCGCCACCAAAGCAGACCAGCAGCTGCTCTGACTTACCCCACTGGCCGGAGCGGTGGACGTAAGTGCAGAGGGCCCTTACCGGACACAGCAGGTGCAACCTCTCCTGTTCCGGTGTGAGGAACGAAGGAGGGCAGAAGGCCTGTAACACCACATGGTGGGCAGCCGATGTAGGCACTTTAGGAATATAATCCGGCCTAGGATACAGGAAGGCCTTGGCCAGTCCGGGGGCGAAGTCAAGGCAGGGGGGGGCAACCGAGAGAGCTTGTAGATCCCCCACTCGCTTGAGAGATGTCAGGGCCAGTAGAAGAGCTACCTTTAGAGTCAGAATCTTCTCCGAGGCTGACTCTAAGGGCTCAAATGGGGCTACCGACAGACTTTCCAAGACCACAGAAAGGTCCCAAGAAGGTACTCGCGGCCTGCAGATGGGCCTCAACCGTCTGACACCGCGCATGCACCTCGAAGTTAGAGGATGCTGCCCCACAGAGGCTCCATTAACAGGGGCATGGCTGGCCGAAATGGCGGCCACATAAACTCCGATTGTAGAAGGAGCCAACCCTGCTGAAAAACGTCCTTGCAGAAACTCCAGGACTGTAGCCACTGCGCAGTTCACTGGGTCTAACTGATGTTCCTCACACCACAAGACAAAAAGCCGCCACTTGAGCGCATACAATTTCCTTGTGGATGGTGCTCTAGCGTTTAATATGGTCTCTACAACCTCAGTTGTGAGACCAGAATCTATGAGCTGGTGCCCCTCTGGGGCCAGACCCACAGTTTCCATAGTTCTGGCCGAGGGTGATAGATCAGCCCTCCGGCTTGAGACAGTAGGTCCATGCGGATGGGAATCTCCCAAGGATTGCTGTCGAGCAGGGACATTATCTCCGAGAACCAAATTCGAGCTGGCCAAAAAGGTGCTACTAGCAGCAGACGTATACTGTCTTGGCGAACTCTCGCTAGAGCTTGTGGGAGCAGAGCAATCAGGGGGAAAGCATATAGACATGACCTCGGCCACGTGTGCACCATGGCATCCAGTCCCAATGGGGCAGGAGGAGTGAGGGTGAACCACAGCGGGCAGTGTGTTGTCTCCTCGGAAGCAAACACATCCACTTCCGCTCGTCCGAACCTCCGGATGGACTCCACCACTTGTGCATGGAGCCTCCACCCCCCGGGCCTCAGCCCCTGCCTCGCGTCTGCCCCCCCTCGCGTCTGCCCCCACTGAACAGGGGGCGTGAACGTAACCCTCCCTGGTGGTTGATATACGAGACCACAGCTGTGTTGTCTGACACAACTAGCACACTGTGACCTCTCAACTGAGGGAGAAAGAACTTCAGTGCTAGGAATACGGCCCGCATCTCTAGGCGATTTATATGCCACGTCAGATGAGAGCCGCTCCAAAGACCGTGAGCTGGACAGCCATTTAAGACTGCGCCCCAGCCTGTGAGGGACGCGTCTGTCATTACCGTCTTGTGGTAAGGGGACACCCCTAGAGTGTGACCCGAGGCTAGGAACTGCGGGCACCTCCAAACACTCAGAGCACGTAGGCATCGCCGCGTGACTCTGATTACTCTCAGCAGTTTCATCCTCGGATGAAACCCCCGACTTTTCAGTCACCACTGAAACGGTCTCATGTGCAATAGGCCCAACGGTATGACGTTGGCTGCTGCTGCCATAAGGCCCAACAGCCTCTCGTAAAAGCTGGAGGGGATGCCCAGACTCCGCTTTATCTTGCTCAAAGTTGATAGGATCGATTGTACGCGTGTTGGGGAAAGAAACGCCCTCATCGTAGTAGAATCCCATATGACCCCTAGAAAAGTTGTCCTCTGCACTGAGAAAAGCATACTTTTCTTGAGGTTCAACCTGAGCCCCAAGCCCCTCATGTGGGCGAGAACAACATCTTGATGTTGAACCGCCTGTTCCCTGGAACGTGCCAGAATTAACCAGTCGTCCAGGTAGTTTAGTACACAGATGCCCTGGAGTCGCAAGGGAGCCAGAGCAGCATCCATGCACTTTGTGAAGGTGTGAGGGGATAAAGCCAGCCCGAAAGGGAGAACCCGAAATTGGTATGTGTTTTCTCCAAACGCAAACCTCAGGAACTTCCTGTGACTGTGCTATATTCCTATGTGGAAATATGCGTCTTTCAGATCTATCGTCACAAACCAGTCCTCGGACTGAATCTGTGGCACGATAAGTTTGAGCGTCAGCATCTTGAACCTGTATGTCCAAAGAGTACGGTTCAGATGACGCAGATCCAAAATTGGCCGCATACTCCCGTCTTTTTTGCGGACCAGGAAATAACGGCTGTAAAAACCTCCCTCCCTTAGAGAATGGGGTACACGTTCTATGGCCCCTTTGTCCAAAAGGGAACTTATTTCCTTTGCTAACGTTGGGCTCTGCTCTGTGCTGACAAATGTCGTGAGCACACCACTGAACCGGGGGGGTCGAGCTCTGAACTGGACCCGGTAACCCTTTTCTATGGTAGACAGAACCCATGGGGACACATTTGGCAGTAGTTTCCATGCTGCCAAATGGTCCTTCAGTGATGTCAGCTTTTCCATATTTTGTTGGAGGGAAAGCATCAGATTTCCATCGCCCTGTGACAGCTCGCTGACCAGAGAAGGCTGGAAATGTGGGACGGCCTCGGCCAGGGCAGGCCCTACAGTAGCACTGGGGGCTGGATGTCCTGGCCACCTCATGTCCCCTGATATGTCCCTCCGTGACCCATCAGGACCGTTCCTTCCGTGCCTGCCTTGCCTTTATCATCATTCTCAGATCAGGCCTCCCAGCAGGCTGTGGCTGTGGCCGACCGGTCACCCTGGCTTTCTGCAGGGGGAGGCGGGCCGCCACGCTCGTCTTCTGCATCTCCCTCGCGCCAATACTCCACTCATGGAGGCCCGTGCGAACTCCACACGACGGGGAAGGAACCGGCTGAACTCCGCCGTTTGCTGTCTTGCGTCGCGAAACCTGTCGGAGATGGCATTGACTGCGCCACCAAACAGGCCGGAAGGCTCAACAGGGGCGTTCAGCAAGGAGACCCTATCTTTGTCTCCCATCCCTGACAGGTTGAGCCATAGGTGCCTCTCCGCCACAACCAGGCTACCCATTGAACGGCCGATATGACGATATGATCTGTGGTGCGGCGCAGCTCTGCCACTGCCTCTGGCCCAATTCCCTCACCAGTATCCAGCTCACTCAGCAGGTCTGCCTGGTAGGCCTGCAACACTGCCATTGTATGCAGAGACCCACATGCAAAACCCGCCGCCGCATAGGCTTTGCCCACCAACCCCGAAGTGACTTTACACGGTTTAGACGGTAAGGTTGGCCTCCCTAAATTACCCGCCGTAGATGGAGAGAGGTGGCTCGCAAGTGCCTCCTCCACCTTTGGCATCACCGCATAGCCGTGCTGCGCACCCCCCACGATGGCTGAGTAATCAGACTTTGCGGGGTTATAAACACGGCTAGTGTAAGGTTTTCTCCAGAAGCGTGAAATCTCATCATGCACTTCTAGGAAAAAGGGGAGTTTCCTATAGTGTGAGGGAGCTTTGTGTTTATTTTCACTGGAGAGGAAACGCTCATCCAGCCTGCTACGAGCCACTTCCTCTTCCCCAGGCCAGTCTAGATTCAACTTCTGGACCGCCCTAGTGATCACCTCAAGCAGCTCTTTATATGCCTGAGAGCTGCTGTCAGTTATTGGTGAAATGGCGCTCTCAACCGCCTCCTCAGAGTCAGCGAGGGTGTTTTGGCTTTGCATAGGGGAAGGAGGAGTCGCAATGCGAGCTCCAAAGTCAGGCGGAGAGCCGGAGACAGAGCAAGAGATAGAGCTGCGCTCGTCTCAGGCTCCTCTTCCAAATCCATACACGAACCCCAAGACCTGAGACGGCTGGCTGCCTCGACAGCGGCCGGCCCAGACCTGCGAGGCTCTGAAACCCAACTCCCATCAGGTGAGAAGAGAGAGAGCCGAGAGCGTAGTTGCCTAATCGTGAAACGTTCACAATGCTGACAGTCAGACCCCTCGAGGGCTGCTGTAGCATGCGCTACGCCCAAACACTTCACGCAGAAAGCGTGTCCATTGTTGAGAGATTTTGAGAAATACTGAGGAGAAATGAAGCGTTTCTTTTCTTTACCACAAACCACAGACATGCAGTCTCGCGGAAGAAAATAAGGCTGGCGGCGGGGTTCACAGGTGCCATATATATATCATGCGACGCGCTTAATTGCCATGTCACCTGATCATGGCAGGCCTATAAGTAGAGGCATGATTTTACACAAGCTTCAGATACCGGTCACGCACGCAAGGCGCTTCCCATATTGTTATGCTAAATGCAACGTCGAAGTTCCCTTTGAAAGGGAACTGCGCATCCTAGGGAGCTCAACCACTTCAGACTGATTGGATTAACTTCTCACCTCATGAAGTCCCTGGAGAGGATTGTACTGCAACAACTGTGGACCCTGGTGAGCTCAGAGCTTGACCCCCTTATCACTTATCAACCAGGCATTGGGGTCGATGACACCATTATTAATCTAATGCACAGATCACAGTCACACCCGGGGAATACTGGGAGCATTGTGAGGGTCATGTTTACTTACTTTTTCAGTACTTTCAATACAATGCAAGCATCATTACTTAAGGGGAAGCTTTTGAGAGCTGGAGACCACCATCTGGCTGCATGGACCATCAACTCTCTGACAGACCACAGTAAGTGATGCTCCAGGACTGATGTGTTTCTGATGTGGTGGTTAGCAGCACGGAAGCACCACAAGGTACAAGTACTCGCACAAGTACTCGCTCCCTTTCTCTTCACCCTGTTCACAGCGGATTTCAGGCATAATTCAAGCAGTTGCCACATGCAGAAGTTCTCTGATGATACCGTCATTGTTGGATGGGTATCAGAAGAGAACAAACAGGAATACCAGGAGGTCATCAATGACTTTGTCAACTGGTGTGAATTAAACCATCTTCACCTCAATGCCAGCAAGACAAATAAGATGGTGGCCGACCTCCATAGGAGACCACCCCGGACTACACCGGTGAACATCCAGGCTGTGGACATTGAGTAGGTGGACACATACAAATTCCTGGGTGTTCACCTCAACAATATACTAGACTGGTTCAAACACACAGATGTCTTGTACAAAAAGGAGGACTTCTTTCTATGACACTGTGGTTGCATCTGATATCGTCTATGCAGTAGTCTGCTGGGGAGCTGATAGCACAGAGAGGGACAGGAAACAACTTCACAAACTGGTTAAAAGGGCTAGTTCTGTTCTGGCCTGCTCTCTGGACGGCATAGAGGTGGTGGGAAAGAGGAGGATGTTAGCAAATCTGGCAGCAATCATGGGCAACTCCTCTCACCCCCCAGCATGATATACTGGTGTCCCTGAGCAGCTCTTTCAGCAGCAGATTGCTGCGCCCTCAGTGTAAGAAGGAGCACTACCTCAGGTACTTAATTCCAACAGCAATCTGACTCGTTAATGCAAAAACAACATAATATAGAACTGCTAGCTGTTTTGTATGGAAGTACAATAGTGCCAAATGTCCTGGCATGTTGAATTACATAACCTGAATAAAAACTTATTGCAATAAAAATACTTGAATTTTTCTGCCCAGCAATTTGACACACATCGAAAAAAACAAACAAGCAAACAAAAAACACTGCAATATCAGTGCTTGAATTAGTTTCCTCTGCAATTCATTGGGTTTGTATATTTGGATTGAAAACAAAATTCCAGCATTAAAAATTCAATGCACACATATTCACCTTCCTAAAATACGGTTTCAGAATATTCAGTTGTTAAAAATGCCATCATCACAAAGTCAGGCTGCAAAAATTCGGGTCTTAAAATTCAGGTCTTCACATCCGGGTTTCACAGGAAGAGCCAATGGATTGCCAATTATTACACACTGCTCAGAGCCCCCTCAAAGCATTGGTGGTGGTGTTGTGGATTGTACAGTGAAACAGAAGATGAACCAAGGGGTAAGTTAAGCTATTCTTTATTTATCAACAGCACAGTGGGATATTTTACTATACTGTTGAATTACTTTTCATTTATCCTTTTGGAAAAATGGTATTCATTGTAGCGAAGTTGTGTTGGCTTTTTGTGACTAGCTAGCTAACATTATATAACGACGTTATATTTTGAACACCTCACAAAGTCATGGCTTGGCTAGCTACATACTTACTAGTTAGCTTTACTGGTAGTCCTCAGGGACATGCTGAGTCTGTAGCTTCCATGTGCGGAAATGTCAAGGTATCACACTACCTTAAAAGTACATTGAAAGCCCCGGTTCCCAGGCTAGGTTAAGGAGTTCAATAGCCCAAATTCATTAAGGTTGGCTATTAACTATGGTAGTGATTTGACGTCTTCTACACATAGTTAAATGTAGCCTAACATTATTATAAAATTGTAAATTGTTAATAATAAGCCTAAAAAACAGCCTATTTAATTGAACAAGTAAAATAAACATAAAATTTAGTTGCAAGCTACAATTATCGGGGTTCAAGCCATTTAGGACCCTTAAAGATGTTAAAATATATGACTTAATATTGTGCAATCCTATAAGGCAGGGGTGCCCAATACATCAATCGTGATCGATCGCTAAGGAAGTACGAGTAGACTGCCATTCAAAAAATAATAATAAATTAGATGTTAGTGTTGATGTACAGGACAGCCAGTCTGAGATCTCATCTTTTCTTTCTCCATGCATGTGCGATCAAACGTGCCAGCTCTAAAGGCTAGCGAGAGAAATCACTGAGTTAACTTCCCAGTTTATTCCTACTGAAGAAAGGGTACAAGATGAGTGAAGTAATGGGATCAAGCAAGAAACCGAAGACTTATCACTTCCATGCGGAATGGGAGGATGATTTTTTTTTTCACGATGTCATATTCGAAGTGTGTTTGTCTGATCTGCCAAGCTACCATTGCTATTCCGAATAACGGAAATGTGGAGCGGTACTTTAGGATTGTTCATAAAAACTACGACACTGACTTCCCTCCGAAAAGCGAGCTGAGAAAGAGGAAGGTGAAGGAGCTAAAATCGCAGTTGTCCGGACAGCAGTCATTTTTTCACGGCTGACTTCAAATGCTAAGGCAGCCACCGAAGCATCGTTCAGGGTGAGTCACTCCATCATTAAACACAAGAAAAAAAGAGGCATTCGTAGACGCAGCTGACTCGTTGTTTCGGGACTTTAAAAACAAAACCGAAATATTATCTTCAATCAAAGCTCTCCAGCTATCAAGAAGTGGCGCTGTGAAGTCATGGCCGAGGATTTAGGGAGATAAGGGAGTTAATTTTTGCTGTTAAACATGCAGAATACATCGAACTCAATGATGATCAGTGGCTGTTGGACTTGGCATTTTTAACCGATCTGACCAACATGTTAAATGAGCTTAATTTGGAGCTGCAAGGAAAATACAAAACCGTGGTCAATATGATTAGCTCAGTTAATGCCTTTAAACGGAAAATGCAACTTCTATCCTCAAAGCTGCAGCGCCATGATTTTGGGAACTTCCAAAACCTGGCGTCAGATCTGGAGACACAGTGGAAGGCTTGTGCGCAGTTGAACATAGCAACTACATGGAGCAGATTGACAGTTGTCGGTCAGAGTTTGACAGACGCTTTCAAGACTACATTCATGTTCTACCCATTTAGGGACAATGTTGAGGTTGATTCACTCCCATTGAAAATTGCAATGCTGTTTCACCTGAACTGGTCTGGAGTGGAGGATGAGATTTTGAAACTACAGACCTTCAGCTGAAGTGCAGGGTTCATGGACAGTTTTGGAACTTACTCACAGGGGAAAAGTACCCAAACATCAGGAAATGTACCACCTCCTTGACTGCATTATTTGGCTCTACTTTAGGCTACTTTAGCCTTTTCCCACATGAAGATTATTAAGTCCAAATACCGTTCCACAATTACTGATCATCATAAGAAAACCAATGTTCTTGATAACGTATTATTTTCATATGCTGAAACATTTATTATCAAGTAACAAACACATGTGGTCTGTTACTATAGACAATTACTGCATAAGAACTGACTGGAAAAACTGAAGTGCCGCTAAATAGATGTCCCAGCCAAATGTCTGTGAAGATGTTTTGGGTTTTACAGCTTCCTGTAGGGCTGCCATTTGTTCATCACTCAGGAGGCATTAAGTCGTAGGAACAATGATGCAGGCATGTGCATCAGCAATGAGGCCGCTATTCTCACAGTCAATGTGCGATATGCTCAGTCCCTAAAAGACAAATCATACTACCCTCTGTGCGAATTGGCTGATTGTCCCAGGTTCTGCGGAACAATTTAAGGTCATTTTGAAACCATGGAAGAAAAACATAGTGGCAACAAAAGAGGTGAGTTGGATCTGAAATATCAAGTTATCCACATTCCTCTAGGGAGTGCAGAACATCATAATACACATTTGTCACCGATGTCCAGACGTCTCGCCACGGCCTCTCTCCTGGAATAAATTAACCATACAAAAGTAAAATTCAGTGTCAAATGATTTTGTAAACAGGAACCTCAGTACATATATTGATAAGTATATCTGGGTTTTATATGAACACACCACTGATTATGGACACTCTTTTCTGAAATAAAGCGTCCCCTGCCTGCCCCACAGACCGTGAACATTAGGCGAGCAACATCCACATTTTCAATGCCCTGGTCACTTCATACCCTGAAAGTGTAAAAATATTAGTACATGAAACTGCCTGTTTGACTTTTCTTGTCTTGAACTAATGTCATTTGTTAAAATAGTAAGAAATATAGCTGCATCAAACAGCTTCTTATATTTAGAATTTGATTATCATAAATGTACCTTAGGGGAAAGCCAAAAGTTTCCAAAATTTGCTTCTTGAAAAAAGCCAGCGTAGTTGTTAGATGCAGCACCAAGGTACATTATCTATGAAAGCACATGGAGACACATGATCAGCTCAATAGTTCTCTAAAATATGGTGAATCCACTTGACAAATGGTAACCCTTACCTTCAGTGAAAAGCCATCTACACCTCCAAAAATAACTATGTTGTAGCTAAATAATTACACAGTTTTGTGAACACATTGCTTAAATGAAAACTAACAAGAATTCACTATCAACTTATTTTTTATTACTTACCTTATCAGCTTATAATTGGTGTCAATGTGCATAATTGAACTTGGACTGGAGACTGAGTAAGTCCTTCGAACTACACAACTGTGTCAAACGAGATATGACTCCCACGGTGTCTACCCGGTGCATTGAAGCTCTTACTTGGTCAAACTGCACCCGGTGTCCTTGTGTCTTAAGTGCTGCTCTCATCATTCTATGTCCACAGTGAGGCATACTTTGCTTATGAGCGGTTACATCCATCAGTCTGCTATATAGAGCTCGAACTGAGAGATTAAATTCTGCCATTCGCCTGTATAAGGTCGAACAGCCCTAACAGGTTGTAAATTGTGCGATATGATCAGGTGAGACTTCGAGACATGGACGCCCCATTGGCCCTTGTTCCTGTTGAATGCTATGTTTGCATAATTACAGTAAGAAGTTTGACTATTCCTGCTAAAATGTTTGGTGGAATGTTCACTGCCTTAGAAATTGAACTAAAAAAAAAAAAACAACTCTTGTGAGCAAATAAATTCTATGTAATCCATGTCTAAAGGAATATGCCCAACAGCATGGTTCAGGTGAGAGTGGAATCGCTCTAAAACATAGTGCTGTGGGGAAATCAAATTGGTTTAATATCCCAGATATTGTCCTATCATTGAAACTATAATTAGCTAGGCAAATGCTAAAACCCTGTAGTTCAGCTTGGTAGGTAAATCGCTAAATCAATTTACCTACGTAGACTCCATGCAGATGACCCAAGCCTAGTGAATGACTAGCCACCTAGTTTAGTAGTGGTAAAAGTTAACATGATTTCACCAAATTTAGTATGAATAACAACTTTACTTGCAAAGAAAATAACTGAAAAACTGTATAAAAATACATACTGTTGTATTGATTAACAGTGTAACTGAACATACCACTTGACTCATCATCTCTTGTGTCTTGTCTGCAAAATTCCACCAATAGGTGTGGCCCAGAGAAACGTTATGATAGTCTCGGCAATCTTCCTGTGAGACCCGGATGTGAAGACCTGAATTTTAAGACCCGAAAACTTCAAGTATGGTTATTGCAATAAGTTTATAGTATAGATAAGTTTACACCAGGACTGTCACAAAATGGCGAACTCACGGCCGCTGTGACAGCACAGACTACAACTCCTAGTCACACCCGCGCTCAAGTTCGCCAGAATTCTGAGTAGCAACACCTGTGCGCTGCCCAAGGGTATTTAAGACTGTGTCTACAACAATGCGGCACGAAGTAACGCTTTAAGCTCTCTACTGACAGCTAGTTACTAAGCTCTTTAATTGCATACTTCTTTATTGGTTGTTCGGACTTCCGCCATGAGGACGTTTACTCTTTGGATTAACCCTTGGATTATTTGTGTTTGCCTGGACATTGTGTTTAGTCGTGACGGCCCGCATTTCTGTCAGCTCTTCTGCCTGAAACAGATTACTTTGCCGCATATGGAGCCAGCGGGCAGCCCGGATTGGCAACAGCTGTGTCGGGAAAAGGATTTGTTGCTGAGGACGAGAGAGGAAGAGAGGGTTTCCCTGCCTCAGGGAGCGGCTCCACATCCTCCAGGGGCAATCCGGGGCTAATGCTGCAGCCGACTCTCCTCCTCAGTTGCACCATGCACCCGCTCAGCAAGTGATACACCCATGCCGACGCCTGAACGCAATGCAGGTGAGCCGGAGCGCTGTAAAGGGTTCATGCTGCAACGCAATTTATTTTTTGCGAATAACCCGGAGATGCCAGAGGAGCGGCGGCTCACACATTTCATTGAACTGCTCTCTGGTTGTGCGTTAGAATGGGCCACGAGCAGGTACAGGTGGACCAATGCTTTTGGATTTCCTCGCACGCTTTCAACGCGCCTTTGATCACTCTCCTGATGGCTGGGAGACGGGACAGGAGCTACTCGTGCTGGCACAGGGCAACTGCGAACTATTGGATTACGTCCTGGAGTTTCGTACCATTGCTGCATGTGCTGGGTGGAATGAACCGGCACTGAAGACAGCGTTTGGTCGAGGTCTTAACCCCAAGCTGGTTCGTGAACTGGCGTGCTGAGGTAAACAGTTGACCCTCGACGAGCTTATCAACCTGGCGGTATGGCTGGAAAGCCTCCGCCGCACTAATAGCCCCACGATGTGGAGTCTTCCTGTGAGCTGTGAGATGTGGAGATGATGCAACTTGGTTGAGCACAAGTCTGTGAGGAGGAGAGAGAGGGCGGCGTCGGGAGGAACAGTGCTGTTCTTGTGGGGAGAGCACTCACTTCGGTCACCAGTGCCGTCAGCGGAGGTCGCCAGCAACAGGAGAGGGCTCCACAAGCCCACATTGTTACCCTCGGGTGAGTGCTTTCCAATATAGAAATGATTCAGTAATATTACCAGTGATATTAAAATGGTCAGAAAAATCTTTTCTGCTTTCAGCGCTCATCGACTCGGGGGCAGCAGAGAACTTTATAGTTGAGCAGACCGTGCGCACCCTTGGCCTTCCCATCCACGCCTTGCTTCAACCCCGAGGAGTGCATTCAATTGACGAGTCCCCCATAGGGGGCGGGGTCATCTCCCATTGTACGGCCCCAATTACTATGCAAGTCAGTGCCCTCCATAAAGAAACCATCACCCTGTATGTCACGGTGTCTACCCGTCACCCCATTATTTTAGGGGTACCGTGGCTCGAACAGCACGATCCCCAAATTTCCTGGGATACCAAACAAATAACTAGATGGTTTCCATTCTGTCTACGTCAGTGCCTGACGGGAGCCCCAACTCCGATCACTGCAACCAGTGGAGAGCCATATAGCCTCCTCTCTTGTCACCGTGCCAGCCGTTTATCGGGACCTCTGCACTGTTTTCAGCAAGGAACGGGCCAGCCACCTACCTCCCCATAGGGCCTATGATTGTGCCATTGACCTTCTTCCCGGTGTTAGTCTTCCACGGGGCCAAGTCTACCCACTTTCCCAGGCAGAACACCAGGCCATGGATGCGTTGCAGCAGGGTTACATTAGGCCGTCCACATCGCCTGCCTCTGCTGGATTCTTCTTCGTGGGGAAGAGGGCTTCCCTGCGGCCGTGTATCGACTATAGGGGGCTCAACCAGGTGACCGTCAAATACCGTTACCCCCACTAGAGCCCTCAGCCCTGGAACAACTGAGGACAGTGTCCATCTTTACCCAGCTAGACTTACGTAGTGCCTACAACCTCATCCGCATCAGAGAAGGCAATGAATGGAAGACGGCCTTCAGTACCACTTCCGTATGCCGTATGGACTTGCTAACGCTCCCTCAGTGTTCCAGAGCATGATCAATGATGTTCTGATAGATTTCCTGGGGCACTGTGTCATCACTTATATAGACGACATATTGATCTACTCAACGTCCATGTAGTACCACATTAAGCAAGTTCGCCAGGTGTTAAAACGGCTGATGGAACACCAGCTGTACGTGAAGGCTGAGAAGTGTGAATTCCATCGGCACACCATCAAGTTTCTCGGGTATATTATCAGTCCTGACGGGGTAACTATGGACCAGGACAAGGTGAGGGTGGTGGTGGAATGGCCTACGCCCCGAACCATCAAGGAGCTACAAAGCTTCCTGGGCACAACCCCTGACATCCCACCTGAAAGGCGAACCTCGACGTCTCCACTGGTCTGCTCCAGCCCAGGAGGCCCTGGAAGTGCTTAAACAGAGGTTCACCACAGTGCCCATCCTCTGTCATCTGGACCCGTCCAGATCTTTCGTCGACGCATCTGAGACAGGGGTGGGGGCTGTGTTGTCTCAGAGGTTCAGGGAAAAACCAAAACTACACCCCGTCGTTTTTTCTCAAGGAGACAGTCTCCAACGGAGCGTAACTATGATGTAGGTAACCGGGAACCATTAAACTGGCACTTGAGGAGTGGAAGGGGCCAATCATCTGTACTTAATTTATACTGATCATAAGAACTTGGAGTACATGAGAACAGCTAAGAGGCTCACTCCCCGCCAGGCACAATGGTCGCTATTCTTCTCCCGATTCCAGTTCACATTGTCATACAGGCCGGGAACTAAGAATATAAAGGCTGACACATTGTCACTTATTCACTCACTGAAGGACCTACTGGATCAGGAGAAGTACATCGTAAACCCTTCCTGCATATTGGGCGCCATCGAGTGGACCCCGGACTGGGACCTAGCTCGCCTCCCAAGATCTTGTATCCCTGAGGGCTGCCCCCCAGGCAAGCAGTTCATGCCCGAGCACCACCGCCTGGAGCTCGTCACCTGGGCACATACAATGCGAGCAACGGGGTCCACCGCACCTACAAGCTGCTCGCCAGGAAGTACTGGTGGCCCCACATGCCCAGTGTCCTCCTGCCCTATCTGTGCCCGTTCCAAAGTACCTCGTGCGTTACCCATGGGGAAACTAGTGGATCGATCGTGGATCGATTTTCCAAGTCCCTATGCCTGATCCCACTTCTGGCTCTCCCCTCTGCCTTCACTACAGCCGAGCTGATATTTCAGCATGTGTTCCGCTACTTCGGCCTCCCAGAGGATATCGTGTGTGATCTAATTTGGTCTAGCTTCATGGAGAATCTGGGGGTCACCGTTAGCCTCACCTCTGGTTACCACCCGCAAGCGAATGGCCAGGCAGAGAGAGCAAACCAGGAGATTCTCCTATTCCTCCCTACATTCTGCGCCACAAGCCCGGAGGACTGGAGTAGTTTTCTCCCATGGGCGGAATATGCTCAGAACTCATTGCGACACTCCGCCACTCAGCTGACCCCGTTCCAGTGCGTCTTGGGTTATCAACCGCCACTGTTCCCATGGAACACCGCCACCACTGACTCCCTGGCCATGGATGAGTGGTTTTGGCACAGTGAGCAGGTCTGGGAACGTGCACACCAACAACTGGTACGAACCACCCCCACCATGAAACGTAAGGCGGACACACATCGCAGAGCGCACCCTGAGTTTCAGTTAGGGGACAGAGTATGGCTATCGACGAAGAATCTCAAGGTGCCCCTCTCCGGCAGTAAACTCGAACCTAAGCACGGTCCCTATTGTATCCTGAAATGGATAAATGAGGTCACATACCGTCTGGACCTTCTGAAACACAGTCGTATTGCCCCCTAATTTCATGTCTCCCTCCTCATGCCGGTGACTCTGGGCCCTTTGGCCACAGCAGTGCCAGAGAATACACCACCTGAACCCCTGGAAATTGAAGGTCGCCCAGCTTACCGTGTTCGGGAGATCCTGGATTCAAGACACAAGAGAGGGGGGTTCGAATATCTGGCGGATTGGGAGGGTTACGGCCCGATGCGAGTCTGCGGGTGGAGTTCCACGCAGCTCACCCAGATATACCGGCACCCCGGAGGAAGTTTATTCATTTATTCATTTAAGTTTATTCACTCTTTATCACTCAACCTCTACTGTGCAATATTCCATTTGTTACTTATCTGTATATGAACGTGGTGTTACCTGTATATTTACATTTACATTTATTCATTTATTCATTTAGCAGACGCCTTTATCCAAAGCGACTTATATTTTTGTATATGTACTCTTATTCTTCTGTACATAAAACAAGGTGTTCATAGTATACATATTACTATTAGTATTACTCTTATTCTTATTTTTCATATGTGTATATATATGTATATATATATTCTATTCTATTTCTATATCTGTTATGTATAATGTGAAATTGAGCTGCCGTGACGAGGGAATTTCCCCAGTGTGGATCAATAAAGTTTATCGTATCTCTTATCTTATTAATGATTTAGTATTTATGTTATTTAGATATGTACATTTACATTTATTCACTTAGCAGACGATTTTATCCAAAGCGACTTACAAATGAGGAAAATACAACCAAAGCGATATATCAAGCCGAGAACATACAAGATCCATTAGAACTGGGTGTCTGTTGCTCAGATCCATATATATGCCAAATATGTAATATTTGGTTACATATCCCTTCCTTACATTAACTGCATCAAGCCTCACCGACATCACCAAACTGTTGATTTCTTCTTTTGTGATGCTTTTCCAGGCTTTTACTGCAGCTTATTTCAGTTGTTGTTTGTTTCAATGGGGTTCTACATTCAGCTCCCTTAAGGAGATGAAATGCTGCTCAGTTGGGTTTTGGCGATTGACCTGGCCAGTCTGAAACCTTCCACTTTTTCCCCATGATGAAATCCTTTGTTGATTTGGCAGTGTGTTTTGGATTATTGTCTTGCTGCATAATAAAGTTCTTCCCGATTAATTTGGATGCAGTCTGCATTTCTTTCTGCATTTCTTTTGTAAATTGTCAGAGAGAATGTTTCTGTAAACTTCTGAATTCATTCTGCTGCTACCATCATGAGTTACAGCATCATTGAAAATTAGTGAGCCTGTTCCAGAAGCAGCCATGCAAGCCCTACCATGAAACTACCTCCACCATGCTTGATTGATGAGCTTGTATATTTTGAATCATGAGCAGATCCTTTCTTTTTCCACACTTTGCCATTTCCATCACTTTAGTATAGGTTAATCTTAGTTCCAGAACTTTTGTGGCTCATCTCTGTATTTATTTGCCAATTCCAGTAAGGCTTTCCGATTCTTACTGCTGATGAGTGATTTGCATCTTGTGGTATGGCCTCTATATTTCTGCTCTCTTCACCCCTGCCCTGGGGAGGTTGTTGGTGATGTCACTGACTGTTGCTTTTGTTTTTTTCTTCACAGCTCTCCCAGTATTTCTGTCATCAGCTTTTGTTGCTTTCCTTGGCTGACCAACTGGGTGTCTGTTGCTCAGTACACCAGTGATTTCTTTCTCTTTCAGGACATTCCAGATTGTTGTACGGTTAGGGAATCATATTAGTCAAAAACAAATATGATACAAAATATGACTGGAATGACATGACATATGCCATTGAAATAAGGAATTATATGATAACTTACATAATTGTGTGCAAACAAAAGCCACCCACCATCCTTATGTATGTGTCATTTCTATCTATACTCTCACGAGAACTTTATTTGAAACATCTGTACACCTGCTCATTCATGCCAGAGCTTCAGTTATTGTTCACACTGACCAACACAATGAGATGGGAAATTTTTTCTGTATTGGCTATGCCCAATATTTGTGCAGTGACTGATTTTCCCTCTTTTCTCAGCTGCAAAATGGCTTCCTTTTCTCCCATAGACAACTCACAGATCTTCATGATGGCTTTTCCTTTTTAACAACAAATGCAGTCTCCACAGGTGAAACAAAAGATAAAACCAAGAGTACACATTCAGAACTATTTATTGTTTAAACAATCTAACAAGAAACACCTGTCAGTCATATGTCTCAAAATTTTTACTCACCTACAAATTGTGTGATCTGATACAAGATGTGCTATATATTATGTCATTTAACTCATCTACATATAAATAATAGGAAATAAAAGCTAAAATTCTAAACTTTTTTCTTATATTCATATTTTGATCTCAAACCCAAATGTTTTCAGTCAACAGCAAAAATGTTTGGGTTTTTTTTTTTTAAATAATTGCTGTTCCAATAGTTTTTCAGGGGACTATATTCTCCTTAAAACAGCAGATCATTATCATGCAGCAAATGGTCATCTTGAGCAAAATCAAATTGCCCTAGGAAATCTGAGAAGAGATCCATGGTTGGAAAAGAGCAACTTAGTGTAAAAAAAAAAAAGTACAAGAAGAAGACAGCAGATGGTGGTAATTTCTCCAAAACAGCCACTAACTATAAGTAATGGCCAGCGGTGGATAAAATGTTAAAGCTGCTTCTTCCGCCCTTTCTGGACATAGATTGAAGGTGGAAAAACACAAACATATGGTGTTGACCATTGCTGACAGACGGCCGAGCCTCATTAACGCTGATACAAAGTGTAAAAGTGCTTGTGTGTTTCTGTGTGCCAATTTACAGGGGCACATGAGTAAAAAGATGGGGTGAATTCCCAGAAATGAGGATATGAGTAGGCTTTACCCCATTTTGCCAGCAGGAGGGGAAACATTGCTGGTTGACCTGCTTAGCAACCATTTGGTCCTTATTTTTTAGAGACATAAAATGGTTTGGTGGATAAATTACTTCGCAGAATTTTACCTCAAAGGGACATTTAATCTTATAATACCTTACGTAAATAGTTAGTGAATTTATATAGGGCACTCCTTTATGAATGATGGCAGCTATAGCTGCAGTGTAAATAGTGGCTGAGAATGTCAACATAAATGTCCAAAAGAGATTGATTTATGTAATAAATGTTTTAAGCAATATATTATATAGTTCTGTAATTATTATTTCTAATAACATTTTGTCTAAACTGATTGTTTTCACTAAAATAAATGTTAGTAATAGAAATGTTAATTTTATTGGTCTGTGCTCTGTAATTAGGAACAACAGGAACTGTTAGAATTTCAACATGGTCTAGCTTTATTAACCAATCAGAAAGCATCTCTGCAAGGAGGTCATCATAACTGTCAGTTATTTTATTATATACAGGTTATCCAAACAGGAATAGGCTATAACTCAACAGGATGTAAACAGATAGCATACAGTAGTATATAAGTACATGAAAAACAGCTCCACACCTTGATGCTCCCACCTCCAAACTTCACTGTTGTTATAGTGTTTTAAGGTGATGTGCAGTACCATTTCTTCTCCAAACATGGTGTGTAGTATGACAGCTGTTACGGCCCAGTCTAGCTTAGGCCGCACAGAGTAACCAGCTCGGGATTCAATGGAATTTGACCTTTAAATAAGGGAAGCCAGTAATGACAACACAAACAGGGTTGTTCAAAAAAGTTGTGGAATACTGTAACACACAATTATATAAATATAACTGTACAAATTAACTAAACCAGGCATGACTTCAGGGTGGGCCAAGGCCAAAATAATAAACAAAATAATTATATTGTTAGGTAGCTAGCTTACCTAAAAGGAAATTAACAAAGAAAATACAAATACTTCCCCCAACTACCTAAGCCAAAAACAGAGAAAAAAGGACCCTCTCCCAAAAGAAATGGTAGCCACACCCCTACTGCTGGTGAACCAAGTGAATCATATATACAATGGTGAAGAATATACATAAACAGATACAGAGACAACTAAACTCAGTGTCAAAAACCAAGCAAGAGTCAAAACCAGAACAGCAGTCAGAATACAGAATTTGATAGCCAGAAGTGCAAGCAACACAAACCAAACACGCTCCTAACAACAGCTCACACATAACCACCTCCAACATCCCACACCATTCTCGCTCCTCTTCCTCTTTATATATGTTCATCAATCAGTGATTTCATCCTGGGAGGCGGGAGCAAAGCAGGCTGGAAATTCTGGGAGGGAGTTCGGACCTGCACACAAAATATGGCACAGCACACAAAAAACGTCCCATCCCAAAGATAGCGGGTTGTAACACAGCCAAAAATTTGATTTTGCTCCTGTGATTGAGCTCCTGTGTGTTGCCGGTTGATGACAAGTTGCTTCCACTTGCGAATAATGGCCTCAATAGTGTAGGAATACTGCAGGATTCAGAAGTTTTAATATATGTCTGTATCCAATTCCATCAATATGTTTTGCAGCAAAAAGGTTGCAAAGGTCTTGGGAGATCTCTTCGCTGTTACCCATCATGAGCTTTTTTTTGTGTGACACCTTGGAAAAGGAAAGCCTTTTTATAGACCATCAATTTGCTAACCCAGGTGATATTAATTTGCACAGATATGAGGTATAATTCCATTTCAGCTGGTTCCTTTCCTTTCCTTGGAAAATGACTTTTTCTTAGCGTGTTCAATACTTTTTTCCTGTCATTCCACTTTATTCCACATAACTGTATTTATGGACTTTACTGATGTGAATTCTTTATGTTTCCAGATTTCTTGAGTTAAAACGGACAATACATTAGAAATACATTTACTGTAAAAAAAAACTTAAAAAAAAAAAAAGTACAAAAAGTTCCTTTTTGGAGATCTATATCATTACAGATATTACTTAGTTTATAAGAATGATTGCTTATTTGGATTTCCAATTGCAAATGAACCAATTGCTTGAAATTTTACTAAAATATTTAACATTTTACTAAGAATCAGAATCAATTTACTAGCTATGTACTGTACATTATTATGGTCTTAATGATTGGTTAAGAACAAATCACATTCAACACATTACCATCTATAAATATAACAAAAAGTTTATTTTAAGTTCCAGGCCTACTTTTTTTTCACTGCAACTAATTAACTAGTTAACAGTGATTAGACCAATTTTAATGTAAAAAAAAAAAAAAAAAATTAATTCCCTGAGCAAAAGGATCATTATAATTTCAGGTGGTTAGACCAAAAAAGTCCACTTACAGTGGTGTGAAAAAGTGTTTGCCCCCTTCCTCATTTCCTGTTCCTTTGCATGTTTGTCACACTTAAGTGTTTCAGAACATCAAACCAATTTAAACAATAGTCAAGGACAACACAAGTAAACACAAAATGCAATTTGTAAATGAAGGTGTTTATTATTAAAGGTGAAAAAAAATCCAAACCATCGTGGCCCTGTGTGAAAAAGTGATTGCCCCCCTTGTTAAAACATACTATAACTGTGGTTGTCCACACCTGAGTTCAATTTCTCTAGCCACACCCAGGCCTGATTATTGCCACACCTGTTCACAATCAAGGCATCACTTAAATAGGAGCTGCTTGACACATTAAGGTCCACCAGAAGATCCTTAAAAGCTACACATCATGCCGAGACCCAAAGAAATTCAGGAACAATTGAGAAAGAAAGTAATTGAGATCTATCAGTTTGGAAAGGGTTATAAAGCCATTTCCAAAGCTTTGGGAATCCAGCGAACCACAGTGAGAGCCATTATCCACAAATGGCGATGACATGGAACAGTGGTGAACCTTCCCAGGAGTGGCCTAGCCAAAGTCCTGACCTGAATCCTATTGAGATGTTGTGGTATGACCTTAAAAAGGCCGTTCATGCTTGAAAACCCTCTAATGTAACTGAATTAGGACAATTCTGCAAAGATGAGTGGGCCAAAATTCCTCCAGGACGCTGTAAAAGCCTCATTGCACGTTATCGCAAACGCTTGGTTGCAGCTGTTGCTGCTAAGGGTGGCCCAACCAGTTATTAGGTTTAGAGGGGCAATCACTTTTTCACACAGGGCCATGATGGTTTGGATTTTTTTTCACCTTTAATAATAAACACCTTCATTTACAAATTGCATTTTGTGTTTACTTGTGTTGTCCTTGACTATTTTTTAAATTGGTTTGATGTTCCGAAACACTTAAGTGTGACAAACATGCAAAGGAACAGGAAATGAGGAAGGGGGCAAACACTTTTTCACACCACTGTATGTTTCATTTTTAGGCTGCTCTTATAAAATAGACACAGCCAAGAGGAAGTGTCATGGCATGCCAGCGTGTCTCATAAACACTTCTGCTTTACTGAATATCTGATGTTCATGAATTCTCAAAGACTTACAGAGTAGAAACGTAAGACGTGGATGTGGTTTGGTCATTTTCATGCTTTTACTTTCTAAAATAACATGCATGCTTTCTTTTGTGCAGGGCATTAAAGTCATTCACCCATTAAGACAAGCCTCTGCTTTTAGCCCCATTTAGTCAATTATGTCATGAATATCATCAGGGGGATTTGTCCGACTACTAACAACATCATTATATTATAACAAAGCATTGGTCCCATAATACCACAGTCGCAATTACTGCAATTAGCTTAATCACATAATGCCCTTACGTTGATCCTTGGGTTTATTTGCGTGGGAAGGACAGAGTAGCATAACCCCCCAGGGACTTGCCTATGATGAATAACCTGACAAAAGTTTGAGAACCATAGCTGATGGCAGACTCAAAAGGCCAAGAGTACCTGTTACAGAATCTGAACAAGGTAATATTAATATTCCACTCATGGGTAAGTGCTTAGCCTTGGAGGAGCCACTTATGACTTAAAGTGTGAGAGCAGGGGAAGGTCAGTTCAGTGAAAAAGTGGTATATGGTGACTAGGAATGCATTCATTGCTTGTGAAGTGTCAGAGCCTGTGTGGTGAAGTGCCATGGGGATTTTGTCTTTAAGCATGAAAATAGACATTAATCTGCTCAGTCCCGGCAATTCCATCGACCAGGGTTCTGCTTATTTTAAATTTGTGTGTGGAAAAAGTACAATTACCATTATATATTTTAAAAGAGAAAAAAGGTTCTACTATTTACATAGATAGAGAAAAATCTCAAAAGTACAATAGGGTAATCAAGTGTTTGGAATGAAATGTCATATGCCACTGAAATACAGTGGGGGGGAAAAAGTATTTGAGCCCCTGCTGATTTTGTACGTTTGCGGTGAAGTTTTCCTGTCCCCTTAGCAGAAAAATACCTCCAAAGCATAATGTTTCCACCTCCATGTTTGACGGTGGGGATGGTGTTCTTGGGGTCTTAGGCAGCATTCCTCCTCCTCCAAACATGGCGAGTTGAATTGATGCCAAAGAACTCCATTTTGGTCTCATCTAACCACAGCGCTTTCACCTAGTTGTCCTCTGGTGGTCAGATGAGACCAAATGAAGCTCTTCGCATCACTCTTCGCCGTGTTTGGAGAAGGAGCGTATGTTGCCAATACCCCAAGAACACCATCCACTATCAAACATGGAGGTGGAAATATTATGCTTTGGGGGAATTTTTTGCTAGACAGAACAAGTTCATCACCGCATCAAAGGACGATGAACGAGCCGCCATGTACCATCAAATCTTGGGTGAGAACCTCCTTCCTTCAGCCAGGGCATTGAAAATTAAAAGTAATTACTAAGTCATTACCAAGTACTAAGTCATGTTTTGCAGAGCGGTCAAATACATATTTCCCTCATTAAAATGCAAATCAATTTATAACATTTTTGACATGCGTTTTTCTGGATTTTTTTGTTGTTATTTTGTCTCTCACTGTTCAAATAAATCTACCATTAAAATTATAGACTGATCATTTCTTTGTTAGTGGGCAAACATACAAAATCAGCAGGGGATCAAATACGTTTTTCCCCCACTGTAAGGGATAATATGATATGATAAATTACATAACTGTGTGTAAACAAAAGCCCACCAGTTTCTTTATTTATATAATGTCCATCTATACTCTGACTGACCACTTTAATAGGTACACTTGTACACCTGCTCATTCGTGCAAAAGATGTTCAGTTAATGTTCACATTGACCATCAGAATGGGAAAATCTCAGTGACTTTGATCATGACCATGCTTTTGATATCAGACAGACGAGTTTCTACACAAGTAAAGAAATATAAAGTGAGCAGCAGTTTTGTCTGTCAAAACACCTTTATCAGACAGGTCTTGAAAAATGACTAGATTGCTTTGAATTGACAGGAAGAATACAGTAACTGAAATAACCACTCTTTACATCTGTAGTAGGCAGAAAAGCAACTCAGAATGCAGAACATGTCAAATTCTGAGGGGTATGGGCTACGACAGCCCATTGGGAACAAATCAGGTTTCTCTCCTGTCAGCCAAGAACAGGAATCTGATGCTAAAGTGGAGACAGGGTCACTGAAACTGGAAAGTTTGAATAGGAAAAACATCTTCATTTTCAAACTAAATAAAGATTACAGGAATGCACTTATAATAATCTAAGAAAGGTAGTTATAATATGATTATGAAAAAAATAAGAATTATGAGTATTTACACACCCAAACCTGAGGAACACCCTCCCCTTCAACTGTCACTATATCGCAAATATATATCTCAACTACACCCACAATCGCTTGTCAATATATTTCTGAAAGCAGCTGTGCCTCAGAGGCAGAAAGAAATTGTAGTCATGCCTCAGAAGCTGTATTATTAAGATTCTATTATTTAAGAGCTGACACACCTTGTAATGAAATATTTAGACTAGCAATCTTGCAATATCCGAAAAGTAATTACCTAAAATCTAACTAACAAGTGAATGCTGCTGATAATAGTTTGTGAATTATATAAATTTTGGAGCTAGGTAGATTTCTGGTCATTTTTCTTTTACCCAAAATAACCTATTAAACTTTGCCATTAATCCAAGCTAGCAAACAGCTCTCCAAGGACTGTCACTAACTAGGGGTTGAATGTGATGTTTGAAAAGTATTTCTGCATACGTGGTGCCCTGTAAGCAGTAATTTGCAAGTTGCAATGACGTCATTACATCATTCAAAATGTGAATTGAGAAAAATGAACATGGCTGCCTCCTTGAAAGCATGTCTTTTGTTTGCTCTGTCAGAGCACGTAAAGCTCATATAAAGTTGCTTTAAGCAACTTTAACCAACTTTAACCAACCAAGTTTTAGAACTTTTACAGTTCTACTGTAGTGACCTTCAAACTTTCATGTAACATTTTGGACTGAAATTGCGGCACAACATGAACATCAAAAAAGCTAGCTGGCTAACGTTAATGATCTCTAATGTTGATGATTACATTCCCAAAACAGTGATTAGTATGATCAATGTTATAGATTTAACTAAGTACTTTGTCTATATGTTAACTGATCTAAAGCCAAATCTGCTATAAACTCATTTAAATGTAGATAAATTTTACACTATTCACAGTGTGAGTGGACATTTTGGTTTGATGTCACTCTGTGGAAGGAACTAGTAGTTAAGAAGACTACTCTAAGTTGATGAGTTGAAATTTCAAATTGATGGGCGTTTTTGTTGGCTTTCATTGGTTATAAGTGGGGGAATTACAAGTTGCAACTTTGCCTCAAACACAGCATAAGCTTCACCAATAGGTGGATTCAACTCAAGAAATTAATCCTAATGTAAAGGTAGAACTGAACAAGCACATCCAAATTACATCCCTGTGCTGAGGTGTTGATAAGCCAAATTTATAAATGTCAATGTTCTTTTTGTGTGTTTCATAATATAATTTTGGTTATATTTCACTTTGGGCTTCACAAATAAGGAGCTTCCCTATAGAAATGTAAGAAGTGTAGTCTTTTCTTTCTAATAGTCTAAAACAATAAAGTTTAGGATCTGTAAGTTTGGCTTGGGAAAATGTTCAGACATTTCAGTTTTCCTCTGATGTTAGTGAAAAACAAGCAATAAAAAAATGCCACTCTTATTTCAGTTGCTTTCATGTAGGTTTTCAAATTAGGACGTGATGGCAGTGCTGTCATAATCTTAATTTGGTTTTGTCAAACACAGGAGACATGAGAGATCTCAGGAAGAACAAAGACTCTTTGAACATACTGACATGTGTGTGTGTGTGCGTGTGCGTGTGTGTGCGTTGTACATGTTTATTTCTCCACTGTCTCAAATGTGACAACAAAGTTGATGTGGAGACATTTTATTTCTCTCAATTATTTTGGAGGCTTTCAATACTTCTTATTTTTGTTACATTTACATGAAACTTTGGCTATAAAAATATTTATTTATTTGTATATAAGTTTTGTCAACCATTCACTTACTTGCGTAGTCATTCATTCATACATTCAAATAATTGAAATTCTAATCAAATAAATGCAACACAAATGTTTGATACCAGCTTGATTTAAATAATTGCTGTTTATTTTGTTCTATTTGCACACACCTTGGACTTGCAGCCTGATTTAGATCATGCTAAATTAACCAGTCCAGTTAATCCCCATTTCTCTCCAAAAAAATTATTTAAAATGTTTGTTTGATCAGACATAATCTATATGAAGCTCACATGATTCATATTACATATTACACAATATTACACATATTCATATTACATATTATATTGCACACATTTTTTTTTTATCTAAGAATGAAGTCTAGATTGAGGAAGCTTATTTACCATAAACCGAAAAGGAGCTTTATTTCTTTGTTCAGTGGATAACACCCCCCCACACACACATACACATACACACACACACATTGAGGGTGAAATAACACAATTAGTTATCCAGCTGGCTATTTTGTGTTTATCGCTAAAACAACTTCACAACTAGGTAACAATACAACTTCACAACAGGGTAAATAAACTGACTCGTTTCCCACCAAATTAGAGAAGCTAAAGCTAAACTCCATCACTCTGGAATACTTTTGTTCGTGTGATCTAATGTGATGATGATAATGAACTCTTTCTTGTGTGTAGTCCATCATCATGTAGTCAAACTTGTTTCATATGATGTTTGACATATCTAAAATAGTCTAAAATATATGAGTAAAATTCTGCCCATTTCCGGGCAGGGTTGGGGGGGGAACTTCTGACACCCCTAATACCCCTGACACAGTTCTAAATGTGAATTACTATAACATGACTCTCAGGGTGGCTCAGAAGGGCTTAGGAACATTATTTTACAGAGTTTTTTTTTCTCTCCCCTGATGTAATAGCATGACAACAAAAATAAAAATCCTATGCCCTGAAGCTTTTAAGAAATTGGCACTGCTAGCTATGCCTAACTCTTGACTACACTAATGGGTAGCAGTAATCCATGCACATCACTCACAATGATGACGTTCTCTGTAGAGATATCTCTTAGTGCCTCAAATCAACCGTATATAGTAGAATTGCTAACTTTCCCTCTTCTGCACATTGCTGTTCTGGGGTTAAAGTTTATCTGTCTCTAGCTCTGAGCAAAACTAAAATCACAACCACATGTTGGGAAATCAGAGACTAATCTGTACAGCCCTTTAAACCTGTAATAAACCAACAGATACAGTGAGGGAAAAAAGTTTTGATCCCCTGCTGATTTTGTAAGTTTGCCCACTGACAAACAAATGATCAGTCTATAATTTTATTTGAACAGTGAGAGACAGAAAATCCAGAAGAACCCATGTCAAAAATGTTATAAATTGATTTACATTTTCATGAGGGAAATATGTATTTGAGCCCTCTGCAAAACATGACTTAGTACTTGCTGGCAAAACCCTTGTTGGCAATCACAGAGGTCAGACGTTTCTTGTAGTTGGCCACCAGGTTTGCACACATCTCAGGAGGGATTTTGTCCCACTGCTCTCTAAAGATCTTCTCCAAGTCATTAAGGTTTCGAGGCTGACGTTTGGCAACTCGAACCTTCAGCTCCCTCCACAGATTTTCTATGCAATTAAGGTCTGGAGACTGGCTAGGCCACTCCAGGACCTTAATGTACTTCTTCTTGAGCATCTCCTTTGTTGCCTTGGCCGTGTGTTTTGGGTCATTGTAATGCTGGAATACCCATCCATGACCCATTTTCAATGCCCTGGCTGAGGGAAAGAGGTTCTCACCCAAGATTTGATGGTACATGGCCCCGTCCATCGTCCCTTTGATGCGCTGAAGTTGTCATGTCCCATAAACAGAAAAACACCCCAAAGCATAATGCTTCCACCTGCATGTTTGATGGTGGGGATGGTGTTCTTGGGGTCATAGGCAGCATTCCTCCTCCTCCAAACAGGGCGAGTTCAGTTGATGCCAATGAGCTCCATTTTGGTCTCATCCAACCACAACACTCTCACCCAGTTGTTCTCTGAATCATTCAGATGTTCACTGGCAAACTTTCAGACGGGCATGTATATGCACCTTCTTGAGCAGGAGGACCTTGTGGGCGCTGCAGGATTTCAGTCCTTCACTGCGTAGTGTGTCGCCAATTGTTTTCTTGGTGACTATGGTCCCAGCTGCCTTGAGATCATTGACAAGATCCTCCCATGAAGTTCTGAGCTGATTCCTCACTGTTCTCATGATAATTGCAACTCCACGAGGTGAGATCTTGCATGGAGCCCCAAACCGAGGGAGATTGACAGTTCTTTTGTGTTTCTTCCATTTGCGAATAATCGCACCATCTGTTGTCACCTTCTCACCAAGCTGCTTAGCAATGGTCTTGTAGTCCATTCCAGACGTGTGTAGGTCTAGAATCTTGTCCCTGACATCCTTGGAGAGCTCTTTGTTCTTGGCCATGGTGGAGAGTTTGGAATCTGATTGATTGCTTGCTTCTGTGGACAGGTGTCTTTTATACAGGTAACAAGCTGAGATTAGGAGCACTCCCTTTAAGAGTGTGTTCCTAATCTCAGCTTGTTACCTGTATAAAAGACACCTGGGAGCCAGAAATCTTTCTGATTGAGAGGGGGTCAAATACTTATTTCCCTCATTAAAATGCAAACCAATTTATAAAATTTTTGACATGTGTTTGACATGCTCACTGTAGTTACAAGTGTATCAGTATGCAACTTTCCAATTCAATACGATTTTGATATGGTGAAAACTCGATACGATATGCAAAAAATTAAGCATTGCCTGAATATGTGCTTTAGGTTTCCAATTGTTTAAACCATTCACTGTAAAAGTTTTATAATTAAAAATCAGTAATGACAGTGTTTGCATGATCCATTCTGATTCTTTGCAGCATATTTACATTAATGGCATTCGGCAGACACCCTTATCCCAAGCAACTTACATTAACCTCTTTTACAAATCTGAGCAGTTGAGGGATAGGGGCCAAGTCCCTCTCAGTGTCAAATTGGCATTGCTGGGATTTGAACTCTCAACCTTCCAACCAGAAGTCCAACATCTTAACCACTGAGCTACTACTTGAGAGATAAAATTGTCCACCACTGCTGGATTAGAGTAAAAACCACCACTTGAGAGTAGGAATTGCTTAGTCCAGCCCACATGAGTGTAAACATTATCCACTTCAGCCTGCAGGAGAGTAAAACTCTCCCACTCCTGCCCACATTAGAATAAACACGGCCCACTCCTAACAGCACAAGACTAAAAACTGCCCACTCCTAACATTATAAAAGTAAAACTGCATATAACAAAATTAAACATGGCTAAGCTGTTACTGGTGTGACTTACAAGGGGGCTTATTCTTATTCTGCTTTTAGTTAGTGTAACGGATCGTAGTTGGAGGCAGATGCAGGTGCAGATCAAAACTCTTTATTAACATAAATACAAAAACTCAAAGTAAACGTGGTTCTCATAGGCAAACAGGAAACGTTGCATAACAATAACTCTCTGAGCATCAAGACTAACCCTATGACCGCTGTAACTAATACAACCAGTACTACCACTAATACAAACAACATCGAGCCCCGTGCTCAGTAACTATGGCGTTTAAATAGCCAACATAATCAAACTCAAAACACAAACACCTGTGACCCATAACGCTAATGCTCACTCCCGAGTGAACAAAACAATGTCACGTGGCTCGTCCAGGATCGAGCCCCAGTGCCCTCTGCTGGACATACCGTGACAGTTAGCTGCACTGGTATTTTATGATGAATAACCTACTTTATTATGCAGTCTGTCGACTGCATTGTTAAATACATAGATGTATATGGAAATGTGAGCCTTGTATTGAAAGTTACGATATGTCGTACCATTACACCCTTAATAGTTACATGTACACTTTACAGAAATCAGCTTTACAGAAATGTATGCAGATTTTGATGTCTAATTAGTGAGCCAGACACAAGAGTGTCATAATACATTCCCCAAGATGACATGAGGAAGTAACTTGTCATGAAACCGGACTCAAAAGGAATTCCAACCTCTTTTGGATGACACTGGATAGCAGCAATATTACAGTAGACAGTTGAATGGAGAAAAGTCAAACAGCACTACATGTGCAGTGGAAAATAAATTGACTATTTTTCTACAGAAGCTGTGAACCTCAAGTTCAAGTAAGTAAAAAATTATATTACTATGTCATTATTTTGACTTAATGATAATACCTTTTTCAAGATATTATGTCATTATTCTAGGTTAACATCTCACTATTTTGACTTAATAACTTATTATTAACTGAGTTATCTCATTATTTTGAAGTATTATATAATTATTTTGCCTTAATATGTAACATCCCACAATCTATTTAGTGAATATTGTATTATAATTTTTATTCCATATACTCTTTCCCATATGGTAAGCAAGCCAGACTTGCTTTAATGGAACTCAATTGATATTTGTCCTGTTAATAATGAATCAGAGAAGGAATTCTGACTACAGTTCCCAGCAGCCACTGCATCAATGTCACATGACCAGCCGCACCTGATTCACGTTTCTGTTAACAAGCACTCATGTACTATATTGCCAATGTTTGCACTGAATTGCTTATGTTTGTCTTTCCTTGCTCATGTCTCTGTTGCCATGTTGTGTTCTTCAGTTTATGTTTAATCTTGACCATAGTGTTTTGCCTCTTAATCATAGTGTTTTTGTCTGTTTACTTTGTTTGTTATTAAAACTTAAAAAATCTGCACTTGCATCCAGCTCAACCTTCCAATCATGAAAATAGTATATCTAATGGTAATTCACTTGAATGCATTCAGTTTTGATACATTAAATTCACAATGACCAAATGGCCGCTATTATCATTATGGAATTCCATCAATTGAAGTGGTAGGAATCGAAATAATAAGTCGAGAAACAACAAGATGCAAGTTGAAATAATGACATATCAATAACATGTTTTCCCCCACAACTTGCAGTAATTTAGACAACTATTTACTTATCGAATTGCAGTAGATAATTATGACCTTAATCTCAATGCTAGGACTGGTGCTGACTTTAAATATAATAACAATATGATAAAGTGATCAGACATTTAACTCTAGTTTTCTTATAATCCTTAAGTTATTTATTCTCAGTAAATGACTTGATAACTGATTCTATTATGTCTCATTTCCCCATGTCTTAAAAATACTGTGTTGTAATACTATGTAGGAGAGACGTATAAGTGCTAAGTACGTTAATTCAAACCAAGGTCTAAAATAAAACAAGATGATAACCAAAAGAAAACAAGTTTAGGGGGGAAAAATCCAATTCTGACTTATAAATAACTTATTTAGACATAATAAACAAACATTGATAAGGGTTTGGACTGTAAGTTTGATGAGCACAAATTTAAAGGCTGCATTTATGATTTCAAATAAAATGGGTACACTGCATAAGGTGCTTTCCATCAAATGCAATCAACCCAGGTGGACAGGTTCATAAAAAGATAAATCCACGACCATAAACAAAAGAACAGATACACAAGGTCAAGACATAAAACCATGGAGAAACAAAGCAACTGAAAATATGGTGCATAAAACTAGCAAGTCTTCAGAAAGCATGTATATTTAAGGGTCGGCCTCTTTTGCCCTGTAAGCTACAATGTAATACTTCCAAACGAATGTCTATATTCTTTTTTTCTGTGGCATTTTAGTAGGTGACTGTATCATGTTCTTGATTGACTCATGACTTTTTTCTAAAAAAAATAATCTATTTCTGTCAATCTCCTTTCTGCCTAAAGGTCCCTGCAGGGCTCAGGAAAGAATTATTCATTGTTCAAGAATTGTTCATGCTTCTTTCATGATTATTCATTACTAAATTTTTTATGACTAGTATCTGCTAACAAACAAAACATCCCCCTTATCATAATATTTTTTTTATTTATTTATTTCTTTTTTACTTTTGCCCACAGTGGTCACTATTTTCCTGAGAGGTCACCTAGAGAAGGGAATTATCTGGTCGACACTGCATCTAGGTAATCAGCTCAAGTACTCTGATTTATTTATGTATTTATTTATTATTATTTTTAATTATTTGCACTTGTAGTAAATAAATAAATAGCTAATGTGAAAGTTTCAGGTTCACTTTAATTTAAAGCTGTACATTGCAGGCATCACAGGGCAGTTTATCTAATTTACACAGGATTGTATTCATTTTGTGGCATAAATCCTATCATTATATTAAAAAATAATAAAGGAGGTACACTTGTTTGTTCTGCACATATATAGCGCTTTTTCAGCCTTGGTGGTTCTAAAGCACTTTACACTGGTTCTCATTCACCAATTCACACACACACTTGAACACCAATGGTAGCAGAGCTGCCATGCAAGGCGCTAACTTGCCATCAGCAGCAACTTGGGATTCAGTGTCTTGCCCAAGGACACTTTGGCATGTGGAGTCATGTTGGCCAGGAATCGAACCACCAACCCTACGACGTTTGTTTGCCATTACTCATCACAGTGTGCTCTCTCCAAGTAACTATCTCCATTAGCAAATGCATAAGTTTCTTGATTTTTGTAGGATGCCATCAAAGTGTTGTTTAAAGGCTGGCAGACAACTATTTTGGGTAAATTCCAGATTATTAAACTGCAGTTTAAACTGCAGTTTGAAAAGAGAGCAAATGAATTATATCATTATGACCTAGGTCTATTTAAGACAATGAATCTTGATATATTTGGCTACCACTGGATGTTAATTTGAATGTTTGCCTCTTTCTTGTTTGCCTTCAATGTACTCTGCTTTATCAGTCCCCATGTTCTAGCAGCTGATATATTTTTGGCCTGAAGTTTCGAGAAGAAGCCATAATAATCCCTCAACTGGGCTCCATTAAGGTGATTTTAATAATCTGAATGCATCACCATCGTAAAGACTTACCATTGTAGCACAATTGTGAATATGGAGAAAATTCATCATCTAAATATCGATGTCAGCTCTTGAACTTAATTTCCTTACGTAGCATGCTTTCACACCTTTTAGCCTGGTAGGTAATCAGAGTCAAATTTGATACTTTTGATTCATTTACTATTCACTTGTTTTACTGCATGTAATTAAAACACATTGTCTGAGGGACATGTAAAGCTGAAAATACATACACAGAATGCTTTTAAACATATGAAATACGGCGATGAAAAAAAAAGGAAACAAACTTTACCAACAGCTCATAGAAATCATAAAAATCAACTGAGCTATACTGAAGAAATTTCAAGATAATTGTAGACATGACAAGCTTGAAACAATTTGTATCACCTGAGCCTTTTTTTTTTATTATTATTAATTTTGTCCAAATCTCCAAATTACATGGCACAGCACTTCAACTCTGTCCTTTGGTTCAGTGAAAGAGCTCACATTACAGAAAAATGTTTCCTCAACCTAAAATATCTTCCTGTAGTTGAGTCCATTCAGGGTTTAATCGCTTTCTAAATGCAATTATAAAACAGTTAATTCTGTTCCTCTAATCTGATTGGTCGAGCGGCATTCCAAAAGTGGTTATATTTAACATAAAAGCACTGATACTTTTCACTTATCAGTTTGTATCACTCCGCTTGTCTGTGTCACACACAACTATCTATCCAGCTGTGGCTTCTTTGGGAAATACACTATATGGCCAAAATTTTGTTGACCCATGACTATCACACCCATATTTATTTATTGAATATCCCATTCCAGATTTATTCCCCTTTTGCTCTTATCATAACCTCCACTCTTCTGGTTAGGGGTGTAAATTGCAAGTTTCATGATAATATGATCTAAAATCAGTTTATTTAGCCAGTGATTCAATGTTTGCTGATACCTCATTGACTGCAATGATGTGATTTTATTTTTAAATGATGTGTCTATTTCACACAATCAGTAACATTTCTATTGATTCACAGTTTCAAGTGAAGTATATTTAGAAACATTTATTGAGCTTTTTTAAACTTTAAATTATCTATTTCAGTGCCAATAAGGACCCGTGATGAACTTGACATCATGTTCGGGATGTGGCTTCAATTAGAGTGTCCTAAATAAAGGTCCATCTCAGAGCCGAGATGAGACCCATTTTCAGCCTGGGTGTTTAATGCCCAAGACCAGTCCATTATTTTTTGAGGTTGAAGAACTTGGACAAAAGTGACAGTTCAGTTCTTATTATCCCATTATATTTATTACTGTTTCAACAAGAATTTAAAGATAAATAACAGATGACACACTAAGCATTTTTTTCTGCTACAAAAAGTCCAACTGTAACGTTATGAAAAAAGAAAATATTGGTTTGCAAACAAAGTATTTTAGTAAGAAATATAATGTTTTTGGCAGTTACCTTGGTTTGTTTATATCGCCACTTTTGTCTGTGTGTGTGCATGTGTACGTATGTGTGTTTGTGTGTAAGAGAGAAAGAGAGAGAGTGCACTGTGCCAAGTGATGTGAGAACTACACTTTTTAATGCATAAGTAACTGATGTGCAAATATTTACAAAAATGTGAGGGGTGTACTCAGTTCTGTGAGATACTGTACATGCATCAATGTTTATGCATTGCATCAATACATTGTATCGTTGGTTATTTGATCGATACATCAATTCATATCAATGGATCATTACATCCCTACTTCTGGGAAGGCTTTCCACTAGTTTTTTGAGCGTGTCTGTGAGATTTGTGTTCATTCAGCCACAAGAGTATTAGTGAGGTCAGGCACTGATGTTGGTTTAGGAGGTCCGAGGTGCAGTCAGTGTTTCAGTTCATCCCAATGGTGTTCAGGATACTCAATTTCTTCTACTCCAACCTTGACAGACCTTTTATTCATGGAGCTTGCGTTGTGCACAGGGGCATTGTCATGCTGGAACAGAGATGACGAATGACTGAACACAAAACAAGAATTGAATCGGGACAGAGCAGGTAAGCAATGAATTAGGGCGTAGGCAAAAGTGTAGTGAATTACGAGTGATAAGTCAAGCACCAGGGAAAACACTTCTAGGAAAATAGGCTTGGTAAACAAACAGAGACGAGGCTGCTGAGCGATTACTTCACAAGCGGATAATGCTAGGGAGGCCCTTATATAATCTTAGGTGTCTGCAGGTGTTTGTAATTAGAACTTCGGTGAACATCAGCATGGGTATGACTGGGAAGTGTAGTCCTCCTCCACCATGACCCTGGGCGGCACTACACATTGTGAGCTGCTGCGCCGATTTTACCTTGTCAACAATTCATAATCCTAACAATAGGAATCTTTTAGGATTCTCAAAATTGGTCTCAGATGACCAAATAGTGGCCAAAAGCATACAGTGTGACCATGGCTTTTGGAACACATGTGGATATGATGGCCAGGTGTCCCCATACTTTTAGCCATATCGTATATTTCATTTGACAGAACAAAAGTAAACAAAATATTTGACAAATTTACATGAAAGTAATTTCTTATTAATAGAACTGTTGCATTAAAGTAATATCACATTCACAATTGTGCTGTTGTACTGAATATGCATGGTTGTGATTACCGGCGGCATGATTAACGAATCACAGCTGTGCTGATATTCAGTAGAACAGCACTCTTGCTTGTGTGATATTGATACTGCAATAGAATTCGATTAGAACCAGCCCAAGACCACCTTGCTCAGATGGTTATTTTGGTCATGAAGTTTGATTTCTGTGTTCTCACCTGCAAAACTGAAATGCACCAAAAGGTTCTTAAAAGTAATTGAAGAAATGTAAATAAAATATTAGTCCATTGGTATTAAAATCATCCCAAAACAGTCTTGAATAAGACTAAGCAAAACATATTAAAATCAGTCATTTCAAAACTGAACATGTCTGTTACGAAACAGGACTCAAACAGGAAGTAAGCACAGGAGTAAAGTCTTAATTTACACTTAAGTCACTGTACAAGGAGGCAGGAAACAAGGTCTAAACATAAACTTACAGCTGAAACAAGAAACCTGAACTTAAACATTTGTCCTTTAACTAGAAATGAGACATGCAGCTATCGTCTAACCTTGACATGAAAAGCTTGTGTAACTAGGACATGAAGTGCTCGTTTTAGTCATGTTTGCCTCACACCTCCAGGGTCCGGGCCATGTGTGTGCAGAGTTTACATGTTCTCCCTATTTCCTCCGGGTACTCCAGTTTCCTCCCAAAGACATGCATGCATGCTGATTGGCGTGTCTAAAGTGTCCGTAGTGTATGAATGGGTGTGTGAGTGTGTATGTGATTGTGCCCTGCGATGGACTGGCACCCTGTCTAGGGTGTACCCCGTCTTGTGCCCGATGCTTCCTGGCATAGGCTCCAGGTTCCCCTTGACCCTGAAAAGGAGTAAGTGGTAGAAGATGGATGGATGGATGGATGGAATAATACACAGACTGAAAGTCCCAGTGTTGATTGTGTTGACTGCCACTTATATTTTCAGTAGGACGTTGAGCATTTTTTTTTCTCTTCTTTTATTGATTTTATACATTAAAACACAAAATCCAGAACTATTTCAAGAGCACATCAATGAATAATACATGCCAAATAAAAACACATTTTAAACATGTGCAAATTCACAAGTACAGTTTTATGTCTCTCACTTCTATTCTTATGCATACATCTTTGGTAAAAGCCACAATTCTTATATATATATATATATATATATATATATATATATATATATATACAGTATCTCACAAAAGTGAGTAGACTATAAATATTTGTAGACTGTAAATATTTGATTATATCTTTTCATGTGACAACACTGAAGAAATGACAGTTTGCTACAATGTAAAGTACTGAGTGTACAGCTTGCATAACGGTATAAATTTGTTGTCCCCTCAAAATAACTCAACACTTATTGCCGAGGACGAGAGAGGACGAGCTTGCGCACCTCAGGGAGCAGCTCCGCTTCATCCAGGGGCAAACCGGGGCTACTGCTGCAGCCGGCTTTCCTCCTCAGTTGCACCACGCACCCGCCCCGCACGTGACGCACCATCCGCCCATGCCGACGCCAGAACGCTATGCAGGTGAGCCTGAGCTCTGTAAGGGTTTCATGCTGCAATGCAATTTATTTTTTGCAAATCACCCGGAGATGCCGGAGGAACGGAGGCTCGCACATTTCATTGAATTGCTCTCTGGCCGTGCGTTAGAATGGGCCACAGCTGAATGGTCATGAGCAGGTGCGGGTAGACCAGCGCTTTCGGATTTCCTCGCACGCTTTCAGGACGGGGCAGGAGCTACTCGTGCTGGCACAGGGCAACCACGAAGTAGTGATCATCGACCTTCTCCCCTTCTACCAAGCTAGACTTACTTGGTGCCTACAACCTCATCCACATAAGGGAGGGCGATGAATGGAAAACGGCCTTCAGTACCACTTCCGGGCACAACGAATATTTGGTCATGCCGTATGGGCTTGCTAACGCTGCCTCAGTGTTCCAGAGCATGATCAATGATGTTCTGAGGGATCTACTGGGGCACTGTGTCATTGCTTATATAGACGACATATTGATCTACTCAACGTCCATGTAGTACCACATTAAGCAAGTTCGCCAGGTGTTAAAACTGCTGATGGAACACCAGCTGTACGTGAAGGCCGAGCAGTGTGAATTTCATCAGCACATCATCAAGTTTCTCGGGTATGTTATCAGTCCTCAGGGGGTAACCATGGACCAGGACAAGGTGAGGGCAGTGGTGGAATGGCCTAAGCCCCGAACCATCAAGGAGCTACAATGCTTCCTGGGCTTTGCTAATTTCTATCGGCGGTTCATCCATGATTTTAGCAAGATTGCACAACCCCTGACATCCCTCCTGAAAGGAAAACCTTGACGCCTCCACTGGTCCGTTCTAGCCCAGGAGGCCCTGGAAGGGCTTAAACAGAAGTTCACCACCGCGCCTATCCTCCGTCACCCATACCCGTCCAGACAATTCGTCGTGGAGGTCGACGCATCTGAGACAGGGGTGGGGGCCGTGCTTTCTCGGAGATTCGGGGATAGACCCAAGTTACACCCCATCGCCTTTTTCTCGAGGAAACTGTCTCTGGCATGTTGTGGGTAACCGGGAGTTCCTAGCCATTAAACTGGCCCTTGAAGAGTGGAGACATTGGCTGGAGGGAGCCAATCATCCTTTCTTAATTTATACCGATCATAAGAACCTGGAGTACCTGAGAACGGCTAAATGGCTCACTCCCCGCCAGACACGATGGTCTGCTTTTCCCATGGAACGCCACCACCACTGACACCCCGGCCGTGGATGATTGGTTTCGGCGCAGCAAGCAGGTCTGGGAATGTGTACATCAACAACTGATACGAACTGCCCGCACCATGAAACGTAAGGCGGACACACATTGCAAGGCGCACCCTTGTTTCAGCCAGGGCACAGAGTATGGCTTTCGATGAAGAATCTCAAGGTGCCCCTCCCAGGCAGCGAACTGGAACCCTTGGGGGGTGTTCTCTGTCACGCAACGGCGAATTACAATTCCCAGTCACGCCCGCGCTCAAGAATTCTGAGTAGCAACACCTTCGCGCCGCCCAAGGGTATTTGAGACCTTGTTTACAACAACGCAGCGCAAAGTAACGCTTTAAGCTCTCAAATGACAGCTAGTTAGCAAGCTTTATATTTTCATGGTTTTTTATTGGTTTTTCGGACTTGCACCATGACAACGTTTACGACTTTGGATTACCCGTTGGATTATTTGTGTTTGCCTGTACGTTGTGTTTATTTTATATATATATATATATATATATATATATATATATATATATATATACTGCACAAAAAATAAAGGGAACACTTGGAGTTACATTGTGCTGTTCAAGTGTTACTTTTATTTTTTTTGAGTATATTCAGTAGTATGGCAGTATATATATATACATATATATATATGACTGAAAATTCTGCATGCACTAGTTTCAATATTTATGATCTTTTGTCTTTTGCAAGTGTCAAGTTTAACTAGATACTGAGCTCCAAATAGCTAAAACATGCATGTAGAATTTACTATACGGTGCCCCAAAAGTCTCCATATATAGGGGAAATGAACACTTTTAGTACCATGTAACTTTGTTTATATAATATCCTCTACATGATTGCCATTTATTTGTAAAATCACACAAAATCAGTGAACATTTTCTTTATTTGTTTTAAATATTTAAAAAATGTCAAACATTCTCTTTCTTTCCAGATTTTAACCCAGATTATCAGTGTGGTCTCAGACCTTTGGACCCTACTGTATGTACTCTTGCTGCATATTATGTGTAATTGTCATCTGATCATTTCACTTTTTAGACTGATTATGACTTCTTTGAGCTCAAGGGTGGTTATGTCAAGTCTTACATATGATTTTTGAGTAATTTTAACATTGTATTTGTGTTTATTTATGCTTAAAATGTGGCAGCACAATGACACACTGGGTACTGTTGGCACCTCATAGCTCCAGGGTCCCACATTTGATCCTGAACTTGGTATACAGACTAGGTTGAGTTTTTAATGTTCTACCAGTGTCTGTCTGGGTTCCCTCTGGGTATTCCGGGTTTCCTCCCACCTCCCACAATACATGCCAATGTTCCCACTAAACATAGAGAAGGAAGTGTACATCATCAAAACTATCAGCAGGCAAGATAAAGGGATGAATGAATATAAAATATATAACTTTTGTCTTTGTGATAACCCTAAAAGCTCTGTCTATAAAATAGATTGAATAACAATAATTTAAGTCCCATTATTTGGTTAAAATCCAGCTAAGTACTAGGAAAATGTCATCTTGAAGATCTGTTTAATGAGTTATACCTCAACATAAATGCAAGTGTTGTTGTATTTATTAGCACCCTGTTTGATCTCAAATTACTGTGCACATTTTTCACTGAACTAGACTGATGATTACTTCAAAGTTTCCCTCCAGTCAACATAAAGGGCCTATTGAGCCATGCAGAATCTGATCCACATCAAAAAACACAATTCATTGATAAATGGCAAGAGGAAGTTGACATAATTGGATTCAAAATGCTACTGTAATAACAATTAAGCTGGTCCCTTATTTCAAGTACTGGACTCATGGCAGGATATTTTAGGGGAAAATTGTCATTTGGTGATTGCTGTTATATTTTTGATTCACTATTCCCACTCCACAAGGTGGATGTGAGCTAACATATCATCTTGACAACAAACATCTGAGCTGGTGCTTTTAAACTGACACAGATCACAGGAAAATGTTGCTTTAAGGGAGTCATCTCCATATTTGCCAGGTAGTACATGGTGTAGGTTGAATCAGCATAACACTCAAACAATATAGTAGGATATTTATCTACCATTTCATAATGACCCATGGAAAAGAGCTCCAGGAGCACATATCTCCAGCTTTGCATCATCATTAGCATATTAAGCAACACATCTAAATAAAGGAAAGGAGAATTGTAGGTAATCTTCAAAGCAGGGATTGGGCTTTGAAGGTATCTGCAGTTGCTTCAAAGCTTGTGGATGTGCTTAATCCCATATGCAGCTCCAACATGATAATTGGTAATTTTTCTTTACCAGATTCTCTGTTAAGTTCAGTGTTGTTGCTTCTCTACTCCTGAGTCTGCTTTTATTCACACATCACCTGATTAGCTGGAGAAAAAAAGGTGCTTTGAATAAATGACAAGCCATTATGTTCTGCTTCATGGCATTTCCCATATTCAATTTACTTAAGTATCAGCACCAACAACATGTCTAATGGCATGGGGTCAATAAGTAAGGATAGGATTGTTCCAGCTCAATTACAAATGAAGATGACTATATGCAATAACCACTTAAACCATAATTGCAACTTGCAGCAGTTAAATCTTGCAACCAATGGTTAGGCACGATACAGATGGTCAGGGTAAATGCTATCCACACTTAACATGTCCAGCGATGCTGCAGTCTGTTTTGATGATTATAATAAGAAATTAATGTTCCTGAAGACAAAAGGAGATGGATAAGAGAAAAAAATAATGATTAATCTTTTCTTCTTGGATGAATATTTAACTTAAAATTCACCGTCGGATGCATTATTCCATTCATCAAGTAATTTGAAGGGGGGGTGGGGTGGAGTGGGTGGTCGAATAAGTTGAAGTATTAAGCCATATTTTATTTAATTCTTTAATTATAACCAGAGAAACACTCTCACATCAATTCAGTGTTAGCACATTTCTCCCCATATAGAGACTTCCTATGAAAATCTATTATATTTGAAATAAACACTCACTAGTCACTTTGTATTGTACTGTATACAGATCTACACACACATACAGTGGGGAAAATAAGTATTGGTCGTGGCAACATTTTTTTCGGTAAATATATTTCCTATGAGGCTCTTCACATAAATTTTCACCAGACTTTGACAGCTTCAAGACGCTTCTTCTATGAAGAAATTCATCGACCACAGTATTCAGGTGTGATTTTGGCCCATTTTTCTAAACATATTGTCTTTAAATCTTGTTCAATTGTATTCAAGTCAGGTGATTGACTGGGCCATTCTTATACCTTGATTATTTTTTTTCCTCTGAAACCAATTGAGAGTCTCCTTTGCTGTATGCTTTGGATCTTTGTCCTGTTGGAAGTTCCATCCATGTCTCATCTTCATCATCCTGGTGGATGGCAGCAGATTCTTCTCAAGAATCTCCTGGAAAAAATGCCCCATTCCTTCAATTATGTGTAGTCTGCCAGTACCATGCGATGAAAAACAGCCCCATACTATGATGCTTCCACCTCCAAACTTCACTGTTGGTATATTGTTGTGATGTGCAGTGTCATTTCTTCATGTTTCTACATTTCCAAACATGGTGTGTAGTATGACAGCCAAAATGTTACATTTTGCTCTCGTCTGACCAGACTACACTTTCCGAGTACTGTTCATAGGCTTGTCCAAATGAGTTGTAGCAAACTTTAAACGAGTTTTGACATGTCTTTTTTTTTAGGAATAGAGTCTTGTGGGGTAATCGTGAGCAGTGGAGTGCATTGCTTATTGATTTGTCTGTGATAATGGCACCTGCTGCCTCCAGTTGTTTCCGGAGCTCTTTCCGAGTGGTCCTTGGCTATTCGGCTACTCTTCTGACTTTTCTTCTGACTCCCTAGTCAGAAATCTTGTGAGGAGCTCCTGTGTCTAGCCAGTTGATGAAGGATTGATGTTGCTTCCACTTGCGGATAATGGCCCCAATGGTGCTTAGTGGAGGATTCAGAAGTTTTGAAATATGTTTGTATCCGATTCCATCAATATGTTTCCATTAATATGTTTTGCAACAATAAAAAGTTCTTGGGAGATCTCTTTGCTTTAACCAATCATGAGCTCTTTGCTGTAACCCATTTACTAACCTAGCTGATATTAATTTGCACAGATAGGAGGTATAATAACTTACAGATTTCAGCTGGTTCCTTGCCTTGCCTTGGAGTACTCTTTTTTCTTAGTGTGTCCAATACTTATTTTCCTGTCATTACACATAACTCGTTTTTGGACTTTAATGTTGTAAATTCTTTATATTTCCAGAGTTAATACTGATGTCTGGTGAAAAGTTCATACCTTTTTAAAGTACTCTTAAGGCAAACTAATACTTTTTACATTGCTCTAGGAGTATATTTCTTGATTTCTAAGAATTTGTATGGCATTTAAGACTTTTACCTACCACCCCTGATCTGAGTCAACAAAAGATATAAATAAATATAATCTCCATTTTAAAATCAGTTTAGAGAGCATTGTTCAGCAACAATGGGTGATTAAAGCCTTGACCCAGCAGAGGTTTATTAGGCCCCCACTCCTGATTGACAGATTACAAGAGATATTCTCACAGTTTCCATGATAGAGATACTCTAAAAGTAGTTAATTTATAGTGTTGTCAAGTTTGTTATGTTTATAAGAGAACATATTGCTGTCAGAAAGTGTCTCAAATGTGACTTTGGCAAGAAATCATCACTTAAGGATCCAAGAATGCAAGAACTTAAACATGAAAAAGAAAAAGTGCCAAAAAAAGTTATTACCAACTCATCAATGATTGCTGTCTGTTGATCTGCTAATAGCAGCTCTCCTGATCTTCTATAAATATGTTTTAGCTTCTTACTGCCTAAGACATCCACCTTTCCCGACTGGAGGTAAATGTGTTTGCCAAAGAGACTAAGCCAACTGATACTGTGACAGGTTGCCACTCCAATCTATTTATCCTGTCATCTTGGCATCATGAATGAGGGCAGAAGGGTGATAAGATTTAATTGTGTCACATGTGGATAGCATTGCATCCTCTTGTAATGACACCACACCACATCTTCAGATCTAATACTAATATGTCATCTGTTTAAACAGTTTAATTCAAAGTAACATACTGCAATGCATAAAAAAGGGCAGTGAAATGGCATAGCCAGGAATGAATTTCAGATGTGAATAAAGAAATAGACTAAATAAAATCACAGCATGATCTGTACTGTTATTTTGATACGCTTAGTGTGCCATACTCATGCATTTTGGCTGGATGTGTAGAAGTGGTGATGCATTTTGGCTGGATATGTAGAAGTGGTCATGGCAGGAATATGCTATTTAACCATATAAAGATGGTTAAATAACATATTCCTGCCATGACCACTTCTACATATCCAGCCAAAATTCATCACCATTTCTATACATCCAGCCAAAATGCATGAGCATGAGCTATATTGTATAGCTCTTTGGATCAACTTATGTTGCATATAAATGTGCTTTATAAATAAATGCTGTGTGCTTGTTTGATTGATTGAGAGCTGTCTAGTAGCTTTCAAACAGAAATTTGGAAAAATGCATGGTCCTGATTTGTTAATCCTGCTTCTCACCATAGCAGCTGGTAGGCTATATACTGTAGTTAAACAAACAAAGGGATGAATTAAATTGACTTTTGGAGAATATGGAATTGTAATGATGACTCAGTTGACCATTTGTGAACATTGTTATTGTGCAATATGTGCACAAAACATGTCATTTGACATTGAGTATCATAGACTTTTTTGAGTTGCATAGACTTAGACTTTATGTTTATTTGATGAACATCATGCAGTATTTGGAACCTTATGCATTAAATAACCATAATGTGTCATGGTTTCCCCTTGAGGCAGCGTGCTCTAAAGCGCAAATGGGTGAGCACCTGCTTTTCTGTGGTTGACAGCGGTGACACTTGGACACGTGTGTTTTGTTTACGTTTCTGTCATGTCTCCTCCCTGTTCTGTCATTGGCTGGGATTTCACGTGTGTCTGTATTGCCCTCAGCTGCGAGTAGTTTAGATGCTGATCATGCCGGCATATATACCACGCGCCTCCCAGCACACGACACGGAAGGTCTCAAGTCCCTGAGGTCCAAGTCCAAGCCAAGTTTCAAGTCCAAGCCAAGTCTCAAATCTAAGTCAAGTCTCAGGTCCCTGACGTCCAAGTCGAGTCTCCTGTCTCTGACGTGCAAGTCGAGTCTCCAGTCTCTGACATCCAAGTTAATTCTCCAGTCTCTGACGTCCAAGTCGAGTCTCCAGTCTCTGACGACCAAGTCCAGTCTCAAGTTCCTGACGTCCAAGTTCAGTTCACGCCTGAGTCTGCTGACACATACAGCCAAGTTCTGCTGACGCTTGAGTTTGCTGACACAGACAGTCAAGTTCTGCTCACCCCTGAGTCTGCTAAGGCTGGCCCAGAAATTTTTTTTTTGGGGGGGGCAACGAGGACAGCAGAGCTCCAGCCTGAGGCCTACAGGGAGGTCTCTGTGGTGGAGCTCCTGCCAGCCGAGGAGGCTGTCCTGCTGCCTGGCACAGCCGAGGAAGCTGTCCTGCTGTCCAGCCCTGCCGAGGAGGCCTACGAGGAGGTCTCAACTCCAGAACTGCAGCCTCCCTGTTCAGCTGTGGATGTCGCTCAGCCTCCATGTTCAGCTGTGGATGTCGCTCAGCCTCCCTGTTCAGCTGTGGATGTCGCTCAGTCTCCCTGTTCAGCTGAGGTCGTCGCTCAGTCTCACTGTTCATCTGAGGTCATCGCTCAATCTCTCTGTTGAGCTAAGGTCATCGCTCAGCCTTCCTGTGTAGCTGAGGTCATCGCTCAGGCTTCCTGTGCAGCTGAGGTCGTCGCACTGCCGTCCTGACCCATGGTTCCCCTTTCCTGCTTCAAGGAGAGCTTCGTACCTCTCCATGGCCTCACAGGGGACTTTGCTTCGCTTTCCTGCACTCCTGAGTACAGCACTCTGCTTCCCTGCTCCGCCGAGGACATTGCTCTGCTCTCCTGCTCCACCGAGGACGTCGCTCTGCTCTCCTGCTCCGCCAAGGACATTGCTCTGTTTTCCTGCTCCACCGAGGACGTCACTCCGCTTGCATGCTCCACCGAGCACATCGCTCTGTTTTCCTGCTCCGCTGAGGACGTCGCTCCGCTGTTAAGCTTCACTGAGGACGTCGCTCCGCTCTCATGCTGCACTGAGGATGTCGCTCCACTTCTCTGTTTCGCCGAGGACGTCGCTCCACTCTCATGCTTCGATGAGGACGTCGCTCCGCTCTCATGCTTCAACGAGGACGTCTCTCCGCTCTCATGCTTTGATGAGGACATCGCTCCGCTTCCCTGCTCCGCCTAGAACACTGTGCGGTTGCCTGGCTCTGCTTGGGACATTCTGCCCAGGGGGCCAGGGCCGCCAAAGAAGTATGTCTCATCGCACTTCGGGAGGAGTGCCTTTGGGAGGGTTCTGTCATGGTTTCCCCTTGAGGCAGCGTGCTCTAAAGCGAAAATGCGCGAGCACCTTTTTTTCCGTATTTGACAGCAGTGACACTTGGACACTTGTGTTGTCGTGTGTCTGTATTGCACTCAGCTATGAGCAGTTTAGACACTGATCATGCCGGCATATATACCGTGCGCCTCCCAGCACACAACGCGGAAGATTAACGTAGAGTATCGTAACATACGGTAGCTTAGAGTTAGACTTAGTATAGACGATAGTTGTCATAGTTCATGTTTCATGATTCAAGTTTCATGTCATAGTTCATGTCATAGTTTATGGTTAGGTTAGTTAGTTTAGTTCACTGGTTTCTCCACTACCAGTTCCTTGCTCATGTTTATGTTTCATGTTTATGTTTCATCGACCCCTTTTCCTGTGACCCCGACCTTGAACCCTGCCTTGCCCAAGTTTACGCCTATTTACCGATCGTCTGACCTTGCCTGTTTTGTATTATGTTTATGGATTACGATTTGGATTTGTCTGCCTCTCTTTAAATAAGACTGTTGTTCTTTACTGCACTTGCATCCATCCTTACTCCACTCCGTCACGATTCGTGACATGATGAAGACCTTGTCTGCTAACTTTACCTTTTCTCATACCTTTTCAGTGGTTATTTTATTCAGGGTTCATATGATTTCCCTTGATGCTTTGCATTCCTTATTCATGAGCCTGACATTAAGGGAAAGCATGTATTATTAATACAGGTACAGGGATGCATCACACTGGATATGTGTATGGATGTTGACAATATTTTAAGCACAACTAAAAGGAAAAAAAAAAGAGATAGATTTATATGCAGATGAGGGTCTTTTGTACCCAGCAGAGTAATTTGTGGTCTAACATTAATTTATGCATGACCTACTAATGCAACATGGCATTTTAATGGAAGGTGCCACTCACTAATCTTCTGATAATTGGTTCTGTCACATTCCAGTCAAGTCTACTTTTGATTATGTATTAAGCCACCAAGATAGATTATTAGCACAACTGTTCTTCATTATACCTGTACTGTGCAAGGTAAGTTACACTCTTGAATTTTGTTGTTTTGCTTTAACACTGATGACCCCTTGCTGTTTATAATATCTACTATGTGGACACTCTGCTGGCCTATTTGCTACTCTATAGACAATAGCAGATAAAAATGTGTTGATGGGGTTGCTGGGTCCATCAAGTTCAACTTCACTAGCAATGTGCAAAATTGAGAGAGTAAAGCACTGAAGGTGCGCAGCCAAGAAAACAGTCACCTCCAAAAATACTGGAACAGCAAGGCCAATTCTATGGTTTTCACTATACATTGTTTATTGTGTATAGACTATTTTGGTTTGAGATCAGACAATATATATGAAATGATGGATAAGAATTTTAGTTTTCATTTTTTCAGTTTCCTCATTTATAATTTGTATGTACTGATTGCAAATGTGTGCATCTAATTAGAAGTTTAGTGATTGAGAATGGGAATAGGCAGTTTGCTGGTTGATCACATGACTGGGTGTGGAGCATGTACAGCCATGTACTAATTTGGCTATGAATCTTTGGTTCTTTAAAGTAGGTCTGATAATATATGATTGGTGAGTTTGCAGTAATGTTCTTCAAATAGTTCTTAATTTATAGCCATGTGTTTAGGACGCCTAGCCTGTACATGTAATATGTACTACAGGATGAGTTGTAGTGAAATTCATGCAAGTTTAGATACTATTTACTACTAAGTATTGAATCCATGGTTGAGCTTTCTTCATAAAGAAAAACAAAATGCCCTATGTCCCATAGCCATGCACTGACGTACAGTGCCCTCCACTAAAATTGGCACGCTTGGTAAATATGAGCAAAGAAGAAAATGAAAATTGGCTTTATTGTTTAACCTTTTGATCTTTTGTTTAAAAAAATCACAAAAAAACTGCTCTCATGGATATAAAACAGTTACACATACAACAGAGCTGTATACAAAAATATATTTGTTAAATATAGGTGTGAAACAACAATTGGCACCCTTTTTGTCAAAACTTTGTGTTACCTCCCTTTCCCAAGATAACAGCTCTGATTCTTCTCCTATAAAACCTGATGAGGTTGAAGAATACATGGGCAAGGACCTGAGACCATTCCCCCATACAGAATCTCTCCAGATCCTTAGAATTTCAAGGTCCATGCTACTTGACTCTCCTCTTTTGTTCACCCCACAGGTTTTCGATAAGCTTCAAGTCATGGGACTTGGATAAGCATGGGAGGACCTTGATTTTGTGGTCAATAAACCATTTTTGTTTTGATTTTGATGTATGTTTTGGATCATTGACTTGCTGGAACATCCAACCACCTCCCATTTTAAGCTTTTTAGAATGAATGTGTGCAGCATAGACCACCCCATCACAGCACATACATCCTGTAAGGGTACCCCTTTGGACAAAGCCTTTGAGGACGTGACACCCCTAGTGGAATGAGTCCTTATGCCAGAGAGCCAGGGAGACATATGAGAGTGACTCATAAGCGAAAGAGATTGCTTCCACTATCCAATTAGACATGCATTGCATTGACACAGCATCACCTCTACTGTCTACATCAAAGCAAACCAGCAACTGCTCTGACTTACGCCACTGCTCCAACTTATGCTACTGCACACAGTACTACTCAGTCACTAATGTTCTGGTGTGAGGAACGGAGGAGGACAGAAAGCCTGCAACACTACTGGCTGGGCAGCAGACATTAGGCATTTGGTAAATGGTAAATGCACTTAAATAGCTCTTTTATCCAAAGCACTTTACACTGTGTCTCATTCAACCTTTCACCCATTCACACACACACACTGACACACCATTGGTAGCAGAGCTGCCATGCAAGGCGCTAACTTGCCATCGGGAGCAACTTGGGGTTCAGTGTCTTGCCCATGGACACTTCAGCATATGGAGTCATGTGGGCTAGGAATCGAACCGCCAACTCTACGATTAGTGGACAACCCGCTCTACCACCTGAGCCCCAGCCAACCACTTAGGAATATAATATGGCCTAGGATATGGGAAGGCCTTGGATAATCAAGGGGCAAAACAGATAGCCTGTAGACCTCCTACTCACTACTCCTACTGAGAGATGTCAGGGCCAGCAGAAGAGATACCTTTAGTGTCAGAAGCTTCTCAGAGGTTGAGGGATCAAATGGGGCACCTGACAGACCTTCCAGGACAACAGAAAGGTCCCAGGAAGGTATGCTGGGTCTGTTAATAGGCCTCAGATGCCTGACACCATGCATAATCATTGAAGTTAGAGTATGTTGCCCCACAGAGGCTCCATCAATAGGGGCATGGCAGGCCAAAATGGCAAATGTAGACCCTGATTGTAAAAGGAGCCAACCCTACTGAGAAATGTCCTTGAAAGAACTCGAGAACTACAGCTATCATCCAGTTTACTGGGTCTAGCTAATGTTCCTCATGCCAGAAGACAAAAAGTCACCACTTGAGTGCAAACAAGTTTCTTGTGGATGGTGCTCTAGCATTCAACATGGTCTCTACAAACCTCAGTTGTGAGGCCTGAATCTATGAGCTGGTGACCCTCAGGACCCAGACGTACAGTTTCCAAAGTTCCGGCCGAGGGAGAAAAATCATCCCTTCAGCCTGAGACAGTAGATCCCTGTGGATGGGAATCTCCCAAAATTTTTTTTTTTTTTTTTTTGGGTTGGTGGGGTGGGGTGTGGAGGGGGGGGGTGTTGTGGTTGTTGTTGTTTTTTTTTGTGAGGGGGGGGGGGGGGGGGGGAAAAAACCTCCCCTTTTTTTTTTTTTTTTTTTTTTCCCTTTTTTTTGGGGGGGGGTTGAGGGGGACCAAAGGGGGGGGTGTTTTTTTTTTTTGGGGGGGTCCCCTTCTTTCTTGTTTGGCCTTTTTTCTTATTAACTGCACAACTTGAGGATGGAGCCTCCAACCCCCGGGCCTCAGCCCCTGCCTTGACAGGATGTCTGACTCCATTGCACTCTCTCAAAAGAACTTTCCTTTGTCCAGAGAAGAATTACTTGCATCTGCCTGAACAGGGGGCATGAGCATAACCCTCCCTTGTGGTTGATATATGAGACCACCTGTGTTGTCTGTCAAAACTAACACATGTTAACCTCTTCTCATTGATTTATTTATTCATTTTCATATGATTCATTTACATGTGATTCATTTACATATGATTCATTTTCATATGATTAATTTTCATGTGATTCATTTTCATGTGATTCATTTCTCCCCTCCTTTCCCTTTCCCAAATATTTCATTGAGAAGAAAAAAAAAAGAAAAAAAAATTCAAAGCCACCCTCCCCCGGCTCATCATGGCTACTCAATAGCTGTCGCTGGTTATATAAAAATTATAAAAACCCAAGAACAGGCACCATTTAAATAAAGTAAACCATTGGAATATAAATAGCCAATTGGAGCTGAAGAGGGACACACACCCAAAGTCTCCATAAAACAAGGGAGACAGCAGTGTTTCACAGCTAGGGTTGTCCACAAAGTGAACCTAGGGTAAGCTAAACAAAATTACATAAAATAAAAATAATTCCAGTAAGAGAAAAGTCCCCTACTGACTTCAAATCTGATAAATAGTCTGCGCACTTTAACACATATCATGTCCGTACATATCATGCTAATTAATTGCAATTTTAATCGAAATCAGCAGGAGACTCAAACTTCGCGTCTTGCTCCATCGAACGCTGAATTCGATCCTCACATGTTAACCTCTTAATTGAGGAAGAAAGAATTTCAGTGCTAGAAATATGCCCCACATAATTAGGCAATTTAAATACCACTCTAGATCAGGGCTTCTCCAAAGACCACTAACTGGACAGCCATTTCAGACTGTGCTCCAGCCCATGACGGGGGCGTCTGTTATTTACTAACTTGCAATAAGGAGACACTCCTAGACTGTGACTTTTCAGCCATCACTGAAATGGTCTCATGTGCAATAGGCTCAACAGTATGACACTGGCTGCTGCTGCCATAAGCCCAAACAGTCTCTCATTGAGACTGGAGAGTATGCACAGATCCAGATTTATCTGGCTCAATGTTGACAGGATTGAAATATGCATGTTGGGAACAGACACACCTTATCATAGTAGAATCCCATATAACCCCTAGAAAAGTTGTCCTCTGCACTGGAGAAAGCATACTTTTTTTGATATGTGTCTTTTAGATCGATCGTCACAACCTAGTTCTTGAACTGAATCTGTGGAACAATAAGTTTGAGCATCAGCATCTTGACCCTGTATGTCCGAAGAGTATGGTTCAGATGACAGAGATACTCCCATATTTCTTATGGACCAGGAAATAATTGCTGTAAAAACCTCCCTCCCTCACGCAATGACGTACATTTTCTATGACCCCTTTCTCCAAGAGGAATCCTACTTCCTGCACTAATGTTGGGTTGTGCTCTTATAGTGACATTAACCTTTCCACATTATATTGTAATTAAAACATCAGATTACACACGGTGTAAGGAACCTGACGCCTATCCCAGGGAACTCAGGGCACAAGGTGGGGGACAGGGTGCCAGCCCATCACATTAATTTCTCTGTGACAGCTTGCTGAAAATTAGGACAGCCTTGGCTAGGGGAGGCCCTACATTAGTACTGGGGACTAACTGCCCTAGCAACCTCATGTCCCCTTATACGTCACTCCACGACCGCTAAGGACCGCTCCTCCTTTCAGGTCTATTAGCAGGCCGCCCAGTTCCCCTGGATTTTCACACTTGCCTTCTGTGCCTCCCTTGTACTACCAATATGGCTTATGTATGGTTTTCCCCAGAAGTGTGATATTTTGTCATGCGCTTATTGAAAAAAGGGTAGTTTTCTGCAGTGTGAGGGAGATTTATTTTCACTGGGAAGAAAAAAGCTTGTCCAACCTTAGTAATCACATCAAGCAGCTCTTTATATTCTTGAGAGCTGCTCTCAATTTTTGACACACCGTTCTGGCACAGAGTCAGAGAGGAAATCAGACGGAGAGATGGACCTGGATGACAGAGCAGCATTCATCTCCAGCTCTTCTTCCAGATCCATACAAGATCACCAGGACCTTAGCTGGCTGGCTGTCTCTGCAGCAGCTGGCCGAGATCCTTGAGGCTCTGAAGCCCAACTCCCTTTGTTCACAGAGAGCAAGCCATGAGCGGAGCTGCCTAATTGAAAGGCATTCACAATGTGCACAGTCAGACCTGTCGAGGGCTGCCCTGGTATAACCCACCCCTAGATACTTCACACAGCAAGGCCTAACACACTTCCTGAATTCTCTCTCTTTTTAAAGGGACAGAAAAGTAAAGAGATTTTTCTTCCACTTTTTGAAAAGATAGAGAGGAAATGAAGAGTCTTTTTGTGAGCTTTACACAAACAACCAACAAGCAGCAGAGTCGCTGAAGAGAATAAGGCTGACAGTGCGGTACACAGGTGCTGTTTTTATATTACCCAATGTGCTTAATTGCCACGTGACCTGATCAAGGCAGGCCTATAAATAGGTATGATGTTCCACAAGCTTCAGATGCCGGTCACATGCGAGGGCACTTCCTACAGTGTAAAGCTCACGCAACATTGAGTTCCCTTCCAAACGGAACAATTCACTGTTTACTGAATGTAAATGTAAATGTGCACTTATATAGTGCTTTTATCCAAAGCGCTTTACACTGTGTCTCATTCACCCATTCACACACACCAATGGTAGCAGAGCTGCCATGCAAGGCGCTAGCTTGCCATCGGGAGCAACATAGGGTTCAGTGTCTTGCCCAAGGCCACTTCGGCATGTGGAGTCACCCAGGCCGAGAATCAAACCACCAACTCCACGATTAGTGGACAACCCGCTCTACCACCTGCACCACAGCCGCCCCTATGTGGCTGACTCTACATAGCTTTCTCTCAGGGTAAGCCTGTTTGGTCTGAAAGAAAGTTATGTAGAGTCAGCCATATATTCTTTCACCAAATGAGGATAACATAGACAAAAGTTGAGCAAGAACTAGGGTCAACACTAAAATGAACACTAAAATTATTGTTATTAGTGTCATGTATCCTGATTTACGTTTCGGTTAATGAGCACTTTAGTATACAGTGCCTTGCGAAAGTATTCGGCCCCCTTGAACTTTTCAACCTTTTGCCACATTTCAGGCTTCAAACATAAAGATATAAAATGATTTTTTTTTGTGAAGAATCACCAACAAGTGGGACACAATTGTGAAGTGGAATGAAATCTATTGGATATTTTAAACTTTTTTAGCAAATAAAAAACTGAAAAGTGGTGCATGCAAAATTATTCGGCTCCTTTACTTTCAGTGCAGCAAACTCACTCCAGAAGTTCAGCGAGGATCTCTGAATGATCCAATGTTGTCCTAAATGATTGATGGTGATAAATAGAATCCACCTGTGTGTAATCAAGTCTCTGTATAAATGCACCTGCTCTGTGATAGTCTCAGGGTTCTGTTGAAAACGCAGAGAGCATCATGAAGACCAAGGAACACACCAGGCAGGTCCGTAATACTGTTGTGGAGAAGTTTAAAGCCGGATTTGGATACAAAAAGATTTCCCAAGCTTTAAACATCCCAAGGAGCACTGTGCAAGCGATCATTTTGAAATGGAAGGAGTATCAGACCACTGCAAATCTACCAAGACCTGGCCGTCCCTCTAAACTTTCAGCTCAGACCTAACAGATGAATCTGTTAGATTCATCCAGGAGGTTTTTTTGGTTTTGTTTTGTTTTGTTTTGTTTTCCAGCTGGCTGCATGTCAGGACTGAGTATCTGAAATTAACCTGACAAACCCATAATGTTGATTTGTTGAGATTTTATAAAGTGCTTCATACCGTCCTGTTCTGAAGGTTTGCAATTAATTCAGATTTTCCACCATTCTGGTCCTAGTGTAGATATGCTGTGCAGTCATTTCACATTAAGGCTCTGGGTTACATATCAGTTAGTCAGGGTTCAAGCCTCAGTGCTGCTAAGCTGCCACTGTTGTACCCTTGTGCAAGGCCCTAAACCCTCTTTGCTCCAGGGGTGTTGTATCATGGCTATCCCTGCACTCTGATTCCATCTTCCTAACAAACTGAGATATGCAAAGAAAAAAAATATCACTGTGCTTTAATGTATACTGCTAAAAGAAATACACTTAAACAGCATAATGTAACTCCAAGTGTTCCCTATATATTATTGAGCAGTATATATGTGACAAATATAGGCTTCTTAAACTGCTAAAAATGAATATTTTGGGATGCCAAAGGTTCAATTTTTAGCCTCACACTTCAATTAATTAAAAACGTCCTGGGTGAACTCAGTAAACTGCGATATTACCAGCTGCCTAATGGAAAACAAGTTGTACTGATTGCTCATGATTAGCTGATTATTATGTGCTGTTCATGATTACTTAGTGAAATAAAATTTGTGAGATGTCTTATACATTCTAAAAATTCAAATATCGTGGAAAAGTTTTATTTCCCATAATTTAATTAAAAAAGTGGAACTTCTATATATTATATATTTATTACACATGAAATGGTAAATTTCATGTGTGTGTGTTTTTTTTTTTCACTTTTGGCTTTCCATAGCGGAAGGCGGAGTTGCGACACGAGCTCCAAAAGAGAGCTGAACCTGGAAGACAGAGCAATAGATAGAGCAGCACTCGTCTCCAGCTCCTCTTCCGGATCCAAAAGAGATGCCCTGAACCTGAGACGGCTAGCTGCCTCTGCAGCAGCTGGCCCAGACCTGCGAGGCTCTGAAACCCAACTCACTTCGGCTTCCCAGTTGAGTGTGAGTTGTGGGCTGAGCTGCTAAATGTAGGCATTACCATTTGCAGCCTCTCGAGGCTGCCATCGCATGCTACATCCCTAGACACTTCACCCAGAAAGTGTGCACTATTCCTCGTGATGAAACGGGAGAAAGCCGTAACACACTTCCTGAATTCTAGAAAAGTCATAGATTGAAATGTTCTGAGATTTTGATAAAATATAGCAAGGAAATGAAGCATATTTTTGTTTCTTTACACAAACAACTGATATGCAGTCTTTTGCTGAAGATAATAAAGGCTGATGGCTGACTCACAGGTGCCGATCATGGCAGGCCTATAAATAGGTATGATTTAACACAAGCATCAGATGCCGGTCACTCACGCGAGGCGCTCCCATAATGTTATGCTAAACAAAGTTCCCTTTGAAAGGGAAATGAATACACACCCATTCTAAATTTGCAGGTTTTTACAATTTCCTCCACCAGTCCAAAAACATGCATTGTAGGCTGATTCACATCTCTAAAATTGTCCCTAGTCTGTGAATGTATGTGTGAGTGTGAGTGTGCCCTGTGATGGGCTGGCACCCTGTCCCCCACCTTGTGCCCTGAGTTCCCTGGGATAGGCGTCAGGTTCCTTACACCGTGTGTAGGATAAACAGTATGGAAAATGGATTTGGGGAAAATCTGTCTTTTTCCACTGTGCCAATGTGCCAACAAACTAACAAAATTCAAGTGAAAGTCAATTAGAAATGTGTCAGGAAAGAAGAAAAAAAAACTTTCTATAGCCTGGTTATAGACGTGTGAACACGTTTTTATAGTGGGACATTAGAATTCAGAATTCAGACACTCAGAATTCACCAATCACATTCAAGCACATGTTCAAAAGTAATCATCATAGACCTGTCATCAGGGTTGATTTTTGTAAGATTTTCTTGACATCTTCTTGGTTTTGTCCAACTGCTGAAGCCATGATCCTCAAAGGGCTTACAAAGCATGTATAGGATTTCATTCTTACAAAAGGGAATACAGTGAAGGCCACCATCAACATACTGAGAAAATGGGGCACCACAGTGACATTATCAGGAACAGCTCACCCCTCCAAAATTGATGAAAGGACAAGAAGAAAACCTATCAAAGAGGCTCCTAAGATACCTACTGCAACATAGGAGCTGCAGGAATATTTTGCATGTATTGATCACTCCCTTCAACAATCTCTCGTATTATTCACATTTCAGGATATGTCTACAAAAGCCTTTTCTCACGGACAAAAAAAAAAACAAAAACATCCAAGCCTGCCAAAATCAACCCAAATCGTGTGTTATGTGCTGTTTATTTTTCTTTTACTATTATGTTGTTTTCTTTTCTGTTTTTTATTTTATTTTATTTTATTTGTTTTTTTTATTGGAGTTGCTAGATCACATTAAAGGTGGGAAAAGATCTGACATGATTTAACTAGGTTTAATTTTATTTATTTATTTGTTTTTTTAGTTATTTATTTACTTTTAATTGTCATGTAAGTCTACAATTTTAACAGATGTGTGAAGTCTTGTTTATATCCACAGTACCTTGGCATCAGAAGTGAGCCCAATATCTTATGACTCTCTTTTCCTCCAAGAAACAGGGACTAGCTGTTGGTAATGAGGTATACCCTGACCTGTTCAACTCTGCCCCTTCCCTTCCACCAGGAACCTACTGATAACATCCTTCCTTGCCACTTTTGGGGTTTTTACTTCAGCTCTTGCTGCTGTAACTCCCATGTACAGCTTTTACTCTGAATTGAACCCATTCTCCAAGAGGGCTATATTGTCAAGCTTAATTCTCTCTCAGCTGATGCTTTCTCCCTAACATCATGAATTGATTCATGTAGCAATTGACTGTTCTGTTTCGGGCACAAAGAGGCCACATAGGAGCTAGCCCAGAGGATAAATTGTGTTAACAAGGAGAATTGTTTTTTTGTCTCAGCCTAGTCATTTCCTGAACCTTGAGAAACTTGTCATTTTCATATAGTTCTCAAAAAGTTCACTTCCACTGAGGATATCAATACACTAGTAATGCCAGTAGCTTGGTGTCAGATTTGACTGAAAGAAGGAGATTCAGCAAGCCTTAAGTCTGTTCAAATGTTTTACCCAAATATTATTTGTGCACATTTTACTAATTCATTTCATGAAGTGTCCTGTCAAAACACCTCAGGTTCCAAACGCTAGAAACAGTGGAGACAGATGAGGATCCCCGGACAGTTTATCACATAATGTGATTTAAAACCCATGGAGATATCAACATTACGTTTACGTTACATTACAATTATTCACTTGGCAGATGCTTACAAATAAGCAAAGCGATATATCAAGCAGAGAACAATACAAGTGCTACTATACAAGATCCATTAATTGAATACCAGAGGAAGCAAAGTGCACAGAGTAGAGGTGTAAGTGCGTTGTGTGTTTTTTTTTTTTTTTTTCTCATCGACATTTCATGGCTCAACATCCAACTTGTGGAAACATGTCGCTAAGCCATTAACTAGATGAGTGAGCTAATCTAACTAGCACAATCTTTTCTGAAAGCTCTATATGAAACGTAATATATCACTTCAATATTTAGTAGTTTGTCTATTGTGTTAAATGCATCTAAATGTTGCTATATTCTATATGTAATGTTAAAAATATTGTGTGAGGGGAGTCAATGCTAGATAGTGAACTATGTAACTGAAAGGAAATTCTCTTATATCATGTACCCTCTTATATTATGAACTGCTATCAAATACCTATGATGAATGTAATCATTTAATTACCTCTTTGAATAAGCTGATCAACTGCTATCCATGATTATATTATTATGTACTTCCATGTCAACATGACATGGGACTTATTTTGTATCATGACTATGTGCTGTGTGTTTTGTCTAAATCTGTCTGACACCTGGACCAGTAGAAACCGTCCATGCACTGCTGTTATCAATGTATACAATGTGTATAAATACTTCTGTTTTGAATGAATAAACCGGACGTCTCTGTGAGCATGCAGGTATCAGTGTGTGTTCACTTAGGCTCCCCAGATATCTGAAACGCTCTGAGGAAAACCACACTTTCTAGCTCATAGTAGCACAGAACTAAAAGTAAATAGAAGTAAATAAATGTAGAATGGTAAAATAGGTCAAAGAAAGCATGATTGAGATCTGAAGACATAAAGCCGAGATTCCTGAGATGAGTGGAAATTTAACAGTAACTCAAAAACTTTAACATTAACATGAGCTAGCTACTCAGAAAATGTTACCTTTATTTATTGCATATACAGTTGATCATTGAGGTTGTTGTGTATTCTGGTCAAGATTGGTCAACATCGCTGTCTTTGAGTACTGATACAATTCAAGCTATACTTCATCATTTCAACTGCTTTAGATGTGCAGGTTGCTTTGCATGCAGTTTTCAGAACAAAGGGACCCATTGTGGTCAAGAAAAATGACTTTGTGGGACTAGACCATGGAGACGAGCCTTATTCTTGCTGTCATTATTATAATGATTCCAGTGTATCATTTGCACCTGGTATGACTTCAACAGTCAGTCGTGTTCATTTCATCAAAACTCACTTGAGTTGTTTTCATAAGAACAAAACAGAAAAGAGTCTATTGTAGGCATCAAACTCAAGTAATTTCCCACCAGATGATTTATTTAATCTTAGTTGACTAATTTTCTTGATCACTGTCTTAATGTTTACTCAAGTCAGTGTTTGGACTCTTTTCATAGCTCTTTCCATTACTGTAGTTGTTATCATTGTTACTACTCTATTTACATTTACATTTATTAATATAGCAGACACTTCTATACAAAGTGACTTACAAATGAGATGATTTACACTATAGATTTCTATAATGACAAAGTAAAAAGTGTCATGGTTTCCCCTTTAAGCAGCGCGCTGTGGAGCATGTGGGCGCACGTGCACGAGCAAGGTGCACGAGCAAGGTGCACTAGCACTTGCTTTTCCTTTGTTGACAACCGTGACATTTGGACACATGCTTTTTTTATGCTTCTGTTATGTCTCCTCCCTGTTTTGTCATTGGCTGTTATTTCACGTGTCTCTAAAATGCTGTCAGCCGTCAGCAATTAAGACGCTGTTTATGTTTGTATATATACCGCACGCCTCCCAGCACACGGCGCAGAATATTAGATTAGTTAAGTTTAGTTTAGATTTGATTCGTTTCCATAGATAGTCATAGTAATAGTTAATATCCATGTTAGATTCCTTGTTAGTTGTTTAGGTTTAACATTAGATTTAGTCCATGCTGGTTTCTCCGCTCCCAGTCCCTCGCTATTGTTTATGTTTCTTGTTAACTACCCATCAGCCCCAGCATGTCACATGTCTCAATCACTTTTACCTGTGTCTTGTTTCAGCTTGATTAACACCATATAAGTTCCTGTTTTCCAGCATTTCATTAGCTATATTTCCACCTAAGTATGTTTATGCAATTTTTTTGTATATCACATAAAAAAACGCTGAATAGAAACACCAGATGTGAATGAAATTTCTAAAAGTGCAACAATTGAGGCTGATTATTTTATTTGATAAGAAGACAAGGCATAAACTATGATGGAATCACATTTACTGCTTAAGTTCCTCGATGTGATTAAAAAAATAATCAAACATATCATATGATTGTTTTTCAGAAAAGTAAAAATGGCAGAGACTAACCGGTGGACCAATCGCATTGCACAGCATCACAATGGTTGTTTTTGTCTGATAATGCCTGAGCTAAACTATGTCATCGAAATTATTTCTTATAATTACCTTCCGGAACTATCTCATATGATTCTGTTCCGAAATATCAGACATCCACCTCTGATTGCAAGATAACATGAGGTTTGTGAAAGCATTTGATCTGTTCATTATTTGATTAATTCATTATTTTGGAAAAAGAGTCACAGTGGCTTCCTCACTTGCAAAAACTTCCATTTGTATTGATACTTTTTGCTAGTTTCACCGGAAGTGGCAATTTTGTTCTCTTGAACACATGGAATAGAAACAGTGCTTTATTACACAAATGTTTTATGCAATATTCCAAATTTTCACACAAGTTACATTTGGAACTTTGATGGAAACATAGCTAGTGTCAAGCGTTTGTCGTCATTGTTGTTGTGTGTGTTGTCATTTATGTTCAATGTTTTAGCCTTAAATCCACTGTTCACAGTTTTGGGCATTTTGTCTACTTCATGTCAAATAATTGTAACTTTCTGCCTCCTCTTCCATTGTGACACACACTAAAATCTTAATTTAGCATGCCTAAATAAGGTTTGTGTGCAGCATGAAAATTATACTGTTATCTTTCCCTTGATCTTTTATGAGCTGTTTCTAAAACCAAGGTGTATATATGTCTTAACATTAAGCTTTAATAAAATTATGTGAATCTGTAATAATATTACATTAGTGTGAAAATGAAATATTCCACTAATTATAGTAAAATCTTTTCTGACCTTTTCTCCTCAATCTAATCTCTTAACCTCTCTTTAGTCTGAACAGCAAAATTGTGTGTTGCCCTGTAATGCAAATATGTTTAACCTCTTCTGGCTGATCATCTAACCTAAATAGTATTGTAGTATGTACTGTCACAGCTCAGCCGGATCAGAACTCCAAATCCCAAGATGCAACGCGTGCTACTCAGGCACGCATGCGCTGTCCATCCCAGGAATTCTGATCCAAGACACCTGTCACTAATCACAGACTCCCACTCAAGCACGGCTACTTAGCTTTGCCAGTCACAGAGTTGCATTGCGAAGTATACGCTCAGTGAACCTCTTTCTCTGCGTTACCAAGCCTTCCGATTATCTTTGATTACCTCGTTACCTCGACCTTTGTTTCCGCCTTCGACCACGCTCTTTGTCTTGCCCTCCTTACTCTGTTCGTCCGATCGCCTGACCCCTGCTTGTTACTCGTTTACGATTCTGCATTATCCTCGTCTCTACGCTGCGTCCGCCGCTTGCTCTTGCCTCCGTGCCCCTTCCCCACGAAGCCGTGACAGAATACTTCGCCGCCGCCTTATAATGGAGGCAGCGAGTGGCACCGGTTGGCCTCAAGCCATCGAAGGACACGGCCAGATGATCAGCCAGCACGACCAACGCCTGGGCGCGCCCTCACCGAGCAAGTGAATTCGGCTACACCAAGCCCCGCCGGCGCGGCCGCCACGTTACCTCCCACACGCGCACCAGAGAAGTACGATGGAGATCCGGCGGGGCCAAGGCTTTCTCTTGCAATGCTCACTGTTTTTTTCCACTTACCCGGAGATGCCGGGCGCCGTAAGATCATCCATTTCATGGAGCTTCTGACCGGGAAAGCTTTGCTCTGGGCAACAGCCGAGTGGGGGCAGGCAGCCACCATCATTCTCACATACGAGGAGCTAGCCACACGTTTCCGAGCCCGGTCTTTGATCACTCCCCTGACTGCCGAGAGACTGGGGAGGAGCTCCTCACCCTGAAACAAAGGACGAGGAGCCGCCGACCCCGCCCCCGAATTTCACACTATCGCGGCGCAAGTGGCTGGAACCAACCGGCACTCAAGACAGTGTTTGCGCCAGGGGATTAAATGCCGACTATAGTGGAGCTGGCATGTCGCGACGACCAGCTCACCCCCCCTGATTGACATGCAATTCGCCTGGACCGGCTGCTCAAGCCCACCGCTCCGTGCGCCCTCTGGTGGCGGTTCCAGAACCTGCACCTCCTGTAGCCAGCTCCGCAGCTGGGTCGTGCCAAGATCAGCACACAGGAGAGGGAGCGCCACGAACTTGCTTACTTCTACGGGGAGGGGGACACTTCATTCAGCAATGCTCCCTCAAGCGTCCGGTGTTCCCCAGGGAAACAAACCGTCCCCAAAAGATCCGCAACCAGGGGTGAGTGTTGAATCAGGAATGTGCCGGTGTTATTCTCGTTCATGAAGATCCGAATATCAAATACTCAGGTATATCTTGTCGCCTAAAAGCGCTGATTGACTCGGGAGCGGCAGGAAACTTCATTGATCAGACCACCGTTCTAGAGCACAACATCCCCATCCGTCTCCTCTCTCCGCGTATCCAAGCGATTGACGGCACGCCCGAGAAACGGACTCATCTCCCACTGCACTGAACCCATCGTTCTCCATACCAGCGCTCTTCATCAGGAACAGATCATCTTTCACGTCACAGTATCCGCACGCATCCAGTGGTCCTCGGTCTGCCCTGGTTGGACCTTCACAACCCTCAGATCTCTTGGTCTCACAGAAAATGTGCGCTGGTCACCCCATTGCCTGCACCATTGTTTACGAACCCCCCGGCCGTCACGGTGGCAACCACTTCCAAAAAGCCCAGAGGAGAAGAAGCTCCTCCAAATTCCCCAGAACACATGCCCTTTGAAGCCTTCAGCAAGGTGAAGGCTAGTGGACCCCCTCCTCATCGCAGGCCCTACGATCGTGTACCACCTGCTACAGCCCCCCGCTGGGAGAGTTTATCCGCTGTCCCTAACTGAACAGAAGGCCATGGAAGAATATATCCAAGAGGCTTTGCACCAGGGCTACACGTCCATCCACATCCCCAGCTTCAGCAGGGTTTTTCTTCGTGGAGAAGAAAGGAGGAGGTCTAAGGCCCTGCATCGATTATCGAGGCCTCAACCAGTGCTGCGTAAAGTATCGCTACCCATTACCTCTGGTCCCTGTTGCCCTGGAACAGTTACGCTCAGCCACCATTTTTACCAAGTTGGATCTGCGCAGTGCAAAATTTCAGGGAAAAATAGTTAAAAAATACTACAAAGTACAATAAGCTAGTTGCATAAGTGCACACCTAAATGAATACTTTGTTGAAGCACCTTTTTGATTTTATTACACCACTCCATCTTTTGGTGTAAGAGTCTATTAGCATGGCACATCTTGACTTGGCAATATTTTCCCACTCTTTCTGGCAAAAACGTTCTAGATCTGTTAAATTGAAATGGCACAGGTCTCCTGTGCACAGCCCGCTTCAGTTCACCCCACATATATTTAGTTGGATTCAGGTCTAGGCTCTGGCTACGCCATTCAAAAACATATCAATGTTTTTGACTGTCTTCTTGTGGTTAAGACATTCCTTTGTTTATTTGGATGTATGCTTTGGGTTATTTTCATGCTGAAAGGTGAAATCTTCAGTTTACTAGTAGACATCTGAGGGTTTTGCACTAAAATTTACTGGTATTTGTAGCTATTCATGGTTCATTCTACCTTTATAAAATCCCCAGTTGTGTCTGAAGAAACACAGCCCTAAAGTATGAGGCTGCCACCACCATGCTGCACCATGGGTATAGTGTTCCTTTGCTGATGTGCATTTTTTTTGTACCAAAAATACCTTTGGGAATTATGGAATTATTATAACTTTTGGAATTGATCCCATCCGACCATAACACATTTTGTTACATAGATTGGTGTGATTTAGTTGGGCTTGGATGATTTTTGTGAGAAATTGATTCCATTGATGCCACCCTATCCCATTGCCTAGAATATGAAAGGTTGTCACATGCAGAGAGTAATCACTACTTGTGAGATATTCCTGCAGCTCCTTTAATGTTGCTGTAGATCTCTTGGCAGTCTCCCTGGTAAGTTTTTGTCTAGTCCTATTATACAATTTGGAGGGATGTCCTGTTCTTGGTGATGTCACTGTAGTGCTGCATTTTTTGTATTTGTCGATGATGACCTTTATGACAATCCATGGTACATCTAATGTTTGGGAAATTCTTTTAAACTCATTATAACATGGGGTCATTTTCTTTTTAAAAAACTGTACATAAATTCATAAATTTTTCTTAGTAAATCATACATTCTTTAATGTATTCATTCATTCATTGAACTTCAGTTAGGACTTTATACAGGTCATGGTTGCGGTGGATCTGGAACCTATCACGGACACAAGGCAGGGATACACTCCGGGTGGCATGTCAGTCCATCACAGGGCAGCACACAATGTAACACAGCCAATCTACCTACTGGAATGTTTTGAAAATGTAGGAAGAAACCCACGTGGACACATGGAAAGCATGCACAGAATCTTCACACAGACAGTAACCTGAGCTACAGTAAACAGTACAAAATGTAACCTTAGGACTCTAATAATACTAGGGAAGAGGTGGGGATGGTGTTGGAGTATGTGGGGGCAGGTTGGGTACAGTTTTGTTGTATACAGAAATGTCATGAGAATGGTATTAAAATAAGTGTGCTGGGGTGGAGACTACTTCAGGGTACTGAAAATGCTGCTGAGATATGCAGGCTTAGGAGAGGGCAGAGATGGATTACACAGGGCCAGGGTGGGAATGTTGTTGGGATATGTAGGGTTTGTTGAGATGGAGATGGATTACACAGGGATATGGTGGGAATGATGTTGGGATATGTAGAGTTTTTTTGGTGGAGATGGATTACAGAGGGACAGGGTGGAAATGGTGTTGCGGTAGACTGGGTCAGGAGAGGGTAGAAATGGATTACACATGCAGAGGATGAGAATGGTATTGGGATACACAGGGACGGGGTGGAAGCAGTGTTAGATGATGTAGGAATAAGGACTGATTTTCATCCACATCTAGCTCTCTAGAGCCGCTGTAACAGGACCAAGCAAGTTGATTTGCAGTGCATAACTCAGTCTGTGAATGGAGCAACTATTACACTGTATGATATTTCCCCAGCACAATATTCCACCAAGCTCCCAAATGACCTCCAAACAGTATTGCTGGATCAAAAGTTTGTACAATAAATGTAATAGTAGAGAAATTCATTCAGTGATGTGGTTCTAATGTTTAAGGGATATAAATTTGGGCTAGGAGATATATCAAGAGGCCAATTACCACATACTGGTGGATCATTGCGGCGTAAGCTGTTAGTAGCTGTTGCTTGTTAGTAGATGAAATGTTATTTATAGCTTAACTAAGCATTGTTTTATATCATGATATATGACATCTCACATATTAAATGCTTCATACTGACATTTTGGATTGTATCTGGAATTTAGAAATTTGACATTTTTATTTGAGCACAGAATGTCTGATCAGATATTCTCCGTACTACTACTACTAATTTTCTACAAGGCACCCTAGAGATGTTGAGGACAGTTGAGGACAGTTGAGCCCCAAGGTTTTTTGTGCCATGATTGATTTATAAAAAGTAGTTAGTTAGTGTTACGTTGCATTTTGCACAGTATTGTTTGAACAACTGAATGTAATGGTGAATGCTAAGCGGTCTTGTTTGCGTGTCCTTTTCTGTTCACTGCCTCGCATCCAGTTTCTTGTTTAACCTTGTTAATCTTGTTCAGTATTGACCACGTTTAATGTGTCCTGATTTAAGTTTCAAAATAAAGACGTTGATCTGCAACTGCTCCGGCCTCACCTCCCTGTATCGTAACATCCATCCATCCATCTTCAACCGCTTATTCCTGCTTCAGGGTCGCGGGGAACCTGGAGCCTCTGTATCGTAACATTAATTATAAATTTTTTAAAAGCTATCTAGTTACTTAGATGGTTTATTAATTAAACCTAGCATGGAAATCCGACAGAATTTTCTAAAAAAATAACATTAAAAAGTAACTGGTAAGCAATAATAGTTATTAAGCATAGTAGCAGTAGAAGGTTTAAAAAAAGCTAATAATGTTTGTTACAGTCTACACAGAATACAGTATAGTACAGATTACATAGTAACACAAGAGACTACAGAGAAAAGAGATTACAGAGTACAGATTGCAGTAATATAAGAGAGAACATAGAACAGATCACAGAATAAAAAAAGAAATTACCAAGTACAGATTACAGAGAAAACAAGAGACCACAGAGTAAAACAAGCGATAACAGAGTACAGATTACACTAAAATAAGAGATTAGAGACTAACACAAGAGATTACAGAGTGCATATTACTAGTGTTGGGTCCGAGTGCACATTTGTCGAGTTCAAGTCAAGACCAAGTCCTTTTGAGTCCGAGTTCGAGTCCAAAAGAGGTCGAGTTGGGCTCAAGTCCGAGTCCTTAACGGCTGAGTTCGGCTGAGTCCAGAAAGTAATTAAATTGAAAAAATATTAGATTGAAATTGCAATTGTAACCTCAACACTGAGCTGTTAAATTAATATTTTAATCTTCACAAACGAATTTAATATTTTTATTTCATGTCACCATCAGCTCGGCTAGTTTTCTTTCAAAAATGGAACCAGATAAAAAACTGATATAGGGGTATATGTAGAACTTTTATTATATTACAAGTGTATGAATATACAAACTAACTTCTTTTTGTATTGTATCACAATATCCTCCAGTTTGAGTTGACATTTCAATTATTTGATGCCTCTCCCCAACAATTATATAGGCTGAGAGAAAGAGTACAGAGTAGAGTTACATTTAGAGCATGTCATAACAACAAGCTTCATACTTTATTACTGCTTTTAATCTGTCTACTAATGACATAAATAAAAACTAATTTCTGAACACAACTCTGCTCTTATAAGTTTTTTACATTTTAATTCCTAAAATGAATTAAAAATCCATATCAGCATGGTTTATGATACATTAAGAAGTACATTTCACATTTTACGTGAAATTCATGACTGGAATCACCAAATGTCAATGTTTAGGGGTGGGCAATATGACTACAATCTTTTTTCACGATAACGATATGTTTTCTCAGGTAGGCCTATCAGTATTATTCAAGTAAGAAATACTACGGAAATTGAATTAAGCAATTAGATTTAAAATAAAATAGACATACAGTGCCTTGCGAAAGTATTCGGCCCCATTGAACTTTTCAACCTTTTGCCACATTTCAGGCTTCAAACATAAAGATATAATATTTAAATTTTTGTGAAGAATCACCAACAAGTGGGACACAATTGTGAAGTGGAACGAAATCTATTGGATATTTGAAACTTTTTTAGCAAATAAAAAACTGAAAAGTGGTGCGTGCAAAATTATTCAGCCTCTTTACTTTCAGTGCAGCAAACTCACTCCAGAAGTTCAGCAAGGATCTCTGAATGATCCAATGTTGTCCTAAATGACTGATGGTGATAAATAGAATCCACCTGTGTGTAATCAAGTCTCTGTATAAATGCACCTGCTCTGTGATAGTCTCAGGGTTCTGTTGAAAGCGCAGAGAGCATCATGAAGACCAAGGAACATACCAGGCAGGTCCGTAATACTGTTGTGGAGAAGTTTAAAGCCGGATTTGGATACAAAAAGATTTCCCAAGCTTTAAACACCCCAAGGAGCACTGTGCAAGCGATCATTTTGAAATGGAAGGAGTATCAGACCACTGCAAATCTACCAAGACCTGGCCGTCCCTCTAAACTTTCAGCTCAGACAAGGAGAAGACTGATCAGAGATGAAGCCAAGAGGCCCATGATCACTCTGGATGAACTGCAGAGATCTACAGCTGAGGTGGGAGAGTCTGTCTATAGGACAACAATCAGTCGTACACTGCACAAATCTGGCCTTTATGGAAGAGTGGCAAGAAGAAAGCCATTTCTCAACGTTTGGTGTGATGTTTGGTGTGTCTCCCAGGTGGCTTGTGGCAAACTTTAGACGAGACTTTTTTATAGATATCTTTGAGAAATGGCTTTCTTCTTGCCACTCTTCCATAAAGGAAAATATCCAATAGATTTCGTTCCACTTCACAATTGTGTCGCACTTGTTGGTGATTCTTCACAAAAAAATTAAATATTATATCTTTATGTTTGAGGCCTGAAATGTGGCAAAAGGTTGAAAAGTTCAAGGGGGCCGAATACTTTCGCAAGGCACTGTATACAGTGATTCTTATTAAACTCTTTCAGTCAAATGTGTCAGTGATTTTCTCTTTGTTTTTTGTTGTTTGAATAACATTAATGAAACTGACAGCAGCAGGTTCATTAGACTGCTGTCACTTTAAGACATAATGCACAGATCCAATATACTGAATTGACACACCGCCGATTTCCCCCCCAATTTTTTACATTCACTTAAGACATAACCAGCTGTATTTACATGAATACTTGGTCAGACCTGCATTTTGACTTGATGTGTGTGTATTTGTTTGACCACCCAAGCATAATAAGCCACTAAAGAGAACTTAATGCTTTTGCATTTCTGGTAGAATCTCTGCCAGCGACTCTACTTCCGCATAGCATGTTCCTATTATGAAGTTTACTAGCGCCAAAATGCTTTCATACAATTAATTTTACCATAATGATATGGTATATATGATATATATATATAGTAATGGCTTCCAGAAAGATCAAGTACCAACAGCGTGAAGACAGTAATTTGGCCAAACATTGTTGTGTCTTGTTATGTGAGCCCTCCTCAAAGTTAAACTATTAGAGTCTTCCATGTTTATGTGACTGTGGATTTAGATTTACCACCAGGAACACATTTAAAGGGTTCTTTAGATTTACATTTATTCAGTAATTGATCTGATTACTGATTTGACAAGTTTTACGTCTGACATTTACATATACATCATACATCTGGCAGTGGGCTAATTTTATAAAAGAAAAAGAAAACAAATGAATATATTATTCATCTTGCACACCTACATCATTTGAAACAAATAAAAATTAATAACACTCACAAAATTATGTGCTCCTGTACACGCCCAATACTTTCCGTTCCCAGGAGTTGAAACTCCCAACATTTTATATGAACACTGTATAAAACAACAGAAAGTAACAAATCATATAAGAACACAATTTAAATTGAAGTATATAGCATTGTGAACTAGCAAAATAAAATAAATAAATTAAGAGCCTTGCACCACCTAGTGTTGCATCATACCATCGCAGACATAGCACGTGAGATAACTCTCTTAATATGATACTTTGTTGCCATAAACTAAGAAAACATACATCCAGACATCGTTTTTAACCAAGACATTGTTATTAACTATTACACTTACCACTGGATGGTGTGAAATCTACTAAGCAAACCCAAGAGCGGACTTCTCTCCTGCACTTCTCACAGAACATTGCGTAGTGTGTGTGCGCGTGCCTAGCCTCTTCATTTCATTGCTAAATACTGACACCTCTAGAACAACTTAGGCAATACTCAGACCATTTACGACTTGGTTACATTTAATTGCATCTTTATATTTTTTACTCTGCAACAGTGATTAAAATTAAACGAAATGAAGGTCAATGTTTTATTTTATAACTCAAGTAAAAGTACTATTCAATTAATTCTTTATTACAGACTTGTAGGTCCATATCAAAAAGTAAAATAAAACATACAAACATATATTACGAACAACAAACATTATTAAAAAGATTTAAACTTTCAATCCAATGCTTCCAAAAGCAGGAAAATACCTTGTATCACTTGTATCACTATCACAAAAGACCATTATGATGCTCTTTTCGAATCACTTAATTGACACATGAAATTAAACATATAATTCCTTAAGACAGCATACAAAAGGTGTACATTATTAGATACAAACTTATAGGTTGCACTTGTTCACCTTGCGAGCTTAAGCAAAATTCTTAAAGCATCATTAAATGCCAACAGGAGCTTTTTCATTTTAGGATTACTATATTTACACCACAAGTGTGCTGTATAAAGAGAAGTACAATAAGCTCTTATAAGAGCTATTTTAACATAATCTCTACACATATAAAATTTACACTGACGCTGCACATCATCGTAATCATTTAAAAAATTTCTAATGATGTGACCCAAGTATTTTTATTTATTTACCATGGTTAAAACTTGGTCACGTATATAGAAGGAAAGAAAATTTTGCTAAAGTGTCACGTACTGTTGGGAATACAGAAGCAGAAGAGGGCGTCAGGTTCAGGCAGTAAATATCCAGAGGAGTAAACAACATTTGTAATCCAGAAGAAAGCAGGGGTCAGGCGATGATGCAAACAAAACAAACGGGACGAGACAGGAATCGTGGTCGGGGACGTAATCAAGGGTCAAATTCACTTATAGACTAATCACAATAGGTAACACTTGGAGAACAACAGAGAACTAGTCTGCTGAAAATTTACTTCGCAAAGTGTCACTGATTCCAAAATCTCTTAAAAGACTTTGGTGAGAGGCAGGGTTATTGACTGCAGGTGTGCGTGATCAGAATTCCAGGGAGTGTGAGCACATGCATGTGTGGGAAGTGCAGCCCCTGGCGGCCATGCTGGGAGTGGGTGTTGCTTCTTGGGAAACCGAGTCTTGGCTGGGCTGGGATATGACAGAACCCCACCCACCAAAGAGCTCACTCTGGGAGCAGAGTTCTTCCAGGGCCTCCCCCGGGGTCGTGGACCCGGAAGGTCGGGGTGCGTTGTATGGAAGTCCTTAAGGAGCTGTGGATCCGGTATGTCTTGTGTGGGAATCCAGCTCTGTTCTTCTGGTCCGTAACCCTCCCACTCGACCAAATATTCCAGCGTGCCCCTCATGCGTCCAGAGTTCAGGATATTCTTGATTAGGTATGCAGGTTGCCCATCTATCTCCATCTATCTATCCGCTTTGCGTTTGTATACTTGTGCCGTCTGTCTCAGGCGCTGGTGTGTGTTGGACCTGAATTGAGGGCCTCGATCACTTATGATTTCCTCCGGGATGCCTGAATACATGTTGAAAGAGTGCTTCGGCTGTCATGAGTGCAGTGGGCAGGGCGTGTAATGGAATAAACCTTAATGATTTAGAAAATCGGTCCACTGTTACTAGAATGGTTGTGTTACCTTGGGACTTGGGTAGTTCAGTAGCAAAGTCTATAGAAATATGAGACCATGGACGTTCAGATACAGGTACAGGTTTGAGTTTGCCAGTAGGGAGGATCCATGGTACTTTACTCTGCGCACATGATGAACAGGATGCTACCACTCGGTGTACCTCCCTCTCCATATTTGGCCACCAGTACTTCTCCCGTAACAGGTAGGAAATGAGTTGTGCCTTTGGGTGACCGGTGGAAACCATAGTGTGGGCCCAGATGATGAGTTCCTGTCAGTGTTGTTCAGGCACAAACAGTTTTCAAGGGGGACATGTTTCTGGAACTTGAGACTGGGGAATGTTCTAGATTACTTGATCCAGTTACCACTCCAGGGCACTAAGAACACAAGAGGTTGGTAAGATATACTCCTCCCTGTTTCTCGGAGCCTCAGAATTGTCCAGGCATGACAGGGCGTCGGTTTTAGTATTCTTGGACCCGGGTCAGAATGAAAGGGTGAACTGAAAACTAGTGAAGAATAATGACAATCGTGCTTGACGGGGTGACAACCACTTAGCCATACGTAGATATTCCAAGTTCTTGTGATCTGTGAATATTTTGAATGGGTGGGTAGCTCCCTCTAGCCAGTGTCGCCATTCTTCCAGGGCTAGTTAACGGCCAAGAGTTCACTATTGCCCACATCATAGTTTCTTTCGGCGGGCGATATTTTTCGTGAGAAAATAGCTACTGGATGGAATTTTGGCCTCTCACCAAGATGATGTTAGAGAACAGCTCCTATGCCTGTCTCTGAGGCATCAACTTCTACCATGAATGGTTTGGATGGGTCTGGATGCTTGATAATGGGCACGGCGTACCCGTTATCAAGTGTACAAGGTGTACAGCTGACTGCCTCACAATACGATTAACGTCATTCATGGTAATCTGAGGAAGCTCCTGTAAACAGCGAATGTAATATGTCATACTCTCCTGCGCCATCTTCACATTGTTATCGTAGATAGCGAAAATGGTTTCTGGTGTGGCACCAGATTAGATTAACCCTTATGTTCTCTTTGGGGTTTATATGACCCCAGACCCCTTCAAATAGTAAAAAACAAATGCATCGTTATTTTTTTATGCTGATATTTCATGAATTTTCCTAATTACAAATGATCTTTTACTTTTTGTTAATTATAAAAATTCTGATGTCTACTACAAACACACATCATGTTTGTGGTCATACTGACCCCAGTAATAAATGTTATTGAGAGCAAAGGATTTTCACATGGTTTGAATCTGTTTGGTACCTAAGGTGCAAAACACACGCTCGCTCGCTCTCTCTCTCTCTCTCTCTCTCACACACACACACACACACACTTTCTCTCTCTCTCTCTCTCTCTCTCTATCATACACACATTTTGCAATGTTTCCACAGAGGAGGTAGGGTGCGTCTGCAAGAATCTGTGGAATACACCAGTAAATCCCCAGGGGAAAAAAAGGAGGCATATGGGTAGAGTTTACATGTGTATGTACTGTAAATTTGCACATAGTTAAATTGGCTGGTTATTGAGTGTGTAGCAAAAATGCACTTTTGCATTTACTTAATTTTTTTTGTATTAAAAAAAAATAGTATCTGACTAGTGTCAGATTAACACCAAAGATAAATAATGTTACACTTTTGGAAAACATATTTTTTTTTTTTTTTTTTGATTTTTTTAGATGTTTTTTTTCCAAACAAAATGGATATTTATATTTTTCAATAACATATACTCAGCAAAAAAAGAAATGTCCCTTTTTCAGGAAACTGTATTTTAAAGATCCATCCATCCATCTTCTACCACTTATTCCTTTTTCAGGCACAAGTCAGGGTACACCCTGGACAGGGTGCCAGTCCATCGCAGGGCACAATCGCATACACACTCACACACTATGGACAATTTAGAAACCCCAATCAACCTACCATGCATGTCTTTGGACTGGGGGAGGAAACCGGAATACCCAGAGGAAACCCCCGCAGCACAGGGAGAACATGCAAACTCCGCACACACATGGCCCTGGCAGGAATCGAACCCCGGAGCGTGGAGTTGTGAGGTGAATGTGCTAACCACTAAGCCACTGTGCGCTATTTTAAAGATAGTTTTATAAAATCTAAATAATACGCTTTACAGATCTTTATTGGAAAGGGTTTAAATAATGTTTTTCATGCTTGTTCAATGAACCATAAGCAATTATTGCACATGCCCCTGTGGAACAATCCTTTAGACACTTACAGTTTACAGGCGGTAGGCAATTCATGTCACATTTACAATAACATGAGACACAAGAGGCCTTTCTACTGACTCTAAAAAACACCAGAACAAAGATGCCTAGGGTATCTTGCTCACCTGCTTGAACATACCATAGGCCTGCTTCAGGGAGGCATGAGGACTGCAGATGTGGCCAAAGCAATAAACTGTTCCAAATGTAAGACACCTAAGACTGTGCTCCTGGGAGACAGGAATGACAGCTTATCGTCCTTGCTATCCCATTTTCTGGACAAAAAACACCTTGGTTGAACTGTCATTAAAGAAACTGTCAATCTAAAGCAACAAGTCAAAATGAAAAGTAAGGAGCATTCTAAGGAAGTTAAAGATAAGGTAATAGACCTTAATAAATTAGCAATAGAGTGTGAAATTATACAGTCCCCTGTATAATGAGTACTGGAATGTCAATGCCAATTCTTTTTTGTTTGTTTGTGGTATACATTGAAGACCACTTAAGGGTTTGAGATCAAAATCTGAATCTGAGATGATAGATCAGAATTTCGGATGCATTTGCAGTTAGAACGTGAGTTTTCTTTACAAGATGAGAGACAGGCATACCAGTCCAAAACGTGATCCATAAAGATAATCCAAACAGGCGAAGATCAGGCGATCGGCAAATAGGCATAAACAGGATAAGGCAGGAAACTAAGTCGTGGTCATGGGAAACGAGGTTGAGATATCAAACATGAAACATAAACATGAAACCTAAACATGAGCGAGGAACTGGTAGCGAAGAAACCAGTGAACGAATCTAGACATGAAACTAAGACAGGAAACGCCTGATCCAGTAGAACTCGATCAGGCAACTGAAAGTTTGGAGTCAACACTCCGCTGCAAACTAGATAGAGTGGCTCCACTCAAAAGAAAAACAATTAGACAAAAAAAATTAGCACCCTGGTATAATGATCTAACGCGATCATTAAAACAGAAATCTAAACAATTAGAAAAACACTCAATCATTTCATAGCAGTGAGGATTTCATGAAATTTTTCATTTATAAAATTGAAAATATTAGAGATGAAATACAGGCCATTAAATTACAACCGGTCAGTAATGTAACAAACCCATTAGATGACAATGTGGCAATACCGGATCAATGTTTAGAGTGTTTTGCTCCGCTTATAGAGACCGACCTAGCTACACTAATCTCATCAGCCAATCCATTAACCTGCATACTAGATCCCATACCTACATGTTTGTTTAAACAGATTTGTCCAGGAGTATTTAAGTCACTTTTAAATATAGTAAATTCTTCCCTAACCATTGGCTATGTACCTAAATCTCTAAAATTAGCAGTTAATAAACCATTGATAAAAAAAAACCTGACCTTGACCCATCTCAATTGTCCAGTTATAGACCAATATCGAATCTCCCCTTCATCTCTAAGATTCTAGAAAAGGTAGTAGCAAAGCAGTTATGCTCATACTTAGAAAGGAACAACATTCATGAAATGCATCAGTCAGGATTTAGACCTCATCACAGGACAGAGACAGCACTAGTTAAAGTAGTAAATGACCTTCTTCTGACCTCTGATCAGGGTTGTGTCTCGCTGCTTGTGTTACTTGACCTTAGTGCAGCTTTTGATACCATAGATCTCACTATTCTCCTTGATAGATTAGAAAATGTTGTTGGCATTAAGGGAACAGTCCTCTCCTGGCTCAGGTCTTATCTGACCAATCGTTATCAGTTCGTAGATATAAATGGTGATTTCTCCATGCGTACTGAGGTTACTTTTGAGTTCCCCAGGGTTCTGTTTTAGGGCCCACTGCTTTTTACTTTATATATTTTAACCCTAGGATGGACAAATTATTCGTAAACATGGAATTAGCTTCCACTGTTATGCTGATGATACACAGCTGTATGTGTCAGCGAAGCCAGAGGACAGACAGAAGCTTAGTAAAGTTGAGGATTGTGTAAATGACATTAGACGTTGGATGTTGACTAACCTCCTTTTACTTAATTCTTGATAAAACAGAAATACTTTTATTAGGCCCACGTGTAGCTAGAAGTAATCTTCCTGACTACACAGTAACTCTGGATGGTCTTTCTGTTTCATCAAGTACAGCAGTTAAAGACCTCGGAGTGATTGACCTCCAGTCTATCATTTGATGCTCATGTAGATAATATTACTAGGATGCGTTCTTTCATCTCAGAAATATTTCTAAGATAAGAAACATACTGTCACTACATGATGCAGAAATACTGGTTCATGCATTTGTCACCTCTAGATTAGATTACTGTAATGCCTTACTGTCTGGATGTTCCAGTAGGAATATAAATAAACTCCATTTAGTCCAGAATGTAGCTGCTAGAGTCCTTACTAGAACTAGAAGATACGACCACATCACCCCGATCTTATCCACACTGCATTGGCTCCCTGTAAAATTTCGCATTAAGTTTAAAATACTTCTAATAACCTATAAAGCACTACACGGTCTTGCACCACAATATCTAAGCGACCTTCTGGTTTTATATGATCCGCCACGCCTACTCAGATCAAAAGGTGCAGGCTATTTGACATTACCTAGAATAATGAAGACTACAGCAGGGGGAAGAGCCTTCGCTTATAGAGCCCCACAGTTATGGAACAGTCTTCCTATTAGTGTTCGGGACTCAGACACAGTCTCAGTGTTTAAATCTAGGCTTAAAACATATTTGTTTACTCAAGCTTACCCTGACTAGATTATATCTCACTACTTCACAGTCCTAATCGTTTTTCTCCCTCTCTCTCTCTTTTTGCCGAGCCCCACACGAATTTATGGAGATATTGGAGATCCAGATCCCTTCTGCCTCTGGATGAGCCCAAATCTTCTGCTGGGACTACGGCTGCTCCTAAGGCCATACTTCTCATTTTCCCATTATCTGTGTTACCTTCACATTCTGTGTTACCCAGATGAGGATGCGTTTCCCTTCTGAGTCGGGTTCCTCTCAAGGTTTCTACCTCAAAAAACATCTTAGGGGAACATCTTACATCTTATCTTATTTTCTAAGCTATGCTATGCTATCTTATAACCTAAGCTAACTAACCTTGACCAGAACTATGACTATGACTAGGGAACATGAAACTTCTCTAGGTTAATTTACGTTAACCGACGTTAAACTTCCACCTCGGGTGTAGCACGGCTCACGGTATATATACACCAGATGTCATTAGCCCCACAACTGCTAACAGCTGCGGGCAATACGGAAACACACGTGACTAGACAACACAAGACAAGACAGGGTGGAGACATGACATCAACCGTAACAAAAGACACGTGGTTATACACGTGTCGGAATGTCATTGCTGTGAATGTAGAAGCAGGCGCATGCGCACCAGTGCTTAAAGCGCGCTGCTTCATGGGGGAATCATGACACTAATATTTTAATATGGATGTGTTAAACAACCTAGACCACCAAATTTTTAGATGAGCAGTATTGGAACGTACTGGCACAGATTGTCTTAAAGTAAATAACACTTAATATTTGTTTGCATATTGGAAATTCTTTCAGTTGCTGTTCTCCCATCAGTCTCTTCTTCAGGAGCTGAAATGCTGCTCAATTGGGTTAAGGTCTGGTAATTGACTTTCCAGTCTAAAACCTCCTACTTTTTTTCCCCTGATGAAGTCCTTTGTTGTGTTGGCAGTGTGTTTTGGGGTCATTGTCTTGCTGCATGATGAAGTTCCTCCCAATTAGATTGGATGCATTTCTCTGTAAATAGACATGATGATTCTGTAAACTTCTGAATTAATTCAGTTGCTACCATCATGTGTTCCATCATCAATAAAGATTTGTGAGGCTGTTCCAGAAGGAGCCATGCAAGTCCAAGCTATGACACTACCTTCACCATGCTTGACTGGTGAGCTTGTGTGTTTTGAATCATGAGCAGATCCTTTCTTTCTAAATACTTTGGCCTTTCCATCAATTTGGAAGAGGTTAATCTTGGTTGCAGAACTTTTTTGTCTCTTCTCTGTATTTCTTTGTGAATTGCATGTCATCCCGCTGCCTTGCACAGCCGAGGAAGCCATCCTGCTGTCCAGTCCAGCTAAGGAGGTCGTCCCAGTGCCCTGCACAGTCGAGGAAACTGTCCCACTGTCCAGCCGAGCGGAGGAGGCCGTCCCGCTGTCCAGCCCAGCGGAGGAGGCCGTCCCGCTGCGCTGCCTGGCCGAGGAGGCTGTCCTGAGCTCCAGCCCTGCCAGGGGCGGTGCCCAGCATTCCAGTGCCACCGGGGGTGGCGCCCTGCATTCCAGTGCCTCTGGGGGCAGCGCCCTGTGCTCTCATGCTGCTGGTGGCAGCATCCAGTGGTCCAGCACCACCGGGGCGGTGCCCTGACTTTCAACCCCGGTGGGGGTGTTGCTCCTCCTGTCTGCTGCCCAACTGAGGCTGACTCATTTTCCGTAGCAGCAAGAGACAGCTCACCCCCATTGGAGGGGGGGTTTTGGCACTCCGGGAGGAGCACCTTTGGAGGGGGGTTCTGTTACACCACAGCCAGCAAATGGCACTGTGGCACGGCTCCTGACTGATCACGTGACTTTGTTTTGGTTCGCTCACTTCCTGCTTGAGCATTTAGTTTAGTTTAAGTGTCTTTAATTTGCCCCAGGTGTCCATGGTTTTGGTTTGATTATGTTCACTATTTATACCCCTCGGTTACTAAGCACTTCGCTGAGTATTATAGGTTATATAGGTGAAATAGTTTGTATCGTTTGTTTCCATGCCTTGATTCATGCTCTCATTTCATGCCACGATTCCAGTTTCTCGTTTTCCTGTGATGACCGTAGTTTTCTTTGGTTATTGAGTTATGTGTATAATAAAGACTTTGATCTGCACCTGCATCCGCCTCCAGTCCCATTCCGTAACACACTGAGGGTGCAGTAGTCTGCTGCTGAAGGAGCTGCTCAGGGACCCCAGTATCTCATACGGGGGTGAGCGGAATTGCTCATGATAGACGCCATCTTAGCTAATATCCTCCTCTCACCCACCACCTCTATGCTGTCCAGAGGGTAGACCAAGACAGAGCTAGCCCTCTTAACCAGTTTGTTGAGATGTTTCCTGTCCCTCTCTGTGCTCACAACTCCCCAGGAAACTATTGCATACAATATATGCAGTGTCCTTGGCCCTTTCCGTACAGAACATTTGTGTTTGTGGACCAGTCCAGTTTATTGTTGAATTGAACACACAGGAATTCATATGTCTCCACCCTCTCGATGTCCATACCTTGGATGCTCACCGCCATAGACCGGGTCAGCCTCCTGCCGAGGTCGATCACCATCTCCTTTGTCTTGCTGGTATTGAAGCAGAGGTGGTTTAATTCACACCAGTTGACAAAGTCAGCGATGACCTCCCACAATTCCTGATCGTTCTACTTTGATACTATTCCAGCAATGACCGAATCCTCAGTGAACTTCTGCATGTGGCAGCTGTTAGTGTTATGCCTGCAGCCCGCTGTGTACAGATTGAAGAGAAATGGAGCAAGCCCTGTACCCTACAGTGTTCCCATGTTGCTGACCACCACATCAGACATACAGTCCTGGAGCCTTACATACTGTGGTCTGTCAGTAAGATAGTTGGTGATCCATGTAGCCAGGTGGGGATCAGCAACATCTCCCAAAAGCTTTCCCCTAAGTTGTGATGGCTGAATTGTGTTGAAAGCACTGGAAAATATATATATTTTTAAACATGATCCTCTCAATGCTCCCAGTATTCTCCAGGTGTAGAAGTGATATATGCATCACATAAATAATGGCATCCTCAACCCCCATGCCTGGTCAGTAAGCAAACTGTATGTGGTCTAGCTCTGAGCTCACTAGGGCCAGCAGCTGTCACAGTATAATTCTCTCCATGGAGAACTTCATACCATCAGATGTGAAGTTAAAGCTATCGGTCTGATGTGGCTCAGCTCACTCAGATGCACAATTTTGGGTACTGGAACCACACAGCGAGTCTTCCACAGTACTGGAACTCGCACTAGTCTCAGGCTTAGATTAAAGATGTGCAGGATGACCTCACTGAGCTGATCTGCACAGTCCTTAAGCAGTCTGGAACTGATTCCATCCGGACCTGGTCCTTTCATGCCTTGATCTTCTTTAGCTGATTATTCACCTGATTGAGCGTCAGAGAAAGACTGCATGGGAGGAGTTATTGGCCCGAACAGTCTCTTTTTCCTTTAACAGAGCTTTGAGGTCTGGAATCACCCAGGGTTTGTTGTTGGAAAAACACAAAACCTTCTTAGGCATGGTGTTTTCCACACAGAAATTAATGTAATTACACAGTGAGTGAGACTGTCCGTGTCCTCTCCGTGTGAACTACAGACCATTTCCCAGTCTGTAGACTCAAATCAGTCTCTTATTGCCTCACTGGTCTCCTCAGCCCATTTTCTCATGTACCTTGTTATTGGAGGTTGTTTATTCACCAAGGGTATATAGACAGACAGCAGATGGACAAAGTTGTGATCTGAGTGGCCAAGCGGGGGAAGAGGTGAATAACTGTATGCATCTTTTGTGTTTGCATACAGCAGATCCAATGTTTTATTGCCCCTAGTGTGGCATTTAACATACTGTGTGAAGGTGGGGAGAGTTGAGAGTTGAAAGAGTGGCAAGAAGAAAGCCATTTCCCAACGTTTGGTGTGACGTTTGGTGTGTCTCCCAGGTGGCTTGTGGCAAACTTTAGACAAGACTTTTTATGGATATCTTTGAGAAATGGCTTTCTTCTTGCCACTCTTCCATAAAGGCCAGATTTGTGCAGTGTACGACTGATTATTTTCCTATGGACAGACTCTCCCACTTCAGCTGTAGTTCTCTGAAGTTCATCCAGAGTGATCATGGGCCTCTTGGCTGCATCTCTGATCAGTCTTCTTCTTGTCTGAGCTGAAAGTTTAGAGGGACGGCCAGGTCTTGGTAGATTTGCAGTGGTCTGATACTCCTTCCATTTCAAAATGATCGCTTGCACAGTGCTCCTTGGGATGTTTAAAGCTTGGGAAATCTTTTTGTATCCAAATCCGGCTTTAAACTTCTCCACAACAGTATTATGGACCTGCCCGGTGTGTTCCTTGGTCTTCATGATGCTCTCTGCGCTTTCAACAGAACCCTGAAACTATCACAGAGCAGGTGCATTTAAACAGAGACTTGATTACACACAGGTGGATTCTATTTATCACCATCAGTCATTTAGGACAACATTGGATCATTCAGAGATCCTCGCTGAACTTCTGGAGTGAGTTTGCTGCACTGAAAGTAAAGAGGCCGAATAATTTTGCACGCACCACTTTTCAGTTTTTTATTTGCTAAAAAAGTTTCAAATATCCAATAGATTTCGTTCCACTTCACAATTGTGTCCCACTTGTTGGTGATTCTTCACAAAAAATTTAAATATTATATCTTTATGGTTGAAGCCTGAAATGTGGCAAAAGGTTGAAAAGTTCAAGGGGGCCAAATACTTTCTGTATATATATACACACACACACATATGGCTCTCTTCAAGACATTCCATAGCATCTCTATTGGATTGAGGTCTGGGCTCTGACCTGGCCAGCCCAAAAGGCGGATTTTGTTTTTCTGAAACCATTCTCTTGTGGTATTGCTCCGGTGTTTTGGGTCATTGTCCTGTTGCGTCACTCAACTTCAACAAAGTTTCAGCTGATGTACAAACAGAATTGTCTGATATACTTGGGAATTCATCTTCCCCTCAATGATTGGAAGCTGGTCAGGCCCTGATGCAGCAAAGGAGGCCCAAATCATGAAATTTCCTCTTACTTTACAGTTGGGATGATGTTTTCATGATCATATGCGTGCCCTTTCTATGCCAGATGTAGTGCTGTAGTAAGCAATGGCTTCCTTCGTGGTGTCCTGCCGTAGATACCCTGATTGTTCAATGTTCTGCGTATTGTAGACTCATGAACAGAGATTTTAGCCAGTTCCAATGATGCCTTCAAATCTTTGGCTGTCATTCGGGGTTGTTTCTTTACCTCATTGATGAATCTTTGTTGTGCTCTTGGTGCTTATTTTGATTAGGCGCCTGTCATGTACCTTGGTTGATACGGAAGTAGAAGCGGGTGTCAGGTGGGTATTGTTAAGGAAGGGAGTTTCAAAAGATGTAGTCGTAATCCAGGCAATGGTCAGGTCGATTGAACAAACAAAACAAACTGGGATAGGCTGAGAGCGTAGTCGTAAACAGGAAACAAAGGTCGAGAAACACGAGAAGGTAAACTTTATACATAAGGCATGGTAACGCAGCGAACTGAACATATACTTCGCACAGAGTTCTGAGTGAATGAATGCTAAATACTAAAGGAGAGAGTGAGTGTGATTAGTGACAGGTGTGAGTGATTAGAACTCTGGGGATGGAGCGTGCATGCGTGCGTGAGAGGTGAGTGTTGCTTCTTGGGAAACTGAGTCCTGATCAGGCTGAGCTATGACAGGACCCCCCGCCCCGTCCCTAGGGTCGTGGACCTGGGAGAACAGGATGAGCTTTGTGAAAGTCCTTAGTAAGCTGAGGGTCTAGTATGTTTTATTTTGGTACCCAGCATTGTTCCTCTGGTCCATAGCCCTCCCACTCGACCAGATACTCCAGCTTGCCCCTCCTGTGTCAAGAGTTGATAATTCTCTTGAATAAGAATGCTGGCTGCCCATCTATCTCCAGAGGAGTCGGGGGGGTCTCAGAGGGAACTTCAGTGGCTAAAGGTCCGTTGACAACTAGCTTGAGAACACGGCTGTGACGTGATAGTTCCAGAAGGTACGTAACTTCACTGACTTGCTTGAGGATCTTGAAAGGTCCCGTGTATCTAGGAGTTAGTTTCTTACAGCCATGGGGTTGCTTTAAGTCCTTGGTAGACAACCACACTCTATCATCTGGTTGGTAATTAGGGTTGTTGCTGCGGTGATGATCGGCCTTGCGTTTGTACGTGACAGTGGCTTGTGTCAGATGTTGGTGTGTGTCTGCCCAGACGTGTTTGCTACGTTCAAACCACTCGTTAACGGCAGGGGATTCAGTGGCAGTCGCGTTCCATGGGAACAGTGGCGGTTGGTATCCTAGAACACATTGAAATGGAGTGGGATTAGTAGCAGAATTTTTCAGTGAATTTTGAGTATACTCGGCCCATGGCAGAAATTTGCTCCAATCCTCAGGATTAGAGACACTGAAGGTATGAAGAAATCGCCCCAGTTCCTGATTGACTTGTTCAACTTACCCGTTTGCTTGGGGTTATATCGCAGGGTGATATAACCAGTAATCTTGTAGCTATAACCATAATCAACTGAGGTGAACTGAGGACCCCTGTCACAGACAATCTCCTCTGGAATGCAGAAGTACCGAAAAATGTGTTGGAACAGGAGTTCAGCTGTCATAAAAGCAGTGGGGAGTGAGGATAATGGAATGAACCGAATGGATTTTGAGAATCGGTCCACTGTGACAAGAATGGTAGTATGTCCTTGGGAGCATGGTAAATCAGTGACAAAATACACAGATATGTGTGACCATGAGCATTCAGGTATAGGTAGGGGCTTGAGTTTTCCAGCTGGGAGTGTCCAAGGCACCTTACTCTGTGCACACGAATAACAGGATGTTACCACCTTGTGTACATTTCCTTCCATATTAGGCCACCAGTACTTCTCCTTTATGAGGTGGTGTGTGCGCTGTGTGATGACCTGTACCAAGTACCGTGTGAGCCCATATAATCAGTTCTTGTCGGTATTCCTCGGGTACAAACTGTTTGCTTGTGGGACAGTTTCCTGGAACCTGTAATTGGGGAATATCTTCTAGTTCCTTATCCAGGTCCCACTCTAGCACAGTGATGATACATGCAGATTTGATAATATACTCCTTGTGGTCGATGATACGTTCTGTGTGATCTAGACGAGATAGGGCATCCGCTTTTGTGTTCTTGGATACTGGTCTATAGGATAGTGTAAATTGAAATCAGGTAAAAAAACAGGGACCATCGGGCCTGGCGGTACGTGAGTCTCTTAGCAGTCCATATACAGTGCCTTGCGAAAGTATTCGGCCCTCTTGAACTTTTCAACCTTTTGCCACATTTCAGGCTTCAAACATAAAGATATAAAATTTTAATTTTTTGTGAAGAATCACCAACAAGTGGGACACAATTGTGAAGTGGAATGAAATCTATTGATATTTTAAACTTTTTAGCAAATAAAAAACAAAAGAAAAGTGAGTGCAAAAAAACGCAAATATCGCCTCTTTACTTTCAGTGCAGCAAACTCCCTCCACAAGTTCAGCCGGGGATCTCTGAATGATCCAGTGTTGTCCTAAATGACATGGTGGTAAATTATAAATCCACCTGTGTGTAATCAAGTCTCTGTATAATTTATGCTCTGTTTGTTGCAGTTTGTTGAAAGCGGAGCATCATGAAGACCAAACACACCAGGCAGGTCTGTAATACTGTTGTGGAGAAGTTTAAAGCCGGATTTGGATTACAAAAGATTTCCCAAGCTTTAAAACACCCCAAGCGATCACGTGCGTTTATCGTTTTTGAAATGGAAGGAGTATCAGACCACTGAAATTACCAAGACCTGGTCGTCCCTCAACTTTCAGCTCAGACAAGGAGAAACTGATCAGAGGTTCAGCAAGTTACTCTGTAACTGCAGAGAACGAGAGGGGAGAGTTCTGATCCATAGACAACAATGAGCGTACACTGCACAAATCTGGCCTTGGAAGAGTGACCGAAGAAAGCCATTTCTCAACGTTTGGTGTGACGTTTGGTGTGTCTCCCAGGTGGCTTGTGGCAAACTTTAGACGAGACTTTTTATGGATATCTTTGAGAAATGGCTTTCTTCTTGCCACTCTTCCATAAAGGCCAGATTTGTGCAGTGTACGACTGATTGTTGTCCTATGGACAGACTCTCCCACCTCAGCTGTAGTTCTCTGCAGTTCATCCAGAGTGATCATGGGCCTCTTGGCTGCATCTCTGATCAGTCTTCTCCTTGTCTGAGCTGAAAGTTTAGAGGGACGGCCAGGTCTTGGTAGATTTGCAGTGGTCTGGTGCTCCTTCCATTTCAAAATGATCACTTGCACCGTGCTCCTTAGCATGTTTGGGTGTTAAAGCTTGGGAAATCTTTTTGTATCCAAACCGGCTTTAAACCTCCACAACAGTATTATGGACCTGCCCGGTGTGTTCCTTGGTCTTCATGATGCTCTCTGCGCTTTCAACAGAACCCTGCGACTATCACAGAGCAGGTGCATTTATACAGAGACTTGATTACACACAGGTGGATTCTATTTATCACCATCAGTCATTTAGGACAACATGGGATCATTCAGAGATCCTCGCTGAACTTCTGGAGTGAGTTTGCTGCACTGAAAGTAAAGAGGCCGAATAATTTTGCACGCACCACTTTTCAGTTTTTTATTTGCTAAAAAAGTTTAAAATACCCAATAGATTTCATTCCACTTCACAATTATGTCCCACTTGTTGGTGATTCTTCACAAAAAATGAAAATTTTATATCTTTATGTTTGAAGCCTGAAATGTGGCAAAAGGTTGAAAAGTTCAAGGGGGCCGAATACTTTCGCAAGGCACTGTATATTCCAGATTCTTATGGTCAGTGAAGATGATGAAGGGATGTATAGCTCCTTCTAACCAGTGCCTCCACTCCTCAAGGGCTAATTTGACTGCTAGTACTTCTTGATTGCCCACATCATAGTTTCGCTCAGTGGGGGAAAGCTTCTTCAAAAAGAACGCTACTGGATGGAGCTTAGGTCGCTCTCCAACATGTTGAGATAGTATTGCTCTCACCCCGGCCTCATACGCATCCACCTCCACTATGAATGGCTTTGATGGATCTGGATGCTTGATTATGGGGGCGGTGGTGAAGGCTTTCTTGAGTTTATCAAGGGTGGCTTGTGCATCTTGGTTCCAGGGCAGATGCTTGGATTTCCCCTTTAATAAGGATGTTAGGGGGTTGGCAATGGAACTAAAATTTCTGATGAATTTTCTGTAGAAGTTTGCAAATCCTAGAAACCTCTGTAGTTCTTTGATGGTCATGGGAGGTGGCCAGTTAACTACTGCCTTGACCTTTTCCTGGTCCATGGAGACCCCCTCTGGACTGATAACGTAACCGAGAAATTAAATAGTAGTTTTGTGGAACTCGCATTTTTCTGCTTTCACATACAACTGATGATGGAGTAATTCTTGTAGAACTTGACGGACATGGCGAATGTGTTCCTCCCTAGAGTTGGAGTATATTAGTATGTCGTTGATGTAAGCGATGATCTGACGTCCTAGCATATCACGTAGAACATTGTTAATGAGACATTGGAATACTGAGGGAGCATTAGAAATCCCGTACGGCATGACCTGGTACGCATAGTGACCTGAAGCTGTGCTAAAACCCGTCTTCCACTCATCTCCCTCTCGAATCCGGATCAAGTTGTAGGCACTGCGAAAATCCAGTTTGGTGAAGAATTTTGCAGTGCATAGTTGTTCGAGAGCTAAGGGCACTAGAGGTAGTGGGTAACGGTATTTGACGCAGCACAGGTTTAGAGCATGATAGTCAGTGCAGGGTCGTAATCCTCCTCCCTTTTTCTCCACAAAGAAAAACCCCGCTGAGGCTGGGGAGATAGATGGTCTTATGTAACCCTGATGCAAAGCTTCTTGAATATATTCCTCCATAGCCCTTTGTTCAGTTAGGGTTGGAGGATAAACTCTCCCATGAGGTGATGTAGTGCCTGGCAGTAAATCAATGGCGCAGTCGTAGTCACGATGGGCAGTAGTCCACTAGCCTTCTCCTTGCTGAATGCCTCAATGAGGTCCTGGTAAAACACCGGAGATCTGTACGGTGTCAGTAGTATTAGGACTCTCTATGGACGTGGTGGCAAGGGTAAAAACAGGAGCTTGGAGGCAGTGGTTAATGCAGTGAGACGACCAATGTGTGATCTCCCTCTCATTCCATGAAATTTGTGGATTGTGATGTTCGAGCCATGGGAGACCTAGAACCACTGGGTGACGGGTAGTCCTAATAACATGGAACGTGATATTTTCGTGATGTAGGGCATTGGTATGAAGGTGAATGGGATCTGTGCAATGGGTAATCATACCCCCTCCAATGGGTGCTCTGTCTATGGCATGGACACGGCAGGGCTTGATGAGCGGACGAACGGGAATGTCGTACTGCTGTACTGTTTCCTGGTCGATGAAATTCTCCGCCGCTCCGGAGTCAATTAGCGCTTCTAGGGTACAAGAGAGGTCTGAGTATTCTAATATGACTGGCAAGACAAAAGCCGATTGAAATGAGTGATGGGTTGTGTAATCTGAACTCACCCCTGGGTGATGTTGTTTAGGATCCGAGTTCTCACTTCGGGTAGAGCGCTGTCTCAGAGGGCATTGTTGTACGAAGTGTTTCTCCGTGCCACAGTAAAAACAGCGATGTTCACGATGCCTTCCTTCCCTCTCCTGCACGTTCACTCGGGACTGGCCCAGTTGCATGGGTTCAGCAGGGATCTCTGTTACTTTCGCCTCACCGCGTAGTGAGCTCCGCTAAATGATCCAGGTGAATAGCCAAGTCAATGAGTGAGTCGAGTGTCAGCTGATGATCGCAACACGCCAGCTCGGTTACGATATCGGCGTTCAATCCTAGGCGAAACACTGTCTTTAGAGCGGGTTGATTCCATCCACTCCTCGCCGCTATAGTACGAAACTCAAGGGCGAAATCTGCCACACAGTGTGATCCTTGTTTCAAAGACATTAATTCCTCCCCAGTCACCCTATTGTCTGGAGAATGATCAAAGACGGTGTGAAAACGTGTAGTCATTTGCTCATAAGTCGTTGTGATGTTCCCCTCCTGCTCCCATTCAGCAGTGGCCCAGAGGAGAGCTTTCCCGGTCAGTAGTTCCATGAAATGGATGATCTTTTGATTCTCCATCATCTCTGGGTATGTCGAGAAGAACAGGGAGCACTGCAGAAGAAAACCCCGGCAGCGTGCTGGGTCTCCATTGTATTTCTCCGGCGCTGGTGTAGGAGGTAAGCATCGTGTTGCTGCCATAGTAAGCGGTGTGGCTAGGATTAGCCGAGCTACCTGCGCTGTCAGGTGCCCGAGCTGGTGATCATGATCACTAATTATCTGGCCGTGTCCTGTGATAGCTTGAGGCCAACTTGGATCTCCCGCTACTTCCATTGGGAGGCAAAGTATTCTGTCATGTACCTTGGTTGATACGGAAGTAGAAGCGGGTGTCAGGTGGGTATTGTTAAGGAAGGGAGTTTCAAAAGACGTAGTCATAATCCAGGCAATGGTCAATCAATCGAACAAACAAAACAAACTGGGATAGGCTGAGAGCGTAGTCGTAAACAGGAAACAAAGGTCGAGAAACACGAGAAGGTAAACTTTATACATAAGGCTTAGTAACGCAATGAACTGAACGTATACTTTGCACAGAGTTCTGAGTGAATGACTGCTAAATACTAAAGGAGAGAGTGAGTGTGATTAGTGACAGGTGATGATTAGAACTCTGGGTATGGAGAGCGCATGCGTGCATGAGAGGTAAGTGTTGCTTCTTTGGAAACTGAGTCCTGATCAGGCTGAGCTATGACAGGCACCCACTTCTTGGTAGAGTAGCAACAGTCCCAAAGTGTCTCCATTTGTTGAATGGTTGCCTAACTGTAGACTGGTGAATTTCTAAAGTCTTTGAAATCACTTTGTAACCCTTGCCAGCTTTATGTAAATCAACAATTCTTGATCCCAAATCTTCTGAAAGCTCTTTTTGGCAAGGCATGGCTCACATGTGTTCCTTGTGCAGTGCAAACTCCAAAAATTTGAGGGGTTTTTATCAGTCAAAGTAGCTGTAGTCCACACCTCCAAACTCATTTTCTTAACGAGACTCCAGCTGTGCTAAAGCATGAATCCAATGAGCTTTTTTGAGGTCATTGACTCAAGGGTTCACATACTTTTTCCACAAGCACTATGATTTTTTTTTGGTTGTTCTTAATAAAGACATGAAAGATCAGAATTTTTTTTGTGTTATTATTTTAGACACATTATATTTCTCAGTACCCCTGACTTAGATGAAGATAAGATCACATTTTATGACAAATGTATTCAGAAAACCATGAAAATCCCAAAAATCCATACTTTTCTTGCCACTATATATATATATATATATATATATATATATATATATATATATATATATATATATATATATATATATATATATAATAGATGCACTGATACTAAATTTTTCAGCCCATACCGAAAACCGATACTGATAGTTCTGCCTTTTATGCCTTCTGTTAAAATAATAATAATCAGTCCCACAATTCTGAAGGGAATGCAAATAAAAAACTTTATTCTCTCCATTTCAACAAGTTGTTTCACAGTAACTGGTCTCATAAACAGAAAACACATTACTCAAATTAACATGAACACATTAACTAAATTCTGAAGATTAAAGTAAGATTTCTTAACTTATTGAATGTTATTAATTCATATTAACAGAATTAAGTGACTGAGTTCTAAAAAAAAAACACCTGTTAAACTTCTCATTCACTCACCACAAACAAAGGCATTTCTACTCCATCAAACTGGTAATATACAGGCCTAATATAAACATTTTTTGATGATGATATTAACCCATATTAACATTAACTACATATGATATACACTGCTCTACAAATATTTTTCTATGCCATATATAAATGTTTTCAACTAATCATCATTTTGATCTTTCAGTGGTTGGGGGGCACTAGATGCCAAAACGCTTCATTGCTGCTACTTCCAGTGAAAATTACAGAAATTACAGAGTTTGCAAATGGCAGTTTTGTCATCATTCCACATAAGAAATTATATTTACAAAATCCATGTGTTTTCTTGCCCTCTATTAAAGACAGGATATAATCGGCCCTGATCATCAGGTGTTTTTAAACTAATGGCTGATAGCCAATAGCAGGAAAAATAGCCTTTATTGGCCGATACATTGGTGCATCTTTTAGGTCTGGAGACATGCTTAGCCAGTCCATCACCTTCACCCTCAGCTTCTTTAGCAAGGCAGTGGTCATCCTGAAAGTTTGTTTGGGGTCATTATCATGCTTCTTCGAAGGGAGCGGATCACGCTTTGCTTCAGTATGTCACAGTACATATTGGCATTTATGGTTCCCTCAATGAATAGACATATGAGTGCTGCCAGCATTGCTGCAGAGATTGAAGGGGTGGGGGATCAGCCTGTCAGTGCTCAGACTATATGCCGCACTCTGCATCAAATTGGTCTGCATGGCTGTCGTACCAGTAGGAAGCCTCTTCTAAAGATGATGCACAAGAAAGCCTGAAAACAGTTTGCTGAAGACAAGCAGACTAAGGACATGGATTACTGGAACCAACATACACTTATTTGGTTCAGATGGTGTCAGGCATGTTTTAGTTGAAACCAGGTGAGGAGTACAAAGACTAGTGTGTCTTGCCTATAGTCAAGCGTGGTGGTGGGAGTGTCATGGTCTGGGCCGTAGGGCAGTATTCCAGCATTCACACCTCCAAGATGACCACTGCCTTGGTAAAGAAGCTAAGGGTGAAGGTGATGGACTAAACCGTATTGAGCATATGTTGGGCATCCTCAAACGGAAAGAGGAGCACAAGGTCTGTAACATCTACCAGTTCTGTGATGTCATCATGGAGGAGTGAAACAGGACTCCAGTGGCAATCTGTGAAGCTCTGGTGAACTCCATGCCCAAGAGGGTTAAGGCAGTATTGGAAAATAATGGTGGCCACACAAAATATTGACACTTTGGGCCCAATTCGGACTTTTTCACTTAGAGGTGTACTCACTTTTGCCAGCGGTTTAGACATTAATGGCTGTGTGTTGAGTTATTTTGAGGGGACAGAAAATTTACACTGTTACACAAGCTGTACACTCACTATTTTACATTGCAGCAAAGTGTCATTTCTTCAGTGTTGTCACATTAAAAGATAAAAATCAAATATTTACAAAAATGTGATGGGTGTACTCACTTTTGCGAAATACTGTGTGTATATATATATATATATATATATATATATATATATATATATATATCACTTGTACCTCTTCCCCTACAATGTGTTCCTTTGGACCGCACAGTCTCACTCAACTCAAATCAGAGAAAAATAACCTGCACTTGCAATTGCAATTCTGTTTCCTCCAAGCATTAAAGTAAGAAGCAGGTGTATAAACTGTTTACGTGCATAAGATTACAGAGGGGAAATGTGATTCATAATCATTTGCTAACTCACTTGATTAACTCACCATGTATCTCACAGTAACTTGGAGCTTTTTTCATATAGTGCTATGCTGCTATAAGCCTGCGTTTGAATGTGATATTGATACGGGAATATAGGCTTGCCTGCAGACATGTGTCTAGCCTCTTTCCACTGTGTACTTAATGGTTCCTCTCTGAGACCGTAACCTCTTTTAATGTTATTTCTTTAAGACTTGGTGATGTATATAAATTAGTTAATTTTGCATGATATTTGCACACACGAGGTGGAAAAAAATCCTGTGCATTATGCATAGAATTGATTGCATTCGCTTGAATTTCTTACTTTCTTACTCCGGACCTGCCTGATCCATCCGGATGCCCTTGCTGGACTATGGTTGCTTCTATGGCCTTGGGACTGCAATTACCACATACAATTTTGCACTCAGGTCTCCTTTGGTGAACAGTGGACTAGTTCAACAAATGCTTCATGTAAAAACCATTTTTTTTCCTCTAGGAACTTTCCTTTACTTTCACACTATCCATTGTTACCCAGATGAGGATGGGTTCCCTTCTGGTTTCTGGTTCCTCTCAAGATTTCTTCCTCATATCATGTTAGGGAGTTTTTCCTTGCCACCATCACCACCAGCTTGCTCACTAGGGATATTTTCTCACACTTAAAATTTGTATCCTGTGTTCATATGTTTCTGTAAAGCTGCTTTGAGATAATGTCCATTATAAATCCTTACCTTTGTAAGAGTTTTAATGAGTAAAATGGGTGACTGTGTCCTTTATAGGAAGGAAGTGGTATCCCGAATGGAGGCTTCCAAAATGGAAGTGCACTAGCCTGAACAATGGCAATGTGACCTTTTCTACAGATGCAATGCACCATTTCACTCCACACAGGAGGAGGATTCTTCCCCTGTGAGTAATTACTATCATTATAATCTATGGGGCTGAATTAAATGAGGATATTTATTTTAATGCCAGGAGAGAATGTGCCTCAGGAATGGACCACACAAGATTAGGATTTTCAAAGGAAAAACACATACTGAATGGCAAAATAGTGTAATTCCATTACATATTACAATATATTTAGAGAATTTCAGTTCCAGGTAAATACTCACTTAGAATTTTTAGTTGTATACAACATCTAATTAAATCAGCGAAGCATCTCCAGCATTCCATCAGAAGTTCAAAACTCTTATCCCAGGTCCATAAATGAATCCTTAATGAGACCTAAATGCATGCAGTCAACCAAACTTTAGCTAAACTGACAATGATGTATACTTTAAATCCTCATGTGCCTTGCTGTGTAAAGAATTGCACATCATCATCTGTCTGGCTGAACTGTTGAAGTGGGGATGGATTAAAACATCTCAAAAAATTTTGTACATTTAATGAAATTGTATTTTATTATAAACATATACAAGAAAATAGATATGAATGCATTAGGAAGGTAGTGAACTATCCCTAGCACTAACTGGCTGATTTTGAAAAACTTGCAGAGTCTATTAGGAGCTGAATGAGTCGACTCATAGGCGAATTGAACAAATTGATCTCACGCTGAAACAACATGGTCAATACCTTGTTGCCCTGACAGCCATCAGACAGCTTAAACCCTATTTTTCTCTGGTGTTCAATAAGTTTCCCATGATCATTATTGCATAAAATACCATTCATTGTTCCTCCAGGATGGCAATAAGTGCAGTGTCGCTTGTGGACATTTGTAAAGCAGCGACATTTTTAAATTGGTAAATGTGCACTTATATAGCGCTTTTATCCAAAGCGCTTTACACTGAGTCCCATGCAAGGCGCTAGCTTGCCATCGGGAGCAACTTGGGGTTCAGTGTCTTGCCCAAGGACACTTCGGTATGTGGAGTCACCCGGGCCGGGAATTGAACCGCCAACCCTACGATTAGTGGACAACCCACTCTACCACTGCACCACTCTACTGTAGAACTATGGATACATACAGTAGGCAACCTTCCATTTTAAATTATTTCAAATTAAACAGTTATTTGTCTTCCTGTTCTCTAGGAAGAACCTTTCCCATATATCCACAAACTACCTAGAGTTTCAAATGATCCAGATTACCTTTTATATCCACTGACACCAACACATGAAGCTCCACATATCTTAGAAGCTATTGAATTCATAAAAATAAGACTATTTAAAAGGAACCAGTTAAAAAAAAATTGTAAGATTATGCCATGACATACAACATGAGATCAATTAGAAAAAAAAAAATATCTTGAGCTTTAGCAGCTTCACCAAAGCTAATTTTTTTATTCATAATCAATATCCTATCCAAACTTTATTATCTAAAAAGCTAAATTTCTGTTGACGTGGAATTCATGTATGATTTTAGTGACATTCATTCAATTGATTGTCACAAGATACAAGACACGGTCAATTTTCCTTATCTATGGCACAAGAGCCCAGAGGACTTCTGTGTAAGCTGATGTATGCACCATATGCCTTTCCTTGTCAAGAAGCTGTCTCTCAAATTGTTTTATATAAGACATCAAAATGTTAGCATGTAATCAGCTGCCCCCAAACATATCATCAAAATATAGCAGCCATAGCTATTTGCTCATAATGATATAGCTACATTGCAAATCGATGATGACACTGAAGTAATTGAGAGCTCAAGCCTCTCATTTGTTTTTGATGACTAAGCTGAACTCCGGTGTATGTTTTAACATTTCATAATTATACAGAGTTGTGCTGCCAGGCTTATTATATTAAACATGCATCGATGTGTCTGTGTAAATATGTGCAATAACATCATGCAGCTATTTGGAGTTGTCTGTAATTACCACAGGGAATAAACTAAGCACAGAAATACCAAGCTACAGTATGTAAATACTTGCTGGCTGCTAAGCATGCTAAATATAATGAAATGCTAAATCTAATTATTCTAAACATTAACTTTTAGCAGGAGCCAATTGCTGATTTGGTAGATTCTGCTGGAGTACTTTGAAAGCTGAGTCTTGCCTAAGTATTCACTCCCTTTTAAACCTTTTCACATTCGTAGTGTTACAGCCTAGGAAGTGGAATGGACTTCATTGGGATTATGGGTTATGAATCAAACAAAATATCTCCTAAAATTACAGTAAGCAGAAAAAAATCTATATAATTTGCAAAAGTTTATAAGGTGGACCCAGAATTTTCTAGAGAAGTTACCTAAACAGACCAAGTATAAATAATCCTGCAAAGTACCATTATATCCATTAATAAAACATGAAAAACATGTGGAATAACTGTGAGTCTGAATAGAGGAACTTATCCACCAACTCAGTGAGCAGGAAAGAGGGGCAATAGTCAGAAAAGCAACCAGTCTGTAACACTACTGAACTAAAATTTTGGACAAGTTCAATGGGGTGAATTGTAAGGCATAGTATTGTACACTGTTAGAAAAAAGTAGAATACAGAGCCATTGGTAAAATGACTTTAGGATTGAAGAAACTCATAAGGAACCAGTTTTTCTAGCAGTACATGGATTGAGTTGTCACGTGGCATGATGGCAGGCAAGTAGGCAGGATGCAAATGCAGCACGAACGGTGATGTTTATTTACAGTGTGGAGAACGCAAAACCAAAATGGAAACAAGAAACAAAACACTCTCAATAAACTAAGCTAGTCTAACTATGACTATGGCTATGGCTATAGCTAATGCTCACGGTATATATCCACACAGTCATTAGCCCGCAATCGCTACCAGCTGCGGGCACTTCCGCATACGTCACACATGACGTGAGGGGGCGGAAACATGACGTCACCCCGGAAGAAGTCCGCGCGTGCGCAACAGCGCTCAGCTCGCTCTTACTCCGGGAGATGCAGATCAGCATCTTTATTTGAAACACAGCAGACAAAACACAGGAAACGCAGTCTAAACTGGACAAGGTTAACTGGGCTAAACATGGGACTTAAAGTCTAGACATGGAACGAGAATAAACATGGAAACATGCTAAACATATTCCCTGCAACGTTACCATATAGGAATAATACTGTGCGAAGTACACAGCAACACGAGGGGTTTAAATAACTAACACGAGGGGTTCAAATACTAAATCACAGACATCTGGAGTAAATCAAGACACACCCTCAAACATCAACCAATGTTTAAACAAAAAACCAAAACAAACCAAGGCACGTGTCCATATACAAAAATCTCATGCACACGCTCTCTAAAGCCGCCCGTGCATGTCGATGCTGCAGGGCCATCTGCTGGCACCTGCGTGAAGTTGGCCCCCCCACCAACGCAAAACGTCAGCAAAATAGTCTCAATCGTTTGTGCTTCGTTTGTGCTGGTTTGTGCTGTTAAAATTTTCGTTTGTGCTGCTTCGGTTCCGGAGATATTAAAGGAATATTCAAAGGTCATTCTGGGGTCACCCAACCCCCACATGCTCCAAATTCACCCGAAATGGTCTCAATCGTTTGTGCTTCGTTTGTGCGCGTTTTGTGCCGTTAAAAGTTTCGTTTGTGCTGCTTTCTTTTTAAGATATTAGACATTTAATTATGGCGCGGTGACGTCACCAGCCCCCACATGCTTCAAGTTCATTCAAAATAGTCTCAATCGTTTGTGCTTCGTTTGTGCTGGTTTGTGCTGTTAAAATTTCCGTTTGTGCTGCTTTGGATTTGGAGATATTAAAATAATATTTATAGGTCATTCTGGGCCCCCGTCCGCCCCACATGTCCGAATTAACCCAAAATGGTCTCAATCGTTTGTGCTTCGTTTGTGCTGGTTTGTGCTGTTAAAATGTTCGTTTGTGCTGCTTCGGTTCGGAGATATTAAAGGAATATTCAAAGGTCATTCTGGGGTTACCCAGCCCCCCACATGCTCCAAATTCACCCGAAATGGTCTCAATCGTTTGTGCTGGTTTGTGCCGTTACACAGTTTCGTTTGTGCTGCTTTCGTTTTTAAGATATTAGACATTTAATTGTGGGCGGTGACGTCACCAGCCCCAACATGCTCCAAGTTCATTCAAAATAGTCTCAATCGTTTGTGCCGGTTTGTGCTGATAAAAGTTTCGTTTGTGCTGCTTTGGATTTGGAGATATTAAAATAATATTTATAGGTCATTCTGGGGTCACCCAGCCCCCCCTCATCGCTCGAATACACCGAGAAATTTCAATCGTTTGTGCTTCGTTTGTGCTGGTTTGTGCCAATTATTTTAATATCTCCAAATCAAAAGCAGCACAAACGAAACTTTTATCAGCACAAACCGGCACAAACGACGCACAAACGATTGAGACTATTTTGAATGAACTTGGAGCATGTGGGGGCTGGTGACGTCACCGCGCCACAATTAAATGTCTAATATCTTAAAAACGAAAGCAGCACAAACGAAACTTTTAACGGCACAAACCAGCACAAACGAAGCACAAACGATTGAGACCATTTCGGGTGAATTTGGAGCATGTAGGGGGGCTGGGTGACCCCAGAATGACCTATAAATATTATTTTAATATCTCCAAATCCAAAGCAGCACAAACGGAAATTTTAACAGCACAAACCAGCACAAACGAAGCACAAACGATTGAGACCATTTCGGGTGAATTTGGAGCATGTGGGGGGGGCTGGGTGACCCCAGAATGACCTATAAATATTATTTTAATATCTCCAAGTCCAAAGCAGCACAAACGGAAATTTTAACAGCACAAACCAGCACAAACGAAGCACAAACGATTGAGACTATTTTGCTGACGTTTTGCGTTGGTGGGGGGGCCAACTTCACGCAGGTTCTGCCTGGCGGGAGCGTAACAAATTCTCTCTGGTTTGTCTAATGTATATTTCATTCGTTTACATTAGGTTTTTATTTCATATATATATATATATATATAATTATTATTATTATTATTATTATTATTATTATTAGTAGTAGTAGTAGTAATATTGGACACAGTGACTTAGTGGTTAGGGTTTGCCTCACACTTCCAGGGTGTGTCCCAGGGTGTATCTCAGGGTGTTCCAGAGTGAGTTCTCCCCGAGCTTCAGGGTTTCCTTTGGGTACTCTGGTTTCCTCCTCCAGTCCAAACATGCATTGTAAGCTGTCTAAAAAAATTTCCGTAGTGTAAGAATGGGTATGTGAATGTGTGTGTGATTGTGCCCTGCAATAGATTGGCACCCTGTCCAGGGTGTCCCCCAGGTTGTGCCCCATGCCTCCTGGGATATGCTCCAGGTTCTCTGTGACCCAGTAAGGATAGGTGGTACAGAAAATGGATGGATGGATTAGTAGTAGTAGTATTTTTTAATTTGTGGCATTAAATGTGATTATTTGGTTTAAACAGACATTTAAATCTGCAACCAGTAATGGGATGTTTACATCGTGCAGTATGAATCTTAGTAAATAAACATGCCGTTATTTTAAAGTTGTAGGAACACTATATCAACTAACCTTGTCCCTCATCCTAATCTTAACCATTTGTAAATGTTCATATGAGTTAATGTATACATTCTTTGGCATTCTTATTTTTAACAAATAGTTTCAACAATAAATTATTTGAACAATGCAAAAGTTAGCAAGTGATTTTGTGCGTAAATTCTTTTTCCTTTTTTGCACAGATTGATTACTCCTGAACTGGCTAATAGCTGTTTGTTGAGTGACAGCCTCATTCGACCACTGTCTGTGGGTCAGCTGCTTCTGGGCTCCATGCCCACTGTGAGATAGCTCAATCTCCAGTGGAACTGCCTAGAAATCATGATTAGATTCCAGCACACACATAGAGGACACACATAGAGCACACACATTTGCATGGATGCCTTCATGTCATATTTTGAGAAGCCCCACATACTGAACACTGAATTCTGCCATGACATAGCTACAGATGGTCTGAGACAATTAACGACAACAGGAAGTTGAGTACAACCCTTCGCAGCTAAAAGCATGGAGGTGTGTGCATTTGAATGCTGAGTGCAAATATGATATGTGAGTGCAAGTCTATTATCACTAGCATTAGCACTGAAAACATCAGCGTACATGGTTAAGCACACAGCTTTTACGCAATTAACCTGCTTAAATTCATATGAAATGTCAGAGCATTCAATATTCAGTATTTTAGAATTAAGCTATAAATCATGGTATTGCTATTTTTCAGTGCTTCAAATGAGTTAATTACAAAAAGTCCAAAACAAACAAACATACAAACAAACAAACAAACATACAAAGTAACACAAACTGTCAAATTATTTAAAAAAAAAATTTTTTTATCAGAAACATTGCAAATTCATGGCCTTCCAGGGTTACATGCCTCAAATGGCTGTGTTACTCCTTATCCATAAATGGACAATGACCTAGCACTTTTCTCCCTCAAACATCCATTATTATTAGAAGGCAGGCGGATCTGAGGTAATTCATCTCCTAAGGGAAGGCCAACATATTGTGTATTCGGATAAGGCCTTGTACAAATCACCATCATGTCCACATATGCTCTACAGTGAAACCTTTTTACAATATGAATAAAACATGGCACTCAGCACTGAAAAAGAGCTTTGCCACAGATATGACTCTTGATTATGGTACATAGTGTGTAAAATTTGTGTTTAGGATCCTTATGTCCATACTTTGGGCAGGGTACAAGTTATGTCATATCTTAGTCTAAAGAAGCTACGTGTGAAACTGTTACATTTACAAAAAAAAAATGCCATTATATTTTTTACTATGAAATTCTAGTGTTTTGAAGGATTTAGTTGCCAAATTTTTGCCAGAAAAAAAGATTATATTATCAATATAATATATAAACCAGTGCCTATAATTTGCCTATTGTATTGCATTGGGGCAACTATAATTACCTAGAGAATATTGTTTCACAGTTAAATGAATTTATTTGTAAAGTTATGAAGGTTGAGATTACGCTTAGGATCGGGTTACATTTTCTTGAATAAAATCTTTTGCTCATTCAACTTTCAAAACTGATTTGGTAAGAAATTTGGATTCAGATGAAAACTGAAAGAAGAAAGTGTAGTTTTTGAGCATTTTGACAAATTTGGAAATTTCAAAGTATCCTTAATAAATACAGTATAATTAGTTGATCCATCAATCCATTTTCCATACCACTTATCCGACACAGGGTAATGCAGGAGCCCATAGCCTATCCCAGGGAACTTGGGGTAAAAGGTCAGTGATACTCTGGATGGGGCACAATTGCACAAACATTCACACACTATAGACAATTTGGAAATGCCAATCAGCCTACGATGCATGCATTTCTACCGGGGGAGGAAATCGAAATACATGGAGGAAACTCTCAAAGCGCATGCAAACACCATGCACACAGGGCAGAGGCAGGACTCAAGCCCCCAACTCCAAAGGTGCAAGGCAATTGTGCTAACAACTAAGCCACTTTACTCTCTTTAATTAGGAGATATTAACTATAAAAATGACTAATATTAGCCCTGCAATGGACTGGCACCCTGTCCAGGGTGTACCCCGCCTTATGCCTGATGCTCCCTGGGATAGGCTCCAGGTTTCCCCATGACCCTGAAGAAGGAGTAAATGGTAGAAGATGGATGGATGGATGGATGACTAATATTAGCTAAGCCAAACATATATTGATAGACATTCAGTTAATATCGGAGAGTTTTGTTAATCATTCCAGATTCATATGTCAGTTGGCTCATCTGATGTTTTCATTTGGAGGGAAAGAATATTGCTCTTTTTTGCATATTTTTGAGTGATAACTAATCCATCTGTGCTCTGATATTAAAATGTGAAGTGTCCTCAAGAGTGTGCTCTTGATTTTTTTCTATTACTCATTTTTCCTATTACCTGGCACTAGTGATTACTAGAAATTGATGATGGTACAAGAATGTCATTCTGCACATAAATTACAGTTGCTACTGGTGAGAACCTGAATCATATCTTTGCCATATACAGTGGTGTGAAAAAGTGTTTGCCCCCTTCCTCATTTCCTGTTCCTTTGCATATTTGTCACACTTAAGTGTTTCGGAACATCAAACCAATTTAAACAATAGTCAAGGACAACACAAGTAAACACAAAATGCAATTTGTAAATGAAGGTGTTTATTATTAAAGATGAAAAAAAAATCCAAACCATCATGGCCCTGTGTGAAAAAGTGATTGCCCCCCTTGTTAAAACATACTATAACTGTGGTTGTCCACACCTGAGTTCAATTTCTCTAGCCACACCCAGGCCTGATTATTGCCACACCTGTTCACAATCAAGGCATCACTTAAATAGGAGCTGCTTGACACAGTAAGGTCCACCAAAAGATCCTTAAAAGCTACACATCACGCCGAGACCCAAAGAAATTCAGGAACAATTGAGAAAGAAAGTAATTGAGATCTATCAGTCTGGAAAGGGTTATAAAGCCATTTCCAAAGCTTTGGGAATCCAGCGAACCACAGTGAGAGCCATTATCCACAAATGGCGAAGACATGGAACAGTGGTGAACCTTCCCAGGAGTGGCCGGCCGCCCAAAATTACCCCAAGAGCGCAGCGATGACTCATCCAAGAGGTCACAAAAGACCCCACAACAACGTCCAAAGAACTGCAGGCCTCACTTGCCTCAGTTAAGGTCAGCGTTCATGCCTCCACCATCAGGAAAAGACTGGGCAAAAATGGCCTGCATGGCAGAGTTCCAAGGAGAAAACCACTGCTGAGTAAAAAGAACATCAAAGCTCATCTCAATTTCTCCACAACACATCTTGATGATCCCCAAGACTTTTGGGACAACATTCTGTGGACCGATGAGACAAAAGTGGAACTCTTTGGAAGGTGTGTGTCCAAGTATATCTGGCGTAGAAGGAACACTGCATTTCATAAAAAGAACATTATACCAACAGTAAAATATGGTGGTGGTAGTGTGATGGTCTGGGGCTGTTTTGCTGCTTCAGGACCTGGAAGACTTGCCGTGATAAAAGGAACTATGAATTCTGCTGTCTACCAAGAGATCCTGAAGGAGAATGTCCGACCATCTGTTCGTGTACTCAAGCTGAAACGAACTTGGGTTCTGCAGCAGGACAATGATCCTAAACACACCAGCAAGTCCACCACCGAATGGCTGAAGAAAAACAAAATGAAGACTTTGGAGTGGCCTAGCCAAAGTCCTGACATGAATCCTATTGAGATGTTGTGGTATGACCTTAAAAAGGCCGTTCATGCTCGAAAACCCTCTAATTTAACTGAATTAGGACAATTCTGCAAAGATGAGTGGGCCAAAATTCCTCCAGGACGCTGTAAAAGCATCATTGCACGTTATCGCAAACGCTTGGTTGCAGTTGTTGCTGCTAAGGGTGGCCCAACCAGTTATTAGGTTTAGGGGGCAATCACTTTTTCACACAGGGCCATGATGGTTTGGATTTTTTTCACCTTTAATAATAAACACCTTCATTTACAAATTGCATTTTGTGTTTACTTGTGTTTTCCTTGACTATTGTTTAAATTGGTTTGATGTTCCGAAACACTTAAGTGTGGCAAACATGCAAAGGAACAGGAAATGAGGAAGGGGGCAAACACTTTTTCACACCACTGTAGGATGATACATATTTTTTTTAGATGGAGATATTTCAAGTATTTCAGGCAAGGACACAATGAAATCTAACTGAATTAAACTACAAAAATAAAAATAATAATTACAATAAAAAAATAAAAGAACCAAATACCTTATATTCAGAATGCATAATTTACTATAAAGTCAAGTTTAAATGTTTGAGAAAGAAGTATATAAAAATATATCAACTGTATTTCATTTGTATTTCATTTCAGTGTCTACACTTTTTAATTAGTAGTAAATAGTTTAGAAAATTAAATGAAATACAAATGAAATACAGTTGATTTGTATATTATCAAAGGATAATTTGACAAGCAAAATTCTTGGAAGTGTCATTATTTCCCCTCATGCTAATGCTGTAGCACACAGAGCACTCTGAAACCCAAAGTACGAGCTTGAAGCGCAACCACTCGCTTCAGGGTATTCTGTAACAGTTCTCAGATGTTTTGACTGTTATCGCCTTTGTTCCTTGTTCTTGTGCCATAGTTTTGATCCTGTTGTCATCGTCCTCGTTTTTCGATTCTGTTTTGGCTCATTCATGCCCATTTGCTGATCGCCTGCCCATTTGCTTAAACACTCCAATGTTTTGGATTTGTCTGCCTCTCTTCAAAAATGTTTTTATCTGCAGTTGCATCTGTCCTAAACCTCCTTTACATGACAGAATACTTCACCTAACCATGGGTTCAACAGGAAAACGGAGGAGTCATGCTAGGGAAACCAAGCTTTGGATTCAATCCAGTTTCGCCAGTGCACTATTATAGATCTTCCAGATCCGTATGATTGGTTTTTTGGCTACCCTGAATATTTCCTTGTTGACTGCCAGTTCTATTTTATGAGCCTAACGGACCCCAAACCTGACAAGAAGCAATGGCTAAGGTTCATGTGGTCCCAGTTCTTTGGCTCATCCCATCAGTGGTCACAGCTTCTAGTTGCCACGGGATCCAGTGGAATTGAGAATGTAACTCAGTTTGTCGGATGCGGCTCAGCATGAGGGTGACGCTCAACTGCCTTGTTCAGCTGTTGTAGCCAAGAATGCTGCTTTGCTTCCCTACTCTGCCTCAGATGTCACTAGGCCTGGCTTCTGTATGGACATTTCTCCACTTTTCCATGCCACTGAGGATGTTGCCCTGCCTTCCTCTTCTGCTGAGGACATCGTTCTGCCTTCCAGTTCTGCTTAGGACCTTGCTCTGCCTTCCTGTTCCACCGAAGCTGACAATCCAGCTTCCCATGCCTGGGTGCTGCCTAGGGACCCCGGTGAAACTGCCCAAGACTCATGCTTGCTCCTCAGATCCTTGAGGAGCCTGCTATCTGTGGGACAATGCCTAAATAGGGACCTGAGGGACTGTGGTGTGTTTTTTCTGTCATTCCGGGAGTAGTGCCTTTGGTGGGGTTCTGTCATGATTTCCCCTCACGCTTGCACACTCTAAAACCTGAAGCGTGCACTTCCAGGTTTTCAGTGACATTGACTTTGTTTTCTTTTAAAACTTGTGTTTTGTTATGGTTTATGTCCTTTATCTGCCCCTGTATTGTCATTGGAGGTTTACCATATGTGTCATCATTGTTGTCAGCTGTTTTTTTGTTTCACCCCAATTACGTTGTTATTTAAACCCCTCATTTTTCTGTGTTCAGTGCGAAGTATTGACTGTTATCACCATGCCAAACCTCTGTTCCTTGTTTCTGTGCCATAGTTTTGATCCTGTTCTTGTCCTCGTTTTTCGATTCTGTTTTGATTCTGCCTTTTTCATACCCATCTGCCGATTGCGTGACCTTTTGGCTGTTTGACCATGCCTATGTCTCATGCTTTGAATTTGTCTGCCTCTCTTCAATAAAGCTCTTATCTGCACTCGTATCCATCCTGAACCTCATTTACATGACAAGAAGCAGACTCTGAATTTTGAACACTTGTAATTATTGTATTTCCTTTAATTTTCCCCCCTACTGCTGTTTTTTTGACATGTTAAAATAAACAGATAATTAATCACTTGCTGCCAATTCCCACAGAGGAGCAGTCTTTCTGGTAATGAGAATACAGCCATTCCTACCGTAAGTGCTTTGACATCACATCACCATAAATAACAGCAAGCATGAGCTCTCGCTCTGTGGCCTGACGCGGCCTCCTTGTGCTCCGTTAGCCCGGAAGTGAGCCCATAATGGCCCACAAATGCCTTTATTGGATTACTGCAGCATCTCAGATTAACAGCGGCTGGAGTACAAAAGAAGAAAACCTTTAGCAATGAAAGAGCAGCTTGAGGAAGAGGAGTGTAAGCTGCACAAACAATTTATCTTTTACCATGGTTTATTTAAGGGTATGTTAGGCTAGTATATAATGCTAGAATATAATGTTATACCATCAATTACCCCACTACACAACACATTATAGTGGAATTACATATTATTATGTGCTCAAACTGGTTAAAGGTTAGAGGTAACGACAAAGCACTGTTGCAGTTACCACATATTCAGCAATATAACTCAAAATGTACTAAAAAAAAACTTGTGTAACCTATGCATTTTAAGAGTTTCATTGCAAAAATGAGAAATGACAAATCATGGAGGCCTGATTTTGTTTTATTAGGAAATATATGTCATGCACAGGTGTTGTGATGTACAAATTGGCTAAATATTTATTTAATATTTAGCTATGTGATATAGACATCAGTGACAGTACCAGGCTAGTATCCAAAGCCACCTAGAAGAGGATGGGTTCCTTTGAGCCAAGGTTTCTTGTTTATGGAACTCAGGGACTCCCCCCTACTTTTGCTACTGTAAAATTTGACTGAATCATTACAGATATAGCTGCTAATGGTAAGTCATATTGTGAAAAAAATGCTATACAAATAAAACTTGAAAATAACAATACAGTGGTCCTTGCATTTATGATGGTGTTCTGTCAATTCTGAAATATTTTTCCTTTCAGTTATCTTAGATGGCTAGATCTTGAATAACAGATTCATTCGTGAACTCTTGCCAGATAATACTGGTTTGTCTTCCTTCCATTGAGAAGCTGAAGATAGGATAAGAACATCTAAATAGTCAATGATTATCTTGACTGCTTTCATTTTTGTATTTGGGTTTAAAGAGGTCCTTGAGAAAAGCAGACCATCATTATTTCTGCAGTTTGAATGATGAACTGAAGCTTCAGTCTCCCTTGTATGGCAATTGAGACCCAAATCAAACATTTAGGGATGATGTGAGAACAGACTCTATAATGGCAAACAAGAGTAATGCCGGAAAGTATGTCCCGTGCTGCACTATATTTATGATGGAGTTGTGGTGGTTCTCGCATTTGATATCCCAAGAGATACTGTTCCAAGAAATCTGAGGATTGTACCGTAAAGAAAACTGAGTCATTGATAATTACGAGGAGCTGATGTATAGTTATGAATCTTTGAAGCTATTTTTTAGACTCCCTTACCTATATATGAAAAATGAAAATAAATGTGTGTGTGTGTATGTATATATAAGTCCATTGTAGATTTAAGATGGACAATCTCAAGATCTTTTGACACTCTTCATGGCCACTGAAATTATGATCACTTGTCTGGTGTAACCTTTTATTCAAACAGCTTTTTAAAATTAATTGCAGAATACTTGCGCTTGTTAATGAGTGTAGTGCATCTGAAAGGAGTCAGAGCCAGATATCTTTCAGATTTTCAGTCTTCCGGCAAATCTATTTGCACCTCGTTCATAGATTTTTAGTTGGAGATGTGAAAGATATGGTGTAGTGGAAGGGAATTGGGGTCATTCAGGGTTAGGTACTTCAAATCTACAGAAGAATTTGTTGATAGTTTTGGCCTCTTGATAGTCAATCAATGTACAAGCAGTCCTTTAACATTGTTGTTGATTTCCAGCGTGTCATTCCAAATGGGTTATTAAGTGATATTTTAAACTTTTTTTTATATTCGAGTACCCCTTCACTGTTCAACTTCCCTTCTCAGGCCTATTTTGTGAAGGTGCTTATTTTTACTTCTGTAAGCTTAGAAGCTTACAAAACTACCTTACATAAGCCCAGTGTAGCAATGATCAAGTGTTTTCCTAACTTTAGTACATAATAAATGCTTGGAGATAAAGGTTTGACAGTAATTAACAGTTTTCACTTCATCACTTAAAATGTGTTTAGTGGTAGTGTGGGTGCTTTGTCAAACAAAAAAAAGTTAAACTAAACATGATGTTTTCAACTGAACACTCCAAACCAAGGGTCAATACTGGGCTTGTTTATAGAAAGCAAAATCTTGTCAATATAAAAGATAAATACAACCCAATACTGTTCATATTAATATTTCTTTCTTTTTTATTTATTTATTTTTTTTTACACTTTTTTTCTTACTATTTCTTGCCACAGTTTATTCAAAGCCAATGCTGCTCACTAGGAGGCTTATAGTTTTCCATTTGTACTTACTTGCTTTTTTTATGCTCTATATACTGCATCAATAGGCCGTAACGTGGCTTTCCCACACCACTACAAACTTTCAATCAGTAATAATCCAATAAGCTCAACCAACATTGCTATTTGACACCCAGTCTCTGGAGCAGATGGTTTTCACACATGGTGTAGTCGCACCCGAGTTCACTTGAAGGGAACCCCAGACCACCAGGTGTTTTCAGGTGGATGGGAGATTGATTCCCAGAACTGCACTCACTTTGTTACAAAAACAGCTTTCACACATGAATTAAAATATCAGACATTTTGTGCAAAGGGACCTGCATCCATAAAAAAAAAAGAGAAACAAGGTATTGCAAAGAGATTTTAACTGGCAATGAAAGTCACAGGAATTGGACATAGAAAGTATTATAATCAGTTAGCATGAGTAATATAGTATATGGAAGACTCCAAATATTATAGTTCAGAAAAATGCCTTTATTGTTACTTATACCACAGTGCTGTTGAATTCCCAAACCCGATTACTCAGATATCACTGATTAATTTCCTCTGACATGCATGCCAACTGTAATTCAATTCATCTTTATATTAATGCGCTGTTCTAATATGTTATTGTTTCTATAGTAACAGCTCATTCACGGGGACTTGTATGGTGGATGACCTACATCAGTGGTCCCCAACCCCCGGTCCGCGGACTGGTACCAGTCCGTGGGTCATTTGGTACCGGGCCGCACAGAAAGAATAAATAACATTATTTCCGTTTTATTTACTATCTGGATCTGAAAAATGACCGGATTCTCTCCGTTACATCCTTCGATTCACTCTTGACGCATGTCAAGACGCTTGTCTCGGTCACGTGATACGTTGAAACCTTACCATAGAGACCAGAGAGCGTTAGGGGGGAGAGAGGATGTTACAAGGACGCTGCTAATAAAGTTGCGATTTCACATTGGATTCACGTTTATTATTAGATTTTTAAAATACTCCAGTTTTTATGCCGGTCCTATCATTTTATTTTGTTGTATTTATCCGCCACACCTTAAAGGCCGGTCCGTGAAAATATTGTCCGATATTAAACCGGTCCGTGGCGCAAAAAAGGTTGGGGACCACTGACCTACATAGTCAAAGGTATAATAAAATAAATAAATAAATCCATTTACATGGTGACACTTTCTGTAAATAGAGTTTTGCTTACTATAAGGACACTCCAGTGCTAACTCTTCAAGAGAGGCAGAGGCGTAGCTACAGGGAATGAACAAGACAAGGAATTGCCTGGGGCCTCGCCTTCTGAGAGGGCCCCTGAGGGCTGATCATTTAAATAACCAGAAATTTTCTTCTTAAAATAATGCGCAGCAACACCTCAGCAGACTCCTTCATAAGGCTTTATATCATTTGAAGACTTGTGATGCTCCTGCGCCACCCCTTCACAGTCGAGTTGCACAAGCTTTAATTCCTGAAAATGAAGCGGGCACACCTATATGGCATACAGAAGCACAATAACAAACAAAAAGAGGAGGAATAGAGGAAACAGGAAAAAGTTAGGTGATGGAGATAATTATATTCAGTTTTATGTTGACTTCACTAAGCCAGCATTTTGTTCTGCTGATTAAACTTATTAATTATTTATTATTATTAATACTGTATATATATATATATATATATATATATATATATATATATATATATATATATATATATATATATATATTGTCGCGGGGACCAACACCCGCGCACAACTAGGAGGTTCGCTCCTTCCCGACTGCCGCCCGGCACGAGGCGGGCAGCCTCGCCCGGTCCCAACGCCAACCGGAAGGGCCGTCACTGCAGGGTGGAGCCAACCCCCGGCGCCGCGCGGCGGATTGCGCAACCGGGAGCAGGAGGTTCACCAATCCAGCTCCAGAAGGAGGGATAAAAGGGACACCCTTCCGCCCACGAACGAGGAGGATCAACTCGGCTACGTAGGCAGCTAATGTCCGAGGTATTTGCCACTGAATCCGCGCAAAACACGGGCTTACCTAACCGTTGCGCTCTCTCTCTCTCTCTCGCTTCTCTCTCCCTCTCTCCGCCCACAGAGGCCCCCCCCGGACGAGACGGCGACGACAGACGAGGACAGTGGTGAGGCCAGAAACCGGCACAGGGAACCGCTTCCTTCCCAGCTCTTCCGGGAATCCCGACACGTCCCGGAGGACGCCGCTACGCCAGCCCCGCCCCTGCCGGGTTTCCCTCATCCCCCCCACACGCACACACGCACCCAAACACACACACACACACACTCACCACTATGGATTGAAGGACAAATAAATCCTGGGTTTTCCCTCACTTCGCACTACAACCCGCCTCCCGTGTTTGTGCTACGCCCGCCCCCTGGGCTGATCCCGCTACACTGGTGGAGGATGCAGGCAGTAGCACAGACCCACCCCTAAAAAAAAAACCTTACACAACTCATGGAGCAAACGTTAAAACACCTGCTGGAGGCCAGCATCCAGCAACAGACCGTTACGCAGCAACTCGGCGAAAGCCTCCAGGTGGCCACCCAAACACTGGTGGACCTTAAGACCCTGACCCCGCTACCACACCCCTCCCGGACCCCAGATGCGAGCTCCGCCCTATTACCACCCCTCTCCCGACGGAGCCTCGTAGCTTATTTCGAAACCTTCAAAAATATTGCCCGTCGGGAGGGGTGGGATCGGGATGAATACTGGCCCAGGGCCATTGGCGGGTTACTCACGGGGAGGCCGCACCGCCTATTACAGCCTCGAACCAGAAGACGCCGACTACCCAACGATGAAAGAGGGGTCTGGCGTGGTGTGGCCGCACCACGGGCCAGGCGGCAGTAGAGTTCCACAACTGGGTCTACCAGCGGGGCCGCCCCGTGGGCAACTAAACGCTCTGATCTGACTCACTAAGCGGTGGCCTCGACCGGACCAGTATACAGCCACGGAGGTGGTAGAGAAGTGTGGCGATGGACCGGTTCCTGAGGGCGCACTCCCGCCCAGAACGCCAGGCCTAGGGGCACAGGCGCCAGAATCACCACAGGCGCGCTCATGCCGGCACTGAGCGTACTATGACCACGCCCGGGTTTAGCCAGGGGGACCATCAGCCCTCTGCCCAACCCCTCGGGACCTCAGGGCCCCGGCCTGACCGTCAACGGGCCCCTGGACCATGGAGGACCCGCCGGAGGTCACCAAGCCGGATGACCCCCGCTGACGAGCCCATGCCCACGGAACCGGAGATAGAGCCCCGTCGGCCGATCCAGAAACCATGGCTAGCTGGGTGCGCGCTCCACCTCCAACAGCCTCCCGAGGGCCCCACCCAGAGGGTGTGGGTAGAAGGAAGACCCGTCACCGCCCTACTGGACACCGGGAGCACAGTGACGCTCGCCCGACCGACGGTCCTCCCCAAGGCACTACAACCGGAGGGAGTCCTCGCCGTTACCTGCATCCATGGGGAGACCCGGGAGATCCCGGCAGCCGAGGTGCGGATCCGGAGTACAGCCGGGACCTGGCCCCTCCATGTGGGCGTGATCCCCACTCTTCCGGTGCCACTGCTCCTGGGGAGAGACTGGCCGGGCTTCCCAACGGGCCCGGCGACCGAGGCAAAGACGCCGTCGCGACGGACCCAGAGGACCCAACGCCGGGCAGTCTGCCTCGCCCACGACGCCGGAGACGCCGAAACCGAAGGTGAGTCCTCCCGATTGATTAATCCAGTGTCCTCTGTGTTCCAACAGGTGAACCGGGAAGGGAAGTTCGGCCGGGAGCAGAAGGAGGACGACCGCCTGAAACACTGTTGGGCACAAGCGCGCGTGATAGAGGGGGTCACCCAGAACCCCGACCTGAGGCTCCCCACCTCGTACTTCCTCGTGAAAGGGGGCCTCCTCTACCAACGAGTCTGTCGCAGAGAGGAACCGACGGACCTCCTGGTGGTACCACGGACGAGGACTAACCTAGTAATGCATCTGGCCCATGCCCACCCCCTCGGCGGTCACCTAGGGGCACGCAACACGCTGGAGAAACTGAGAGACCGGTTCGTATGGCCCGGGATGGATGCCGAGGTCCGGGGGTTCTGCCAGCAATGCCCTCAGTGCCAGCGCACCGCGCCCAGGAAGCCCCGCCAGCACCCCTCATTCCGCTACCCATCATAGGCGCCCCATTCGAGCGGATTGGTATGGACCTGGTGGGGCCCCTTCCCAAGTCAGCGGGGGCCACGCGAAGTATCACCTCCGTTGTTGTGGACTATGCCACCCGGTACCGAGGCGGTGCCGCCACGCAAGGCCACTTCCCCCAACATCGCCAGGGAGCTAATGCTCCTTTTCAGCCGGGTGGGCATTCCCAAGGACATCCTGACCGACCAAGGTACGCCCTTCGTGTCAAAATTATGACGGATCTGTGTCGGTTGTTGCAGGTGAAACATCTGAAGACGTCTGTCTACCACCCGCAGACCGGACGGACTCGTGGAGCGCTTCAATCAGACGCTCAAACGGATGCTACGGCGGGTGGTAGGCAGACGAGGGGAGGAACTGGGACCTCCTCCTCCCATATGTACTCTTCCGCGTCCGGGAGTGCCCCCAGGCGTCCACAGGCTTCACCCCGTTTGAGCTCCTGTTTGGGCGGGGGGGCCAAGAGGACTGCTGGATGTCGCGAAGCCTGGGAGGAACAGCCGTCCCGTACCGCTCGATCATTGAGTACGTGCAGGAGATGCAAGATAGAATTGACCGCGTGGCACCAATAGTGCAGGAACATAGGCGCACGCGCGCAGGAAGAACAGCAGCGGGTGTATAACCGCCCGGCACAGCCCCGAGAGTTCCATCCAGGCGATCAGGTCCTGCTTCTAGTGCCTAGCAGCGCCTGCAAGTTCCTGGCCCGGTGGCAGGGCCCGTATACGGTCCTTGAGCGAGGGGAGCCGTCAACTACCGCCTGCAACAACCCGGTAAGCGTATGGACGGGAAGTTATACCACATCAACCTGCTGAAGAGATGGGTGGAACCAGTCCCGAGGGTTTCGGCGTGACGCGGGCCGGGACACAGATCCCGACAAGCGTGCCTTGGCGACTTTTTGGGAAGACCTCACCCCCGGAGAGACAGGAACTCAACGAGTTGGTGGACCAATTCACAGACGTGTTCTCCTCCTCCCCGGGATGACCCAGGTGGTTCACCACACGATCAAGACACCCCGGCGTTAGTTAGACAGAGACCCTACCGGGTCCCTGAGGCCCGGCGGAAGGCCATCGGAGGAGGGAGGGGAACGATGCTAAGGGATGGGATCGTCGAGGAGTCATCCAGCCCCTGGTCCAGTCCCATCGTCGCGTAACGAAACCCGACGGAAGCATGCGCCTGTGTAACGACTTCCGGAGACTGAACCAGGTATCGGACTCGGTAGCTACCCCTCCCCGAGAGTGACGGCGCCTGGTAGCGGACTGGGGAGGGCCCGCTTATATCCACCCTGGACCTCACCAAAGGGGTATTGGCAAGATGCCTTAGCCGCCCTACGCTAAGCCCAAGACGGCCTTTAGTACCTCCACCGGCCACTGGCAGTACCGGGTCCTCCCCTTTGGCCTACACGGGCACCAGCCACCTTCCAACGGCTGATGGACATCGTCCTACCACCACACCGCAGCTCGCCACACGCCGCCACTTGGACGATGTCGTCGCCACTCCTCCACCTGGTCGGACCACCTGTTCCATCTGGGGGAGGTCCTGAGGGGGCTCCGAAAAGCCGAACTGACAGCCAACCCCAAGAAATGCCACCTGGGATTAACCGGGAGCCACAGTACCTGGGGTACCGGATTGGGCGGGGTTGCCGAAGTCCCAGACGAGGAAGATCGGCCAAGGGGGGACTACCCTCGCCCTCATCGAAGAAACAGGTACGTGCCTTCTTGGGGTTGGCGGGGTACTATCGGAGATTGCGTGCCTAGCTTCGCGGCGATAGCTGCCCCTCTTTCAGATCTCACCAAAAGGGCCAGCCGGACCGGGGTGAAGTGGTCAACCGAGGCGGAGAGGGCTTTCCAGGCCCTGAAACGGGCCCCTCACCAGCGCCCGGTGTTGCGGAACCCGGATTTTTCGCTCCCCTTCACGGTACACACCAAACGCATCTGAAACAGGGTTGGGCGCGGTCCTCTCCCAAACCTTCGGACGGAGAAGAGCACCCGGTCCTCTACATCAGCCGGAAACTGGCCCCCGCGGAAAAGAGGTACGCGCGGGTAGAGCGGGAAGCCTTGGCGATCAAGTGGGCCATTGAAGAGTTGAGGTATTACCTGGCAGGCCGACACTTTGTCCTGGTCACAGACCACGCGCCCTGCATATTGGATGGCCAAGGCCAAGGACACGAACGCCCGGGTCACTCGGTGGTTTCTCGCCCTGCAGGATTTCTCCTTCCAGGTCCAGCACCGGGGGGGGGCCCTGCATGGGAATGCAGATGGGCACGAACAACGCTCTGGGCCCACCTCCCAGCGGCAGTAGGCTCGGAGCTGAGGGGTACTGTCGCGGCGGACCAACACCCGCCGCGCAAACTAGGAGGTTCGCTCCTTCCCCGACTGCCGCCCGGCACGAGGCGGGCAACCTCGCGCCGGTCCCAACGCAAACCGGAAGGGCCGTCACTGCAGGGTGGAGCCAACCCCCGCCACGCCGGGCGGCGATTGGCGAACCGAGGAGCAGGAGGTTCACCAATCCAGCTCCAGAAGGAGGGATAAAAGGACACCCATCCTCCCACGAACGAGGAGGATCAACCTGCTACGTAGGCAGCTAATGTCCGAGGTATTTGCCACTGAATCCGCGCAAACACGGGCTTACCTAACCGTTCGCGCTCTCTCTCTCTCTCTCGCTCTCTCTCTCCCTCTCTCCGCTCACAGAGGGCTCCGGCCCCGGACGAGGACGGCACGACAGACGAGGACAGTGGTGAGGCCGAGAAACCGGCACAGGGAACCGCTCCTTCCCAGCTCTTCCGGGAATCCCGACACCCCCGGAGGACGCGCCACACGCCAGCCCCGCCCCCTGCCGGGTTTCCCTTCCCCCCACACGCACACACGCACCCAAACACACACACACACACACACACCACTATGGATTGAAGGACAAATAAATCCTGGGTTTTCCTCACTTGCGCACTACAACCCGCCTCCCCGTGTGTGTTTGCGCTACGCCCGCCCCTGGGCTGATCCCGTACACTATATATATATAAATATATATATATATATATATATATATATATATATATATATATATATATATAATTATAGCAAATGTTTAAAAAGTTCAAGAGTATTGGTAAAAAATGTTGATTAATTGAATTAAAGAAAAAAAATATATATATATATATTTTTATATATATGATATATGATTTATATTTTTAATGTATGAAATCCATATTTAAATCTATTTTTTGAGCTTAGAAGCTCCATTAAATTCAAGATACAAGAAAATTTTTCATGTGCAATGTTCACTGATGAAGCCTTTTTACGCTATGAAGTGACAGAATTCAGATGTATTAAGAATAGAGTCTTCATTCTGCCATTCTTAAAAATGCTGTTTGGCATCCATTCATACAATGGAAGTTCCAAAAAAGGCACTCATTAATTAGATCCAGATAGCATTCGGATTTCTTTTTCTATTGTAATAGTGTAAGAGGTCTCTAATTATGCAATTTTCAACCAGTCTTTGTAGTAAGAAGAGAGCAGAGATTGGATAGTCTTTTTCAATTTACTTACATGAACAGATTAATTATAAGATCATCTTAATTTAGGAGAACAAAAAAGTTTATTATTCTACAGCCTGGTACGTAGGCCTGGAGGTTTGTTACATTTATAGAAACTGGTTATTAGAGTGACTTAGATATTATCTCTGTATTATTTCAGGATAACAACCAGCTAAATTTTCTCTAAGCAAGAGTTAGCACCGTTGTTTTTTGGAAAAACTGAGCCACTTTAAATTCCATCAATTACTGACTTGCCACCGGCAAAGCATTTAGAAAATTTTGTGGAAGAAACGCCGAGGTGATCTTGACAATTATTAAGATAACTTGTTGGAACTGAGCAGAAAGCGTTTATGCTTAAACAATTTTATTGAGGCTATGAACCTGATGTACCAACTGAATAAAATCTGAAATAATATTATCTTTATCTAAATGATAAATGTGAACCAGCAGGTAAATATAAGAAAGCTATCAGGGAACTGTGCACTACAGAAGCAAACCATTAAACACAATCCGCTGCTATCTCACTTTCTGACTTCACAAGTGTAAAACACCAAGGGACCAGTTGTTGTCTAGATCAACGCAGCGCTGAACAATCTTGGAAGACTATAAACGCATAATTGGTGAACTTGGAAGAAAAGTTCAGGATTGCACAGGAAAATAAGGTTGGTGGTAATAAGTACTTACGTGCACATTTAATACAGAAACTTGATTACACACAGGTAAATTCTAATTAGTCTGTAGTTTCTTCTTGGCAAATTGGATCATTCAAAAATCCCTCGCTGAACTTTAAGTAAATTTGTAAAAGAGCCAAAATAAAGAATGTTTACAACGCCCCACTTTTCAGTTTTTATTTGCTAAAAAAGTTTAAAATATCCAATAGATTTCGTTCCACTTCACAATTGTGTCCCACTTGTTGGTGATTCTTCACAAAAAATTTAAATTTTATATCTTTATGTTTGAAGCCTGAAATGTGGCAAAAGGTTGAAAAGTTCAAGGGGGCCGAATACTTTCGCAGGGCACTGTAGGTAAGAGTTGATAGAGAATCTTATCTTTATTTGCTCTTCATGATGAAGCGGTTGGGATAAGAAGCAAGAATTTTTTTATATTGATGTTCTTCTAACAGAATGGCTGCTTGTTCTGTGAACTTTGACATGGTGCAGCGAACATGCAGAGGAAATAAAGTGACACTACTAATTCTGAGTCTCATTAAAGATATCAAAAAAGGAGGAACAATGAAGCAAGCACATTCTTGAACTAGTTGGAGCTTGCTCATTTTCTTAAATCCTCAATAAATTATACCTTCTAATTAGGTTATTCTTTAACTTGTGGGATATAATATGCAGTACAATTTATGAATCATTCGTAACTGCTCAAAATTTTCCTTTTAAATATCTTCTCTTGCTGTAGGACACGTTTGCCCTGCTGCCCGGCCACTTCAAGGCTCTGAACAGGAGTCCCCTTCACGGATGGTGGCATGAGACATTTCTCCAGCCCTTGTTTCATGTAGTGCCTGGAGACTTGGATCCTCCCTGCCCTGCACGGTGGCCAAGACTCCCCTAAAGGTGACAGTCAGGGTCCTTGCTCCCAGGCTTCAGCCACGAAATGCATGACACCTCTTTTGGGTCATTTGGCAGTGTGGTGACTTGGTTCTTCAAACCATAGAGAATAGGTATGTCATTCAGAACTTGCACTCTCTGCTCCACTTCACTGGACTGCTCAGTGGTCAGCTGTTGGGAGGCCCCAGTTTTGCAGCAAGAATTCTGGTCCCTGCTGGAGAAAGGAGCCATAGAGGAGGTGGTCCCGCCGTAGGTGGACTTGGGCTTCTATATCCATTATTTTTTATTGTGGCATATTCTAGATCTGCATCAACTGAACTTCACTCTCAAAGTACAGCTTCAGGATGTTGACACTGAAACACATTATTACACAAGTTTGTCTGAGAGACAGGTTTTTCACTATAGATCTCAATCAGATTCATTCAGATTGTGTGGAAACACAGGTATTTCTTGAGGGTTGCCTTTGAGAGAAAGGCTTATCAGTTTCAGGTTCTTCTCTCTGGCCTGGATGCAGCTCTGGTACGGTATTTGTACTGGTGCAAATGACACCTTGGTAGATGAGATCATCCTCAACCACCTAGAACAGCTTGGGTTAATGATAAATCTCCAAAAGAGCGACTTGTTGCTGAGGCAGCAGACCATTTTTTTGGGGTTGGGCCTGAATACATGCATGATGCAAGTGCACCTTGCTCATCTTCAGTTGTTTCGCCACTGTCAAAGTCACTTCATGGTGGGGCAAAATATCATTGTGAGCCTGTTTCGCAGGTCTCATGGTTGCAGACTCAATGGTCATTCCACTGAGTTTGCTCCACATGAGGCCATTTCAATGGTGGGTCAACAGCCACAGTGTGTGCACCATTACTACACAATCAGAGTGACACGGTTCTTGAGACTCCAGTTCTTGACTTAGAGTGTTCGTTTGGGCAAGATATGTTATCTCAAAATGATCACAACGGAGGCCTCTGTGACAGGATGTTGCATGGTTTACGAAGGATTCCCAGTTTGTGGAGTCTGGGGGAATGCTCATCTCACATGGCACATAAATTGCCTGGAGAAGTTTGCAGTTTTTCTATCCCTGAACCATTTCCTACCAGACCTTCAAGGTTGCCATGTGGTCAACAGGACAAACAACATGTCTGTGGTCTCATACATCAATTGATGGGGGGAGGGATGCGCTCAAGTCCCATGATGAGTTTAGTGCAGCACATATTTTTCTCACTGAAGGATAGGTTCCTGTCTGTCAGAGCAGTGCAGATCTTCTATTAAGGCACAGGCTGAGGCCTGGGGAGTGGAGGTTACATCCTGAGACTGTAGGTCTGATTTGTCAGAGGTTTGGCAGGGTGGAGGTAGACTTGTTCACCTCTAACAAGACAACCCAATGCCCTCTGTGGTTCTGTGTTTCTCTTCCAGCACCTCTGGGGATTTATGCTCTGACCCATGTGTGGCCTTCCTACCGATAAAACTGCTCTCAGAAATCCTTATCAGGGTATGGGTGGACAGCATGTGTCTCTTGTTAATAGACCCATTTTGGCTGACCAAGTTTGGTTTTCAGATCTGTTGTCCCTCCTGGAGGAACCTTCTTTGGCGCTTACAGTCAGACCAGATCTGCTCTCTGTTAAAGACTGGTCTTTCAGAAGAAATTGCTATACTATAGTCAAGACTATACTGAATGTCAAGACTCCTTCCACAAATGGAAGCTGTTTGATTCCTGTTGCAAAACATGCAGTTGGGATCCTGTTTACCTCGTTGTTGCTTCACTGCTGGAATTCTTCCAAGAGCATATTTTGTGCTGGAGCAGCCCTGGCTAGGATCAGGGTGTATGTCGCGGTCATCACCACTGAGCATTTCCCAGGTCACAGCTTTTACTTGGGAAGAAATTCTCTTGTTTCCCATTGTTTCATGTGTGGGACAAGATGGCTGAGGTCTGGCCATCCTACTCGTGTTCCCTCTTGGAATTTATCAATAGTCTGAAAGGGTTTGGCGGGCCATCCATTTGAGCTGTAATGTCAGCTTGAGAGAGAATTCTGATGCCTCTTAGAAGGATAAGTGACTCACAGGCTTTGTCAGTGAGCACTTCCTGTATGGATTTTGCTCCTGGCCTAGTCAAAGATTTGTTGTTGAATTTGAGACTAAGTTATCTACCCAAGGTTACGTCTAGTTTGTTTCGCTCTCAAGTTAGTTCTATGCAGTCATTCTCTACTCCACCCTTTAATTCATGGGAGAGTGAGTGCATACATGGACTTTGACCTGTGAGGGCATTGTGGATTTACCTCAACCGCATCGGCCAGTGGCACTGTGCTGCTGTGGTATAGTGTTCCCATAGCATCAGCTACTGACAAAGTGTCAAGTGAAACTATGAAAGGGAATGTCTTGGTTATATATGTAACCATGGTTCCCTGAATAGGAAAGGAGATGATGTGTAGAATGCCATGCTTCTGCATGACTGCATATGACTTCCGTTTCAGAAATATAAGTTAGATGGTGCAGGCACTTCCCTTTTGTCGCACCGATGACATGATGCCTCGGAGGGGCCGCACTACCACCATCAGCCAATGAATTGGCATGATTCTATATGAGCTTCAGACTTTGTCACACCTGGAGGGTGTTCCAATAGTGTCGGCTACTGAGGCAGCATATCATTCCCAATTCATGGAACCATGGTTATGTATGTACAAGAGATGTTTCCTCCCCCAAATCCAAAGACGCTTGGTATGCTAATTGGCATTTCCAAATTGTCCACAGTGTGTGAATGTGTGTGCGATTGTGCCTTGCAATGGGTTGGGACCCCATTCAGGGTGTTATCTGCCTTGCGGTCCAAGTTCCCTGGGATACGCTACAGGCTCCAGATGACCCTGTGTAGGATAAGTGGTATGGAAAATGGATGGATGGATGGATGGATGTTGTTCAGTGTGTTTTTGAATAATTGAGTAATTGAAGGCTTTTTCCTTTTGCAAAATTACTAACCGAAAGCAAACAAAAACACCCAGAATGCACATCATGAAATAATAGATTATTTCTCTTTTTTTTTACATTTGAAATGTTCAAATATAATTTCTTCATTAATGTCTTCATATGCTTGAAGTTTCCTCAGGCAGCAGCCATTTGTAAGTCACATCATGCCATTTCCATGTACCATTAGCATAATCCCCATAGCATAGCATCAAGCATCTTAAGGCTGCAAGAACACACACTGATGCAACAGGGAAATGCACATTTTCAGAGTAGTGATTTATTTGCACAATATGGGTGCAGGCAGGGAGAAACATGTACTGTAATAGGAAAAATAGTAGAAAGCTGTGTTGCTAGTATAGAATCCCTCTTTTCATTCTAGGTAGAGAAGCTTTTAAACCGTATATGGTTGCAGCTAGTGGAACCATTTCCCAATCATTCTTCATACAGCCACATAAAAATGTAATAAATAGTATCCCTGTTTTGATAGACCATAGAGAGCATGCATTGAAAAGAGTGTGTATTGATAAAGGGGAGTTCAATATTATTCTTCATTTGTCACCATTACGCTCCTCCATGGCATTATTTACACGGCAAAAATGTTTCTTTTTATAAATTAAATTTGCTTCTTTTTTTTAACTAATTATTTGCTGTTCTATGTTCTGTCATTTTAGGTTAAGTTTTTGTTTGTGTTAATGCTGAATAATATATATAATGTCACTTGTCACTAGATTCTGTTCTACTTGTTCACTCAATACTTTCTTCTGTGTAAATGAATTCTTTAATGAGAATTTAAATTTTCCAAAAAAAAATTCATATATTATAAATTAAATACTGTAGGCTATTAAACATCTTCCTGAATTATATAGTTGATTCATGTACATCTTTCAACAAGTTCTCGAAGAAAATGAGCACATATATGACTAAAAGGCCAACTGTCAGGCGATTCTACACAGGAGACGGAGGCAGGTGCTGATTCAACTTCTTTTATTGAACATAAAGATGAAAACTCAAATCAAAACATAGTGTAGAAAAACTAGGGGCAAACGTAGCATGGGAAAAACTAGGAAACTGCTACAACACATAGTACTTGTTAACCAGACTGCTAGAATCACTAGTCTTAATCTACCTAATACCGAGCAATGTGCGCAGTAACCAGTGCATTTAAATCATAGTGCTCATTAACCCCAAAACACGAACACCCGTGACAAATCAAAACAAGGAAGTGCGGTCACGTGACCTGACCGGGGCCTCAGTGCCCTCTGCTGGCCGTACCATGACACAACCAGCATATTTGTGACCCTTGTTCAGCATCTACTTGTGGTCTGTGGCTGCTTTACCATCAGAAGGCCTCTCTAGAATGTGTATGAAATTAAGTGATCTCCAGTCCACTGGTTCTGTTGTTTCAATAAATACAGACTTCATTGTTTCATATGTGGGGTCCAAAAATCTGAGACTACATTGAAAATATGGGATTATATTACTTTGTATTTTTATTTTATTTCAAATTCAAAAGAAACTTTTGGAATGTTGGAATATTTAAAACAAACTAAATGTTCAATATCTTGAAGATTTAATATTTAAGATTTCTAGGTCCCTGTTTAAATGTAAACATGTTTGTGATATTGACAATGTTAAATGCTTTCTGCAAAAGGTCAGATTTTCCTCATATCTAATCTCTTAATTTGAACATGTGATCAGATTACACTCTGATTGATTTGATTTAAAATGGATCATAAGGTTTTGCACAGACTTGGGGAGTCCATGCCAGCTCGAGAGCACAGTGTCAAAAAAGGGGACATACTAAGAAACTCTGATGTGTAAATATTTAACTTGTCAATATTTGTTGTCAATTATATAATTTGTAATGAAAATTGTTGTATTAAACTAGAAAAGTAGGAGGCCAGTAGTGGCTCAGTGGTTAAGACTCTGGCTTATTGAGTAGAAGGTTAGCAGTTCAAGATCCAGCACCACCAAGCTGCTACTCTTCGGCCTTGAGCCAGTCCCTGATCTTGTCTAACCCTGACAACTGGGAAGAAAAAAAAATGGCTGTATTGTAACATACAGTATGTCACAAAGACTTTCTTCTTCTCAGATGTTAGGACCCCAATGTATGAAGAAACATGATTATGTCACCAGGTGTGGAAACGGCACAATCGCGGGAGCGGAAAGCAGAAAAAGCGACGCGGAGCTATGAGGCAATAGGCAGCGTGAAACGTGAGACGTGCAAGGTTCAGGCGATCGGGCGAACAAGATAAACTGTGCGAGACAGAGACGTAGTCGAAAACCGTAAGTAAGTGTCGAGGTAAACTAGGAAGTCAATCAAAGTAGAAGGGCTTGGTATCGCAGAGAAGCAAGGTCGTTAAGCGTATACTTCGCGATGACTCTGTGGCAAGTGATTCCCTAAATACTAGTGGTGTGGGTGCGTGTGTGAGTGTGTGTGATTGGCAGCAGGTGTCTCAGATCAGAACTCCGGGGACTTAGAGGGCATGCGTGTGTGCGAGGTGTGCGTTGCATTCTGGGATCTGGAGTCCTGATCTGACGGAGCTGTGACAGATTAGAGCAAGAACCTCTGGCAGGATAAGATTGTCAGCTAACCAATGTGGTTAGTAGTGCTACCTTTAACTCAGCACTCCTGTCATAACAGTATCGTTGATAATTTTAGAAGCATTTCCAACTTTGCTGGAGTTTATTGCCAGCATCTATCCTATATATGAAAAATATTAGGTTTTGTACCTTGTATGGCTGTGACCTTACTTATATATTACTAATTGGATTTATTTATTTTTTTTGAATTATTGCAAAAACATACACAAAAAATATGTATCTAAAAATATATGTAGAGGTGCATGATTATTATGTTCACCTACACCTAGTGCCATGTGATTTCTCCTCTGGCCATCAGAACAGCTTGAATTCACCTGAGTGTGGATTCTCCCACATGCTGGATGCACTGGGCAGGAATATTGTACCATGTGGAAATAATTGTGTTCCTGCAAACAGCCCTTTCCACCTCAGCCCAAAGATGCTCGATTCAGTGATGACAGCTTGTGACACGGTGCATTATCTCTGGAAGTGTCCATCTTACTGTTGACAAATTGTAGCCATGAAAAGATGAACAATGATGCTCAGATATGCTGCTCTATTTACCACGAAAATGTCATCTTCCCAACACTGACCTGTGCTGTTTACATCAAAACAACATGACTCCTTGGATCATTCTTTCTTTCTAACATTTTATTTTATTTTCAGTTTATACAAATTACACATTTAATAGTATATTATACAAATACTAAACCCCAACAATGGCTGACTATACACACAATTAGACAAAAGGGAAAAAAAAGAAGAAAAAAAAGAAGAAAAAAATAAAATAAAATCACAAACATAGATCATCATCATCCATTTTATACAATAACAATGAAATATTAACAATTATATGGACTTCACCCTTTAATATGGTTTCACCATAATCCAATAAAATCTATTATAGAGCTCCAAACAAAGAAAAACCCTGCATGTCTTCTTGGAGAACGTAAATAAGCCTTTCCAATGGGAGAAGCTGTAAAACATTATAAAGCCAATTTGAAACAGATGGCTTGATATCGTCTAGAGAATGCTGTAAAATTGATAACTATGCACATTACCATTGAAGACAAAGAGTTTTCTGATATCCGTTTAAATCTGGTGAAATAGTTGTGTGTGAAATGACCAAAGCAATAGTCATTTGAGGGATACAAGAATCGGTATGCCTAGCACAAACTACGAAGCAAATGTTTCCCATTCCAATTCTACATAAAACACTGATGCTTGAAATATTAAACTTCCAATTTATACTGCACATATCAGTCACATGACTTCTGATTAATATACAGTACATCTTACACACACTTAAAAAACCAATCAATGAAAAAAAAAATATCATACTATTATTTGCCTTCACAAATTTACCTTTTTTCCTAATGCTACCTGTGCAATTGCTCGGTGATTCTGTGCTGCATTTACATTTTAAAAGCCATTCCATAACCTATTCTTCCAAAAAACTTCCAACAAAATGCTAAACTTCTATAAACTATGGTATATGTACTTGATTTAGATGTCTAGACTGCTAATGCTGCTCATATGAGCACTGTTCCTGATTAAGACCACTTTGAAAATTTTCAGTTGGCATCCAGAGATGTGGAGCAGATAACTTTTGCTGAGGCACTCATGTTTCGAAGAGTCTCATCCTCGACCGCTCATGCTTCGGAAGCAATTTCAGTGCTACTGATGTTGATGGCGCAACAAATAAACTACTTAAAAAAATGATCTTTCCATTAGCTGAACACTTTTTGTTAGGACCTTTAAGAACTTCAGGCCTTGCTCCATAAAGGGAGATAAGAAGGTGTGTGTGTGTGTGTGCGTGTGTGTGTGTGTGTGTGTGTGTGTGTGTGTGTGTGTGTGTGTGTGTGTGTGTGTTTGCACCATTAGTGGCTGGTTTCTCTTGGGGTTTGAATAAATGAAGGGTGTGTATCAGTGTGTCAGAAAACAAGGTATGTGTTGGGAGGGGTGTTTTTGCTCTACTAATGGACCTCAGCTTGCATTAATAGTTTCATTGTTCAGGGTGATGGAGAAGATTCAGGTTGCAGTGGGAAAGGTCTCATTCACTGATGCTTTCCCTCTTCATTCCAGAGTCCTCATAAATTTCACCTTCTTCTACATCAATAATGGCTGCCATCACATTTTCTTTTAATAAAATAAAGATTTCACCTCCTCACTTATCTACTCTATTAACCAGACAATCAATTTATTTACTATTTGTTTACTAATTATGTCAAAATTATGAAGTCTCTTAAAACCCTAATATTCAAAAGAGAAGTAAAAACAAAAGAAGCAAAGATGTGGGAAAAAAAAAATTCTTTGTAAATATTGCAGCATAAATCCCAGCTAAACCTAATATATTTGCCTCACCTGAGTTGCTTTGCTTCTGTGAAGCACTAATCTTCCAGAAGCTATGTATCTACATTATTGTCACTGAAGAGCCTATGGAATAAAGTCCTCAATCCTTCTCTGCAATCAAGCACTCCCAGATCCTAAAACAAGTATTAAAAGTAACAATCTGTGCCACATAATAGCCAACTGCACCACTTTTAGCATCACATGCAGAAAGAGGAGACAGTATCGGTAACACAACTTTACCTCCAGTGGATAAGAGGGAACATGTGGGAAAGAACCAGTGGCCTGTGGCTAAGCTATAAATGTCAAGGAAGCTTGTCAGGAAGATAGACAAGTTTTTTCATTTTTTTTTCTGTTTGTTTTAGATTAGGTTTGCTGTAGTATATACAGTGCTAATAAAATGAAGAAAACAAGTCAAATGTGCCATGTGCTCTCTTCTCAGAATAAAAAGTTAATCCACTAATTTGTTGTTATTACATATGTACCTGTATTGTTTTTAGTCAATGTTGGTTGAGTGGTTTAAATTAGGCTAACTTTTCATTTATATTTTGGGATCCAAATTAATTTGTTCAGATCAAGGGCAAGATTAAATAAAAATAAGACTGCAATAGGTATTAAAAATCATTATCAACAAGATCAAAACTGTCTGGAACACATCTCTAATTGAGACCAATTATGAACTTGGGTGATATAGCTGAGGTTAAGGAACCGTCTGGCTCTGGGTTTTTCACCCGCAGTGTATCTATGAGCATAGATTTCATATAAAAATAAAATAATAAATAAATAAGATAAACCTTAGAAATTAGGTCACACCCACTTTGGGTTTAAATCTAGGTACAGATTCGGGAAGTCTCATTGTGGAATGCAAGTCTGGACCCAGTAAGGGTTAGCATTGCTTGTATGTTAAGATGGGTTGAAATGTACTCATTACAGTTAAACAGAAGATATGCCTGTGTCCTTTGCTGTGTATATACCAGAAATTTCTCACTTTGGCTAGTGTTTTTAAAAATAATAATTACTCAGTTTCTGGGTTGTTTCTTGATTTTATTTTTTGTAAGTTAGAAAATTCTGTCCAAATGTCTGTGTCTTGCTTGAAGGCTAAAATGATTTTAATGTACTTAGATTTTTTTATTTATAGTGTCAACAGAATTAAGATTGGTACCAAAGTTAGAGAAAATAAACCGCGCAAATGCGCGAGCACATGCTTTTCCATAGTCAAAGCTGTGACACGTGGGTGTTTGTTTATGTTTCTGTCATGTCTCCTCCCTGTTCTGTCATTGATTGTTCTGTCACATGTGTTGGTATTGCGCTCAGCTGTTAGCGGTTACGAGGCTAATTATGCCGGCATATACAGTGGTGTGAAAAAGTGTTTGCCCCCTTCCTCATTTCCTGTTCCTTTGCATGTTTGCCACACTTAAGTGTTTCGGAACATCAAACCAATTTAAACAATAGTCAAGGAAAACACAAGTAAACACAAAATGCAATTTGTAAATGAAGGTGTTTATTATTAAAGGTGAAAAAAATCCAAACCATCATGGCCCTGTGTAAAAAAGTGATTGCCCCCTAAAACTTAATAACTGGTTGGGCCACCCTTAGCAGCAACAACTGCAACCAAGCGTTTACGATAACGTGCAATGATGCTTTTACAGCGTCCTGGAGGAATTTTGGCCCACTCATCTTTGCAGAATTGTCCTAATTCAGTTACATTAGAGGGTTTTCGAGCATGAACGGCCTTTTTAAGGTCATACCACAACATCTCAATAGGATTCATGTCAGGACTTTGGCTAGGCCACCCCAAAGTCTTCTTTGTTTTTCTTCAGCCATTCGGTGGTGGACTTGCTGGTGTGTTTAGGATCATTGTCCTGCTGCAGAACCCAAGTTCATTTCAGCTTGAGTACACGAACAGATGGTCGGACATTCTCCTTCAGGATCTCTTGGTAGACAGCAGAATTCATAGTTCCTTTTATCACGGCAAGTCTTCCAGGTCCTGAAGCAGCAAAACAGCCCCAGACCATCACACTACCACCACCATATTTTACTGTTGGTATAATGTTCTTTTTTGAAATGCAGTTTCTTTTTTTCGCTAGATATACTTGGACACACACCTTCCAAAGAGTTCCACTTTTGTCTCATCGGTCCACAGAATGTTGTCCCAAAAGTCTTGGGGATCATCAAGATGTGTTGTGGAGAAATTGAGATGAGCTTTGATGTTCTTTTTGCTCAGCAGTGGTTTTCTCCTTGGAACTCTGCCATGCAGGCCATTTTTGCCCAGTCTTTTCCTGATGGTGGAGGCATGAACGCTGACCTTAACTGAGGCAAGTGAGGCCTGCAGTTCTTTGGACGTTGTTGTGGGGTCTTTTGTGACCTCTTGGATGAGTCGTCGCTGCGCTCTTGGGGTAATTTGGCGCGCGGCGGCCGCCACTCCTGGGAAGGTTCACCACTGTTCCATGTCTTCGCCATTTGTGGATAATGGCTCTCACTGTGGTTCGCTGGATTCCCAAAGCTTTGGAAATGGCTTTATAACCCTTTCCAGACTGATAGATCTCAATTACTTTCTTTCTCAATTGTTCCTGAATTTCTTTGGGTCTCGGCGTGATGTGTAGCTTTTAAGGATCTTTTGGTGGACCTTACTGTGTCAAGCAGCTCCTATTTAAGTGATGCCTTGATTGTGAACAGGTGTGGCAATAATCAGGCTTGGTGTGGCTAGAGAAATTGAACTCAGGTGTGGACAACCACAGTTATAGTATGTTTTAACAAGGGGGGCAATCACTTTTTCACACAGGGCCATGATGGTTTGGATTTTTTTTCACCTTTAATAATAAACACCTTCATTTACAAATTGCATTTTGTGTTTACTTGTGTTGTCCTTGACTATTGTTTAAATTGGTTTGATGTTCCGAAACACTTAAGTGTGACAAATATGCAAAGGAACAGGAAATGAGGAAGGGGGCAAACGCTTTTTCACACCACTGTATACCGCGCACCTCCCAGCACACAACACGGAGAATTAACATAGTATAACTTAGAATAACATAGAATAAGAATAGTTTAGCTTAGAGCTTAGATTATTGTAGTTCATGTTTCATGTTCCAAGTTTCATGTTTAGTCATAGTCATCGTCCATGTCATAGTTTCTGTTTAGATTAGTTAGTTTAGTTCGCTGGGTTATCCGCTCCCAGTTCCAAGTTGTAGTCCACGCTTCATACTTGGTTCTTGACCCTGTTTTCCATACCACGACCTCGATCTTTGCCTTGCCCTATATCTGCCTGTTTGCTGTTCGCCTGACCTTTGCCTGTTTTTGGATTACGTTCTGGATCACATTTTGGATTTGTCTGCCTGTCTCTCTTTGTAAATAAAACTCTCGTTCTTAACTGCGATTGCATCCGTCTCTTATCCGCTACGTCACGATTGGTGACATTTATAGTATTCATTTATTTAGGTTAGTTACTAAATTGAATTTGAAGCATTTGATCCAGTTGAAATTCACCATACATTAAAACTTCACCTAACTTCCCTTCATAGACAAGAAGCTTTAGCAAGCTTTCCCAGGACACTGCACTACACAGGGAAGTGAGTATTGGTGTTAATGAGGCTATAATAAAGGAACAAGTGCAGGTGATAAGAGAGCCAGCACGGACTGTTGATGAGCAAATTATTTTTGTCCATATCTAGATACTCACTGGGATTATTACTGGCATGTGTTAATGCCAAACTGATGCACAGAAATTAAACTTTATATATTGTAATTATTAAATACATGTTAATATTAGGTAAAGAATAAAACATGTGTTTTTAGATACAGTAATGAATTTCCCCAGTGACAGCATGTATCACAGTCTTAAAATTTTTATACGCCACAGCGACTTGCCAATGATTACAAGTTTTTATTTATTACATTTATCCATTATATATACACTTTTAATGTCATGAAACAACCACAATACAAGTTAGTTCCTGTGATCCCTTATGTGATAGCAGCTATAAACATTAATTCTGTCACACCACGGCCGCCAGAGGCCGCTGTGGCGTTTCATTTTAAAGGAATTTGGGTTGGGCATGCACTTCCGGGTTAAGGGCTAGCTTAAACACCGTAATCTAGCACAGGCATTTTGTGTGTTAGGTCTAATTATGTTGGCTATTTAAACGCCGGGTTTTCAGAGCACGGGGCTCGTTATTATTTACGTGTTTATCGGTTAGTAGTAGGAGGGAAATCTGTTTATGTTTGTAGCGCTATTGTTTATGCCACGAAGGATATGCTCTATACTCCGTTTGCTTTGAGGTTGTATTCTGCTTTGAATAAAGAGTTCTGATCTGCATCTGCATCTGACTCCACTACGTTACGTATCAGAATAATGAGCCTTACAAGGGAAGCAGCAGATCAGGCAGAGGAAATATGAGCGCAGAACTGGACCGAGTTTTATGGGAGAGGAACCGGCTTATAGATGAAGCACTGGCACGGATGACTCACCAGGTTGCGCAACTAGAGCGGCTGCGGCAGGCCAATCCATGCACCACAGCATCATCCGCATGGTTCTGGGCACTCAGCCAGCAGCTCGAGGAGGAAATGGCTTGGTTCGAGTGCATGCAAAGGGATCAGAAGCGGTTCATCACATTGATCCCCGCGCCACTTACCCCGTCACCACCAACGGAGAACCAATCTATGCAATGCAGCCAGCTAAGTGGCCAGAACATCTGGGAGTCCCCACTGCAGGGGAGTCACACCATGCCACGCCATCAGGAGGGGGAGTCTGTGGTCGGGGCTGTGACTAACTCCCACCCTCCCTCCCCTATTATGATTCCCGCTCAGCCTCCACGTCCAGCTGAGGACGCCGCTCAGCCTCCATGTCCAGCTGAGGATGCTGCTCAGCAGCCCTGTCCATCTGAGGACGCCGCTCAGCAGCCCTGCTCAGCTTAGGACGTCACTCGGCCTTCCTGTTCGGCTGTGGACGTTGCTTGGCCTTCCTGTTCGGCTGTGGACGTCGCTCAGCCTTCCTGCTTGGCTGTGGACATCGCTCGGCCTTCCTGCTCTGCTGAGGTCGTCGCTCCACCTTTCTGTTCGGTTGACGTCGTCACTCTGCCATCCTGCTTCGCTTTGGATGTCGCTCTGTCGCTCATGCCCCACGGAAGACGTCACTCCTTATGTCGCTCCCCCTTCCTGCTCCACGGAGGACATCGCTCCCCCCTCATGCTCAGCGGAGAGCATCATTCCTCCCTTGAGCCTCACGGAGAACTTCGCTCCTTTCCCTGGCCTCGCGGAGAACCTCGCTCCCCCCTTAAGCCTCGCGGAGAACCTCGCTCCCCCCAAGGACGTCGCTCCGCAACCACTTCCGGGTTAAGGGCTAGCTTAAACACCATAATATAGCACAGGTGTTTTGTGTGTTAGGTCTAATTATGTTGGCTATTTAAATGCTGGGTTTTCAGAGCATGGAGCTCGTTATTATTTACTTTATTATTTTAGGATATGCTCTATACTCTGTTTGCTTTGAGGTTGTATTCTGCTTTGAATAAAGTGTTCTGATCTGCATCTGCATCCGACTCCACTACGTTCCGTAACAAATTCCCTTACTTGTCTTGTTAAGATTTTAAAACAAACAAGCAAATTAAAATGCAGCTTGTTTCCAAGTAACTGCAAAACCTAACATACTTTATCCTTAGACTTAACTTTATCTCTACTCATACAAAGTACTGACATGGAATTTCATAAATACAAAAATGCCCCCTTCCTGAAAACATACAAATTAACAATTATACTGGTTTAGTCTTTAAAGTTACGCCCTTGAGGGCAGATGGCACTGCGGCATGGCTTCTGAGTGCGCGTGCACGTAACTGAACTCCTATATATGGACACGCACCTCTGCGTGTTTAAAAGTTGGTTGATTTACTCCAGGTGTCTGTGGTTTAGTTTAATTATGGCGGTTATTTTAACCCTCTGCGCAGTGTTTATGTTGAATTAGTATTTGAAAGCTGAATACGTTACGTGTGCTAAGCTGTCTTGCTGAAATGTCCTGTTAAGTTTCCTTCCTCGCATCCAGTTTCTTGTTTCCTGGCTAGACTGCATTTTTCCTTGTTTATTGATTAAAGTTTAAAATAAAGACTTTGATCTGCACCTGCTTCTGCTCATGTCCCATGATGTTACATTTATTAAATACCAACAGGATTAGAATCCATTTAAAAATGCAACAGTAGTGTCAGAGCTGCTGTTATAGAAAATTCATCAACTTAAAAATAAATAAATAAATAAAAATTTCAAATATTGGTATAAATAAAAGTAACAGTGTTTAAAACATTTATTTGTAAAGCACATGCAATAGATGCAATAGAGGAGATCCAACATCAAGAATGAGGAAAATATTTAAGCTAAATATTTATGAGAAAAATAAACATGCCAGAAATAAGCCTTGAAAGTGAAATGTTGTAATTTCAGAAGGAAAAGTTAAGCTCTGTCTGAGAGCATACCATCACTCACTCTTCACTATGCACTTTAAAGGCTGTTCTTTAAAGACTAAATGCACATGGCAGCAGTGCTATTATATAGAGCACTATATAGCAAGACACCAGACTGAATTCAGATGATACTTACTTAAAAGCCAGAAAAGCATAATCCTGACTGACTCACATTTGATGCGCATTTGGAAAGCATAAAATAATTTCATGTTAGCATCACAAGACACAGAACTAGTATATGGCTTACATACATTAAATATATGGCAAACGGAGAAAGTTAATTGAATGGAATGGTGGGTAGTAAATCAGAGAGATGGAAGTCTGGAAAACCAGTCTAGGATCTGGGATGGAACGGGATTTGGCAATAAGTCAATGTCTATCATTTTACTCACTATTTAAAAAAACAGCACTATTATTACCTTTGTTTATGTATGGGGAGAAAATGTCAATGTTCTTCCTGTATCATTACATTAGATATCATTAAATTAGATAACTTCAACCTAATTCTTGTGGCATAACTTACATCATTGCATCAAACTTTTCACTTTACATTATATAATTTAAAAGGCATTTAAAACAGAAAGACAAAAATGTAGCTGATAAATGAATAGAAATCATGTGAATGAGCATCATGTGAAGGGCAAATACAGTTTTTTTTTTAAAAAAAAGGAAAAAATAAGGTCTGCTTAGTGGGATGTTTTGCATGTAATATTTGTTACTTGTCACCTGCTGTGTGCATCAGTGAATATAAAAAGCACAGTTTAATGTGCCCATGTTCAAAGCCATACATCAATCTCTTCACTTGGGACTTTCCAAAAGCTTTCAGGGCCACTTGACCAGCTGCTCAAATTCTTTCACCCCATCCCTCCCTCCCGCCACCCTTGCTCATGTGTAACGGAGATGTCATTGGGTCCCTCCTGTTGGTAACATATAGTGGCAATTTTCTCACACAGCAGCTTTGGAGTCTCTGTGTATTCTGAGCTTTGTGTCATGGTAGGTGTGTTATTACCATATAACTCTGGCAAAAAAGCCATTAAAAGGAAATATAGCCACACAGTTGTACTAAAAGCTTATTCATTGTTGTGGGTCAGCCGCAAATAAAAAGAGTTTGATAAAATGTTTACTAGTTTGTGTTTATACATTGATATCTGTTTTTTATCCTAATTGTGGTAGTGAGCATTATGGTCATACAGTGATAAGAAAAACAGAATAATTGGTAAAAAAGGTGCTTCTGTCTTACATCAGATTATACAGCATTAAAGGAATAGGACTATTCCATTAATTATTCCATTTAGTGAGTAAACATGAAACTAGAATCGAGGCAGGAAGCGGGACATTGTGGGACAGCAGAGTGCCCTCTGCTGGCCATGGCATAACATAACCCCCTCCAAAGGCACAGAGTGCCAAAAATCCCCCTCCAATGGGGGCCCTGGACTGCCGTGGACGCTGACACTCGCTGCCATGGAAAACGAGGCGGCCTCCATCGGGCAGCAGACTGCGGAGAACCACCCCCTGCGGGCTGTAACGGTGGGCAGAGTCCCCAGCGGGACTGGACCTGGACTGGTGCTCAGGACAGCCTCCTGGAAAGCAGGGCAGCCTCCTCGGCTGTGCAGTGCAGTGGGACAGCCTCCTCAGCTGGGCTGGAAAGCGGGACAGCTTCTTCGCGTGCAGGAGCTCCACATCTGAAACCTGTCCGTAGGCCTCAAGCTGTAGCCTGTGGCGTCACCATGTTGACCTCAGGCGAGGCTCCACACAGCCGAGACCTCTCTGTAGGCCTCACGCTGCAGCTCTGAGGTTGCCAAGTTGACCTCAGGCGGAAGCTCCACAGCCGAGGCCTCCCTGTAGGCCTCAGGCTGGAGCGCTGCTGGCGATGCACTTCCTCCATGTCGCGGAGCAACTGGTCTGCTTCTTCCCACTGCAAATCCCACTGCTGCCTCCATAGCACAGCTTCATACTCCATCTGTTGCCTCCATAATGCAGCTTCATACTCCGCCTGTTGCCTCCATAACACAGCTTGGTGCACCTCCTGCTGCGTGCATTGCCAGGTGTAGTATTTGGCCATTTTCTGGAAGTTCCAGTAAAGAAATTTCCGGACTCCGGGCTCTTCTGTAACTTCCATTTTTCAGGTGCGATATTCTGTTTCAAAACACAGAGATGGGCAGGAAGTAAGCGCAGTAGTGCTGACTTTATTAATAATAAAAACAAATAAACAACAAAACACAGGGAGTGCAGTCTATACAGGACTAGTGAGTAACCATGAAACTAGAATTGAGGCAGGAAATGGGACATGACTACAAAGACTGCTTAGCATAATACACCCTCACTACTCACAACTCTCACACAGGTACCGAAGCTACAAATGATATCGCGCAACGTACGCATAGACCCGAGGGGTTTAAAGACCCAACATAATTATTCTAAACCAAAGCCATCTGGGTTAAATCAAGGACATCCTCAAACAGAAACTAGAACTCAGGAAGCGAATGAAAACAAAGAGTCACGTGGGCCACCTAAAGCTGTGCCGCAGTGCTCTCTGCTAGCAGTGACATAACAGTTCCCTGTGACCCTGAAATGGATATGTGCTATAGAAGATGGATGGAAGGATAAAATTTACTAATATATAACCAATCTTATGCACATTAAATACACAGATAAGGCAGAAATAAATCTGTGTTAGATTTAATTGTTGTGCACTTATTTTCTTTTTCAGAATGTAAGGGATGGGAGCCTGGAGCCATAAGGAGGTAACACTACCCACATCACCATGCCACCCACCTCCCTGATTAATTATATTTTACAACACTTTAATGTGTTCAAGAAACAAAATTCTAGGACCATGCATTACAGATGGATTAGATTATGATTATTTAGAATTGTTACACTAGTACAGACACCAAGTACCCTAACCCTGCACAGGTGGAGAAGATGCAAGGAGGGTGTAAGGAGATCTGAGGAAAATTGTCCTACATACCTTGTGGAAGAGTGATAGAGCAGGCTGAATATTGGACACAAATCCAACTGCTTGAGTAACGGATGTTCCGCTTCTCCTGCATATTGTTCAAAGTTGGAACAAATGAATGTGTAGAATTGCACAGGTGCCATCTGTGCTTAAAAGCTAGTCTGAATGTCTTACAAAAAATCAGTGGCATCATTGCTTGCACTGACACCTTGCATCGTAACTTAATACATGTACAGGTCATAATGCAATCATGAATTTGAATTTAAGTTAGTTATTATTTACAAACAAGTAGCATGTATATTTTCCCTGGGATAGGCTCCATGTTCCCCCATGACCCTGAAGAAGGGTTAAGCGGTAGAAGATGGATGGATGGATAGCAGGTAAATTTTTATATACAGTTGTGCTAGAAAGTTTTGAATTTTACTCTTTACAATCCTTTTTTTATATATAGAATTTTATGTGTTTCTACATAATATAACCTAAAACATCAGATTTTCACACAAGTCCTCAAAGTAGATAAAGAAAATCCAATTGTCAGGTATTTCCCCCTCACACAGAGTGTCAGAGCACTCAGTGTGCTCCAGCTGCCCAGACTGTGTGCTTCGGGGGGTGCATTCGAGAAAGCAAGGTTAACTTATCATCACATAAACACTGAACTCTAGGTTGATTAACCCAAACATTGTCTAATTTATTCTTTATTCTTTATTCTAATTTATTCTCTATTCTTTATTCTAATATTATTTATTCTAATTTCTATTTTATTATCATCTTGTTATTCTCTTCTTGTATTTTATTTTAATATGCTACACTGTGTAATATTATTAGGTATAAGTCTTTAAAAGGTATGGACATTATATTTGTTAAAGTGCGCAGACTATTTAGTAGATTTGAAGTCAGCAGGGGACTTTTTAAATTTTTTAATTGTATTATTTTTTAAAAATTAATTAATTAATTAATTAATTCATAATAGTGATAATGATACTAATAATAATTATTATTATTGTTGTTATTATTTTTTTTTTTTATATTTTAAAAAAAAAAAAAAGAAAAAAAAAAAAAAAAAAAAAAAAAAAAAAAAAAAAAAAAAAAAAAAAAAAAAAAAAAAAAAAAAAAAAAAAAAAAAAAAAAAAAAAAAAAAAAAAAAAAAAAAAAAAAAAAAAAAAAAAAACACAAAAAAAAAAAAAAAAAAAAAAAAAAAAAAAAAAAAAAAAAAAAAACAAAACAGGGGAAAAAATTCAAATCACCTTCCTATTGGTATCAGAGTAAATGCGTGCACACAAATATAGTGTCAATGGATAGCTTATTTCAGGAGTAACCATGGAAACACAGCATGAGAAAAAGCAAGCCACATACATTAGCAAGCGGAGTTTTTAAATGTGTGGTTATTATTATTAAACACACACACACACACATATATATATATATATATATATATTGTAGTGTAGTAACCCGTGCTGCATGGAGCACAGACACACAAGAGACTGTTGTCAGGTGGTTAAATGAGGTTTGCTTTTATTTTTCTTCTATTTTATTTGTCTTCTTTCTTAAGTGTTCAGAGGGAGTGTGTGTTTGCTTGTGTGTGTGTGTGTGTGTGTGTGTAAGCTTGTGTGCGCGGATGCATGTGCGTGTGTGTTTGCGTGCGGGCTGTAGTTGCAGGATTCTTCCGGGGTCGCGCCAGGCTTCCTGGATGAATGAGGGCTCTTCTGTGCCATCAAGCAACGCGGCATGCATAGTCAGAGAGTGCAGGCCTCATCTGGATCCAACTCATTTGAAACACAAAACAAACCCATACACAGACAGAAAAGGTCAATTAGTTAATGACAAAAAAAATGGCTATCAACAATGAGCGTTTGGGAAAAAACGATGCGCACATGTCCATTCATCCATCCATCTTCTACCACTTACTCCTTTTTAGGGTCGTGGGGGAACCTGGAGCCTATTCCAGGGAACATCGGGCACAAGGCGGGGTACAGTCCATCGCAGGGCACAATCTTATACACACATACACTACAGACATTTTAGACATGCCAATCAGACTACCATGCATGTCTTTGGACTGGTGGAGGAAACCAGAGTACATGCAAACTCCGCACAGACATGGCCCCGGCGGGAATCGAATCCCGCATGTGTGAGGCGAACGTGCTAACCACTAAGCCACTAGCACACGTCATACAAGATTATTCTCCCCGAACGAGCGGAAGAGCGGCCTCTTATACTATCCCTTCGTCTGGTGGATTTTTCCCGATCGCTGCACCAATCACCGGCCAGGGCCAGGGCTCCGCCCTACCGCTACGTGCTTCTGGGCTGTTATGTTATAGTATAAAATTAAACACCAGAAGAAAGAGACATCCCTTTTTCAGGAAACTATTTTTTTTTTTAATTATCCAATGATTGGTAGTCAGGTCATGCCCATTTCAGGCTTAAATCCAAGTGCAGGAATGGATATTTGGAGCATGATACAGATTGCATATTACACCTTTATAATCACAGCATTTTTTCCCCTCCAGTACACAAGTTTAAAACAAGAATTTTGAAAACCCAAATAAGCTTTACAGATCTTTATTGGAAATTATTTAAACAATGTTATTCATGCTTGTTCAATGAACCATGAACAATTATTGCACATGCACCTGTGGAACTGTCCTTAAGACACTAAGGCAGTAGGAAATTACGGTCACAGTTACAATAACTTGTGGCACTTGAGACCTTTCTGCTGACTTTGAAAAACACTAGAAGAAGGATGCCTAGGGTCCCTCCTCACCTGCATAAACATGCCATAGGCCTACTGCAGGGAGGCATGTGTATTGCAAATGTGGCCAGAGCAATGGTCTGAACCCTGCCACAGCAATAAATGCAAACAAATCATAATTCTTATTTACAACTCATTAAACAAAAACAAGATATTTCAATAAACAAAAAAATAAAAAACCTTAGAAGGGTAGCAAATGGTTCAAGTGAGGGCAAGGCAAAAAAAAAGTATAAATGAATTTAAAAAATAGGATTCTTACTGAGTGTGACATAATTTACATAATGGAGGTTTAGATGGATGCAAGTGCAGAAAAATACATTTATTTACAAGCGACAGGCAGACAAATTTAAATCATGATACAGAAGCATGCATCAAAACAGGCAAAAGGTCAGGCAATCTACAAACAGGCATAAACTGGGCTAAGCTAGAATCCAGTATGAAAAATGAGGAATAAAGTCAATGAACATGAATCAAAATGAAAACAAGGAACAACCACTTGGTAAGAAGAATAACTCAATATTACATGATGTGCTAAGAGACACATGGGTTAAACAGAGGATAGCTGAAAACAATGCTGAAATCAATGATGAAACCCATTTGGGAAACAACCAATGAAAAACCAAGGATGGAGACAGAACATAACAACCATAATAAAAGCACGTGTCCAAAGTAAACATGGTCAATGTCACTGAAGACCAAAAAGGGTTTGAAGGCTCTTTGAACTCGTGCCACAGGCTCGTGAAATGAGCTTACGCTTCGGTTTTTCGTGCACGCTGCAATACTGCAGCCTTGGCTCAAGGGGAAAGCCTTGGCTCACTGGGGAATTTAAACCTCTTACTAAACCACCAAAGAAAAGAAAAATAATAACAGAATTGTACCATAACTCCCTTCCTGGCCCCAAACCTGGAGAAAACCGAGTCAAACAAAAATGGCACCCACCTCCCTACAGCTTTCAACAAAACAAAAATTAAGGTAACTAAAAAACTTGGTATTAAGAGCAACAGCAACAAAACAAAGGAAAATATGGAGGGCTAATAAAGGTAAATTGTAACATTAACCTCCACAATTTAAAAGTTTAAAATGATGGAGACACTCACAACAATCAATCAAAATTACTAAAATACAATAGAGAAAAATGTTAAGCAGTTATTATTTTCAACAACAAGATTGCAAACTACATCACCAGGTTGGGCAGGCCCCCAGCAGCAATCTGACAAAAGCTCTTGGGGGACTCTTCCTCACACACTGGCCGTTTCCTCTGTGCTCTTATGCTGACTCACTTTTGACTGGTAAGCAGGTACAGCTGGGGCAATCAGCTACCCTCCAGACATATTGAGTAGGAAGAGCCAAAGGGGAAAAAGAGAGAGAGAGAAACACAGAAAAAACACACAAAAACAGCATTAAAGAAAACTTCTGGGTTACACATGTAACCCTGTTCCCTGAGAAAAAAATGAGATGTTGCATTTAGCATAACACCATGGGAGCACCCTCCCACACAACTGTTCAAAAAGTCCTAAGCCTGAGGGTCACTGCAAGACACTAGAACCCGGGGAAGAATAAATATCCAGGCTGTAATAACGAATGAATGTGTGTGGTGTAGACCACACTAGACCACACCAGGCTAGAAAGCCTGCAACACCACAGGATGGGCAGCAGATGTAGGCACCTTAGGAATATAATTCGACCTAGGATACAGGAAGGCCTTGGCTAATCCAGGGGTAAATTCAATGCAGGAAGTGGCAACAGAGAGAGCTTGTAGATCTCCTATTCGCTTGAGAGATGTCAGGGCCAGCAGAAGAGCTAGCTTTTGAGTCAGAAGCTTTGCAGAGGCTGACTCTATGGGCTCAAATGGGGCCCCTGGCAGACCTTCCAGGACAACAAAAAGGTACCAGGAAAGAATGCGCAGCCTGCAGATGGGCCTCAGCTGCCTGACACCACACATAAACCTCAAAGTTAGATGATATTGACCCACAGAGGCTCAACAGGGGCATGGCAGGCCGAAATGGAAAAGTTAGAGGAATTTTAGAAGAATGTTAATTTTTACTGTCATATCTCAACCCTGCCAGGACTCAGTTTCCCAAGAAGCAACACTCACCTCCCATGTACGCATGCGCTCACCATCCCCACACCTGTCACCAATCACACACACATTCTCTCCACTAGTATCTAGAGAGTCATTCACCATGAGATCAGTGCGAAGAATACATTCAGTTGACTTGTTCTTGTTTCCAAGCCTTTGACATTCGTTTGCTATCTCAGTTATCTCAACCTCTTTTCCCGTTTACCATTACGCTTTCTGCATTCCCCTTTTGCTTTGTTTGCCCGATCACCTAACCATTGCCTGTTATACGACTATGTCTTTTGAACTTCCCTTATACCAGGCACTACGCTTATCGCCCACTTCTGCTTCCATTCCAACTCCGGTACGTGACATTTACTGTGTTTATTCTACCAAGGGGGGATAATGGTAGCGCTGCCCATCTTTGGAAGGCTGACTTCATGTATGAAATTAAGGATGTAAAATTCGCTGCCATTAACGCAAAATAAGAATGAGTGACATTCACTCCGAGATATTTGAATTTTGAGTCCTCCAAGTGAAAAGGTATTTCAGTCTGTTTTATTTTTTGGCCAGGTTGGATTATGGGTAAGCATTCACTCTTCTGTAGGTTCAGTTTATACCCGGAAAACGTCCCAAAGTCATTTAATATGCGTATTATCTCATGAACAGATGCAATCGGATCTGTAAAATAAAGTAGTAATGTGTCAGCATATAGGGCTAGTTTATGTTCAATTTCTTTGCGAATTATACCCTGAAATGCAGGAAGAGTTCTAAGTGCCATCGAGAGAGGCTCAATTGCTATGCCAAAAAGTAAGGGAGACAGAGGACATGGTGCCTGGTGCGTATCCCGTGTCAGAGTAAAATAGTCAGATTTAGCATCATTGATATATATGGAAGCCTGCGGTTCCACATATAATAAACAGATCCATGATATCAGTCTATCCCCAAAGAACCTCCTTAGCACCATAAAAAGATATTCCCATTCGATCCTATCAAATGCCTTTTCTGCGTCCAAAGAGATGACCACTTCAGAGGAGTTGCTGTTTTGTTTTGAATACAAAATACTAAGTAGAGTACAGATATTAGAAAAGGAATGCCGTCCTTTTATAAACCCGGTTTGCTCCTCTGAAATAATGCTAGGGACAATCCCCTCTAAACGATAGGAGGCTAATAGGTCTGTACGAATTACAAAATAATTGGGTCCTTCCCATCTTTGAGCAATAGAGTTATAGATGCTTGTATCAATGTGGCAGCATCCCTAGTTCTAAGGATTCCTCAAATACAGCCAGAAGTTATGGGGCCAATACAACATGAAATTTCTTATACAATTCGTCAGGAAACCCATCCGGGCCAGGTGATTTCTTAGATTGCAATGAATTGTTTGAGTTAGTGATCTCATCTAAGGTGACGGGGATGTCAAGCTCAGATGACAATAGAGGGTCAACTCCGGGAAAATCAATAAAGAAAATGGTCCATGTTTCCTGAATTGTCAGGAGATCCAGCTGTGTATAAAGAGGAGTAAAAACTTTTAAAAGTTGAATTAATTTCTACAGGATCCAAGGTTAATGCACCACTGGACTGCATAATCTGAGTGATAGAGCGCGAGGCCACTCGACTACGTGGTTGGTGAGCCAACAACCGACCGACCTTATCTCAATATTCATAATAATTGCCACAGGTATGTAACAACAGCTTCTCAGCCTCACCTGTCGATAACAAATTGACCTCCGCCTGCAAATTAAGCATTTGTTTATGCAGCTCAGGGGTCGGGTTGAGAGCATATTGGTCATCAATGGCTTGAATATTATCCGATATCTCTTTTTTCTTATCCTTGGTTGCTTATTGGCATGAGCAGAATAAGAGATTATCTGTCCCCTTAAGAAGGCCTTTAATGTTTCCCAAAGTAAAGTGTAAGAGATTGAATCAGTTTGATTGGCAAGAAGAAAATCTTTTGAAGTAGAAATATACTTGCAAAATGCTGAATTGGATAGAAGTAGAGAATTAAGCCTCCATGGTGGACCGAAAGGCACAATGTGAAGGTAGAAGAATGTCAAGACTTAGAGGAGTGTGGTCTGAAATAACAATTGGTAAATATTCAGAGTTTACAACCGGAGAAACTAGAGAGTTACAGTGGTGTGAAAAAGTGTTTGCCCCCTTCCTCATTTCCTGTTCCTTTGCATATTTGTCACACTTAAGTGTTTCAGAACATCAAACCAATTTAAACAATAGTCAAGGACAACACAAGTAAACACAAAATGCAATTTGTAAATGAAGGTGTTTATTATTAAAGGTGAAAAAAAATCCAAACCATCATGGCCCTGTGTGAAAAAGTGATTGCCCCCTTGTTAAAACATACTATAACTGTGGTTGTCCACACCTGAGTTCAATTTCTAGCTACACCCAGGCCTGATTATTGCCACACCTGTTCACAATCAAGGCATCACTTAAATAGGAGCTGCTTGACACAGTAAGGTCCACCAGAAGATCCTTAAAAGCTACACATCATGCCGAGATCCAAAGAAATTCATGAACAATTGAGAAAGAAAGTAATTGAGATCTATCAGTCTGGAAAGGGTTATAAAGCCATTTCCAAAGCTTTGGGAATCCAGCGAACCACAGTGAGAGCCATTATCCACAAATGGCGAAGACATGGAACAGTGGTGAACCTTCCCAGGAGTGGCCGGCCGCCCAAAATTACCCCAAGAGCGCAGCGACGACTCATCCAAGAGGTCACAAAAGACCCCACAACAACGTCCAAAGAACTGCAGGCCTCACTTGCCTCAGTTAAGGTCAGCGTTCATGCCTCCACCATCAGGAAAAGACTGGGCAAAAATGGCCTGCATGGCAGAGTTCCAAGGAGAAAACCACTGCTGAGCAAAAAGAACATCAAAGCTCGTCTCAATTTCTCCACAACACATCTTGATGATCCCCAAGACTTTTGGGACAACATTCTGTGGACCGATGAGACAAAAGTGGAACTCTTTGGAAGATGTGTGTCCAAGTATATCTGGCGTAGAAGGAACACTGCATTTCATAAAAAGAACATTATACCAACAGTAAAATATGGTGGTGGTAGTGTGATGGTCTGGGGCTGTTTTGCTGCTTCAGGACCTGGAAGACTTGCCGTGATAAAAGGAACTATGAATTCTGCTGTCTACCAAGAGATCCTGAAGGAGAATATCCGACCATCTGTTCGTTTACTCAAGCTGAAACGAACTTGGGTTCTGCAGCAGGACAATGATCCTAAACACACCAGGAAGTCCACCACCGAATGGCTGAAGAAAAACAAAATGAAGACTTTGGAGTGGCCTAGCCAAAGTCCTGACCTGAATCCTATTGAGATGTTGTGGTATGACCTTAAAAAGGCCGTTCATGCTCGAAAACCCTCTAATGTAACTGAATTAGGACAATTCTGCAAAGATGAGTGGGCCAAAATTCCTCCAGGACGCTGTAAAAGCCTCATTGCACGTTATCGCAAACGCTTGGTTGCAGTTGTTGCTGCTAAGGGTGGCCCAACCAGTTATTAGGTTTAGGGGGCAATCACTTTTTCACACAGGGCCATGATGGTTTGGATTTTTTTTCACCTTTAATAATAAACACCTTCATTTACAAATTGCATTTTGTGTTTACTTGTGTTGTCCTTGACTATTGTTTAAATTGGTTTGATGTTCCGAAACACTTAAGTGTGAAAAACATGCAAAGGAACAGGAAATGAGGAAGGGGGCAAACAATTTTCACACCACTGTATTAATTAAAAAAGTAATCAATGTGAGAAAAAGATTTAAGATTTTGAGAAAAAAAAGAATATTTTCTCACTGTGGGGTTAAAATACCTCCACAGATCAATGTAACCATTCTGAACCATAAACTCAGAGAAAACCTTTGCCATTGAAGAGGGGGTGTCACGGTTCCCCCTTGAAGCAGCACGCTTGCGCGCAGTTGCGCGAGCGCGTGCACGTCTGTTGTGACATTTGAACATGTGCTCTTTGTTTTTGTTTCTGTCATTGGCTGGGAGGGCACGTGTGTTTTGCTTATGTTTGTCATGACCCCGCCCCGTGTCTGTCATAGGTTGTATCCCCACGTGTGTCTGTATTGCTTTCAGCTGCAAGCCATTTAAGTTAATTCATGCCGGCTTATATACTACGCGCCGTACTACACACGGGGCAGTTAATTAAACATAGGATCCCATTCCATGTTAGTTATAGTTCACGCTGGGTTTTCCGCTCCCAGATCATTGTCATAGCTCACGTTCATGTTTATGCTTATGTTTGTTTCTCGACCTTATTTTCCGTGCCACGTTACTGAGATCTGCCTTGCCCCAAGTTTATGTCTGTTTGCCGTTCGCCTGACCTTCGCCTGTTTTCTGACTATGCCTTTGGATTACGTTTTGGATTTGTCTGCCTGCCTCTGTATTAAATAAACTCACTCGTTTTTAAGTGCGCTTACCTCCTTCCTTCATCCGCTCCGTCACGAGTTGTGACAGGGGGCATTTGCAACAGCGCTATATTTGTCAAAAACCGGGTCAATAATGCAGTTTAAATCTCCCCCAAATATCAAAAGATGTGTGTTCAAAGCCTGAATTTTTGATAACAAATTCTGAGAAAAAGGAGCATTATCAAAATTTGGGGCATATACATTCACCAAAACTACTGGCATTTGTGAAATTTTCCCTTCTACAATCACATATCTACATCATATTTACATCAGAAATACCGTTATCAAAAGAAAAGGGCACAGTCTTACTTATCAAAATAGAAACTCCACTGGGCCTGGAATCAAAATTGCAGTGGAACATATGCAATATACAGTGGTGTGAAAAAGTGTTTGCCCCCTTCCTCATTTCCTGTTCCTTTGCATGTTTTTCACACTTAAGTGTTTCGGAACATCAAACCAATTTAAACAATAGTCAAGGACAACACAAGTAAACACAAAATGCAATTTGTAAATGAAGGTGTTTATTATTAAAGGTGAAAAAAAATCCAAACCATCATGGCCCTGTGTGAAAAAGTGATTGCCCCCTAAACCTAATAACTGGTTGGGCCACCCTTAGCAGCAACAACTGCAACCAAGCGTTTGCGATAACGTGCAATGAGGCTTTTACAGCGTCCTGGAGGAATTTTGGCCCACTCATCTTTGCAGAATTGTCCTAATTCAGTTACATTAGAGGGTTTTCGAGCATGAACGGCCTTTTTAAGGTCATACCACAACATCTCAATAGGATTCAGGTCAGGACTTTGGCTAGGCCACTCCAAAGTCTTCATTTTGTTTTTCTTCAGCCATTCGGTGGTGGACTTCCTGGTGTGTTTAGGATCATTGTCCTGCTGCAGAACCCAAGTTCGTTTCAGCTTGAGTACACGAACAGATGGTCGGATATTCTCCTTCAGGATCTCTTGGTAGACAGCAGAATTCATAGTTCCTTTTATCACGGCAAGTCTTCCAGGTCCTGAAGCAGCAAAACAGCCCCAGACCATCACACTACCACCACCATATTTTACTGTTGGTATAATGTTCTTTTTATGAAATGCAGTGTTCCTTCTACGCCAGATATACTTGGACACACACCTTCCAAAGAGTTCCACTTTTGTCTCATCGGTCCACAGAATGTTGTCCCAAAAGTCTTGGGGATCATCAAGATGTGTTGTGGAGAAATTGAGACGAGCTTTGATGTTCTTTTTGCTCAGCAGTGGTTTTCTCCTTGGAACTCTGCCATGCAGGCCATTTTTGCCCAGTCTTTTCCTGATGGTGGAGGCATGAACGCTGACCTTAACTGAGGCAAGTGAGGCCTGCAGTTCTTTGGACATTGTTGTGGGGTCTTTTGTGACCTCTTGTATGAGTCGTCGCTGCGCTCTTGGAGTAATTTTGGGCGGCCAGCCACTCCTGGGAAGGTTCACCACTGTTCCATGTCTTCGCCATTTGTGGATAATGGCTCTCACTGTGGTTCGCTGGATTCCCAAAGCTTTGGAAATGGCTTTATAACCCTTTCCAGACTGATAGATCTCAATTACTTTCTTTCTCAATTGTTCCTGAATTTCTTTGGGTCTCGGCATGATGTGTAGCTTTTAAGGATCTTCTGGTGGACCTTACTGTGTCAAGCAGCTCCTATTTAAGTGATGCCTTGATTGTGAACAGGTGTGGCAATAATCAGGCCTGGGTGTGGCTAGAGAAATTGAACTCAGGTGTGGACAACCACAGTTATAGTATGTTTTAACAAGGGGGGCAATCACTTTTTCACACAGGGCCATGATGGTTTGGATTTTTTTTTCACCTTTAATAATAAACACCTTCATTTACAAATTGCATTTTGTGTTTACTTGTGTTGTCCTTGACTATTGTTTAAATTGGTTTGATGTTCTGAAACACTTAAGTGTGACAAACATGCAAAGGAACAGGAAATGAGGAAGGGGGCAAACACTTTTTCACACCACTGTATAGCGAGCTTGGAGTCTGACAGAGATGAGTTTCCTGAAGAAATACAATGTTTTTTTGTTGTTTTAAATGTGTCAAAACCTTGGATTTTTTATGGGGTACTTTTAATGGGAACATTCAGACCTTTCACATTCCAGCTTAGGAATCTGAATGAGCTTCGGGTATTTTCCATCAATTTAGATTAGTACAGAATGGAGTACAGAGAGGTTGATATCAATAAGGAAAGGGGGGAAAAAAGAAGAAAAAAAAAGGAAAAAACCCACAACACCCCCCTACTCCACCACCCCACCCTGACAATCAATTATCTTCTCTCCATTCCCAAACAGTGGAGGCAGAACCCTACTACACTGGAACATCCGATACTTGTGAACTGTACCTATTCTTGTTGTGTGAAGTCACTCCCGAGCGAAAAAAACAAAACAAAACACAGTCATTATGTATCACAGGAAACCTGTAGATTTACATGGAAACTGATATAGTTGTCCACACCCGCATAGTGTTACAATCACATTACAGGTATTAATAAATCGGTTAACTGTTATGTAGACAGCTTTAAGATTGAGGATACCGTTCATTAAACTTTAGTTGCACTTTTAGGGGACAACGAGGTCTATCCGAAGGCGAGCAGGGTATCTGAGAGAAGACCGCACATTTCTCTCATGCAAGCTGTTTCTCACTGCAGCAAAGGCCGCCCTCCTCTTAGCGTTGCTGGAGCTGAAGTCAGGAAAGCTGAAGACCTTATGGCCCTGATGGAAAAGTTGATTCCAATTTCCGCATTAAACAACTTTTTCTCTGTCGTGAAAGTAATGAAACGGCACAATCATCACTATGGACCTCTGATTCTCTCTCTGCTCCTCTGAGGGCACGGGACCAATGCGGTGCACTCTATCTAGCAGTGGAGCAGTCGGAAAGATTTCTGATCTGAGCACATCCTGGAAAAATTTAGACATAAATGTTACCGGATCGCTCCCCTCTTCTCGTTTTGGAATACTGATGACCTGGAGATTGCAGCGCCGCGAGCGGGACTCTAAATCCTCAACTTTCTCGGTTGGTTGTTTGTTAGCCGAATTTAGCTTCAGCACCGTTTGTTCCAGTGCTACAGTGCGGTCACTGTAATCATTCAGGTGCTGGTCAAGCTCGTCAATACGCCATCATTGTGAATCAATTCCCGATTTAAAACTCTCAAATGATGCAACAACTGGGACCAGAGCGGAGTCAATAGCTGCTTTCACCTGCACTGCGATGGTAGATGTTAGCTCCGTTGTTAAAGTGTTGCAAAGATTTTCAAAGTCCAGCGGTAGCTTGTCGCCATGACTCATTGTGCTTGGTGAAGATTTAGGTTTCCATAGTCTTTCAGAAGCCATAATTCCATTCTGGTTAAAGTCGTAGACCAAGTAATTGAAAATGAACGCACCTTAGAAAAGATTCAGGTTGCGTGAAAAGCACACTTAAAAGATAAAATGCTTGGGAGCTCACTCTACTCATGCCTTCTCACTTACATGCTCAGTTGGAAGTCCCCAAAATTGCAATGTTCTAAAGGTCATATACATGACATCCAATCAAATTATCCTGTCTTTCGCGGTCAAAACTGCATCCACTCACAGTCATGCGTCCGTGCGCATCTTACCGAAGTAATAGCGCGTAACCTTGAAATGGAGAAGTACAAAGAATTCGGCCAGCAACCACAGCAAGCACCGCTCATCTAAAGTCCTCTGACAGCAGTGGCCCAGGTGCCTCTAACACTGCATCCGTAGCAAGCGTAAGTGTACACATTGCTACTAGCCCAGTTCACGCTGATACAGACAGCAATGTATCCAAATTTGAGAAAAAACATCAAAGAGGTGCAAATATGATGAGTAATATACTTCTTTGGGCTTTACGTATGCTAACAATGAAGAAAATCCACAGCCACAGTGTGTTATATGTGCAAACGTACTCTTTCATAACTGCATGAAACTAGCATTTCTGCACAGATATATAGAAACAATGCATGCTATTTACTTTTTGCTAATTAAACCTCAAGAGCTTTTTGAAAGACATTTAAGACAACTCAGGAGTAGTAAAACCCTTATAACAGCGTAGGAAAACCTAAACAGGAAGGGTCTGGAAGCATCCTACATGGGGACTTGCAGAGTGGCTAAGATGGGCAACCTCCATACTATTGTGGAGGGCTTAATTCTTCCTGCTGGAGCTGATATAGCTGGTTTAATGGTTGGGGAAAAGGCCAAAAAATAAAAACAATACAGAGGATGCCATCGTCAGACAACACGATTTGAGAGAGGGGGTATGCAAAAGGATATTAAATGCCTGGGGGACTACGCCACTGTAAAAAGTTAAATTAAAAAATTATTTAACAAATACATACCACACACAACATATGTTAAGTAGACTATTAATAGTAAAACTGTTACGTACTATAGTGGAGACAAGCGCGGGCCGAGACAAATCCAGGAAGCGAGAAACACTAAGAAGTCCATAGCAACAATAAAAGGATAATCCAGGAAATCGTGAATCGAAGTCCATAAAAAAAAGTCCGTAAGCCAGCTAAATCCGAGAATGTAATCAAGTGCTTGGTAACGACTGTTCGTGGTACAGGGCGTTTACTTCGCTCCGTGCTATCGCTAACATGGGCTTATGTAACCTTGCATGTCACACAGGTGTACGCACTCAGTAATCCGGTGAACATGAGCACAGGCATGGCTGGGAAATGTAGTTCTTGTCGGTACTGCTGGCAGTACCGACTAATATCATACTAATACTACTATACTTATATATATGCTAAATATATGAAACGGTTAGTGGTAACTTAATGGTTATACACATGAAGGAAATGGAAGGAATTATGGCCGAAAATAGGTGATTGTGGTGCTTTTAAAGATATATTTAGAGATTTACAGCCATTGTCTCATAGTGTCTCATAGGTTTTGGTGTAGACTCTTTCCTGAGGGAGCCAAAAGCTACATTCCAAGGGCGATTCCCCCTTCTCCTACCTTACTGAAGTTATCACTTTACTGGTGAGGATCATTGAATTTGGCCCAAGTTTATCTAGATGGTTCAGCCCTGGCACAGGGATGCTTCGAACCCTAGCTTGTGGTTGAGATCCTACACTGGCTAGGAGTGCAGTTCTTCTCTAAAGCCTTATTGCCTCATCTTTTCCATGGGTGTGCAGATATTCCAAGTGGTTAAGATGAAATTATTTTTCCTTTCTTTTTGACCATAATAAGGGCTGCCTGCAAGCCACAGTCTGCTGGCCAACTAGAGCAGAACATGTTTGAAATGTATAAAAAGCAAAACTGATAGACAAAAATTTATTTAAATGCTATATTTAAAAAAAATCATGCAACAAGTAACAGTCATTGTGAAGATGAAGGAGCTTCCTAAAGTTTTCAAAGACAACATTATTAATTAACAAGCTAATAGATAAAGATACGTAAATAGAAAATTGCTTTGATATTATGCAGGTGGAAAGTTATGAGAATCTATTCATCTCTGAACAGGTGTGCCATGAAAGATTTCACAATGCAATCTCAGAATAATGTGAAAGAAGGTAATAGAGAAGCCATCAATTACTCGAAAAGAATTGGGCTGACCTGGATGGCCTGAAACAGCAGGAGCAACAGCTATGCATAGAACAATAAGCACTGAAACTGCACTGCAGTCATTTCCATTGCTACACCCCATGTAAAGCTCTGCTAAATAAGAAGCACAGAGATACTCATCTTAAAGCATATAGAACTTTTTTCTAACAATATAATCTGGCCAGCAAAACAAAAATAGAACACTTTTGCAATAATTCTGCTTGTCATGTTTGGAAAAAGAAGGGTTACATACACCCACAGAAAAGTATGCAGGTTGGAGCATCATGATATGATGCTGCTTTTCTGGAAATGGTACTTGGGCATTACACATTATTAAAGAAAATATTAATACAGTGGTGTACAGGAACATATTATAGGATAATTTAATCTCATTGGCCAAGAAACTGAATCTTGGGAGAAGATGGATTTTTTTTTAACAGGACAATGTCCCGAAATGTAGAGCCAAAATAACTCAAGAAGGCCTTGCATCTCCTGACTTGAATCCCATTGAAAAATTTATGGAGAATTGAAAGCCCATCAGAGGGACTCTTGTAACCCTAGGGAACCGAAGATTATTTGCCAAGTGGAATGGGCCTAAATTGAACCACAATGTTTCAAAAAGTCAATTAATAATAACATAATACTGTTAATTAAACATATATATTTTTAACTAATGAATACAGCATTTTTAAAATTCAAAAGACATTTGAATAATTTAAAGTAGATATATGCACTGAAATTATATTAAATGACAAAAAACACTGTATATACAGTATGTGGTGGCCTGGGTAATATTCTATTACACTGTCATATCACAGCAAACCAGTGACTAAATTTCCCATCTTTCAATGCAGCCTACAAACATGGCCACCATGGACCACAGTTCCCAGAACACACACCTTCATTCTTACCTTGCACATCTTCATCCAATTCACAATTCACAGCACCATCCCAACCACAGTTTAAAAGGACTTTCAATGCATTCACTCTTTGCAAAGTATTACATGCGTTTTCCATTTAACAAGCCATTGTTTATCATGTTTCTGGCCTAGTTTTGATCCTGTTTGTGTCCACGTTTCTCGATTCCTGTTGCCTGATCCATTGCCTGTTTTGTGACCATGCAATTGTCTCATGATTTGGATTTGTCTGCCTGCCTCTCTTTAATAAAAGCACTTATCTGAGCTTGCATCTATCCTAACCTCCGTTACGTGACATACAGTACAACCCAAAGTTCTGAAATATGTTTACCTTTTCCTTTTACACATGTAGTATCTCAACCACAAGTAAAATTCTATGATCTTAAAATCTAGTTACCTTCAATAATGAGAGAAAAAAAGTAGTACTTTAAAAATTTAGTCTGAAAGACTGCTGAAAGATGGCAACATGCTGAAAGTCTCTCTCTCTCTCTCTCTCTCTCTTCTCTCTCTGATAACCTGATTTAATATTATCCTAAGAAAGCATGCTATATGATGCAAATACTGCCTACTTTTACATTTGAAACATAATCTACTGAAATGAAAAATAACTAAATAAACATTCTGTATATTCTGTAATACATATATTGGAAATTAGTACTAATGAACACTTTTTTATTTTTGTCTTTTAATCCAAAGTATATAATTTATTAAATTAAAACTAAATTATGAACAAATGATTCGCTTTTATTAGATAACGATTTCAGGGACTTCGAAATCGGTGTTCGATGGAGTAAGACGCGAAGTTCGAGTCTCCTGCTGATTTCAATTAAAATTGTAATTAATTAGCACTTTTTTGGTCATATAATATATTTTGACTTATTCTAGTTTGTTTCCTTATTTGTACTTTTAACTTGGTGGTTCGTTAAAATGTCTGGTAAGAACTTCAGACAAAACTGAGGCCTAGAGAGCGTGCCGCAAGCACGTCTCCTTCTCCCCGTGAATCCGCAGCTGCGCCTCCTTCTTCCCGTGAATCCGTTGCCGTGCCTCCTTCTCCGCATGAATCCGCAGCTGCGCCTCCTTCTTCCTGTGAATCCACAGCCGCGCCTCCTTCTCAGCATGAATCAGCAGCCGCACCTCCTTCTCCCCATGAATCCGCAGCCGCATCTCCGTCTCCCCGTGAACCCGCAGCCGCATCTCCTTCTCCCCGTGAATTTGCAGCCACATCCGCATCCCCGAGCGGTGACCCTGACTTCGGCGCACTCAGACTTGAGCTGCTGGCTTTACTGAGAAGGACATCGTAAATATTTTTTAAAAAGGAGCTCCAGGAGAATCTTGGGGGTGCCCGTTCTACTGTCCAACTTGACCTGCAGGCCATGAAAACACAGCTAGATTGTGATTAAGTCGCTACCGAGGCTACCATATCAAAACTGAACGGTACTGTTGGGGAAATGAGCACACGATCTCCGGTTGCACAGATGATATAGTTCATATTCACACATATTCACATTAAGACTACTATCGAGTCTCTCATTGCGAGCGTAACTCAATTAGAGAATAAATGTGAGGATTTGGAGTCGAGTTCACGGCATAATAACGTTAGGATAGTTGGAGTTCCAGAGGGCACTAACACCTGTACGACCGCTGCTGTAGCGGCCTAGTTAAAAGAGGCATTTGGTCTGGAGAAGGAGTCCGTTTTGGACCGGTTTCACCGGAAGCCGCGTTTAACGAGGTTTGGCGTCAACTTCGTGATACTGAGGGCGTTCGCTATGGAATACTTCACCCAGCTTAGCTTTGCATTACATATAACAGTTTTCAGAAGGAGTTTATTTCAGCGGAGGAAGCAGGAAACTACGTTAAACTCTTAATACCGGGGTGAACTGCATCACCTACACAGTGTAGTGTTTTTATTTATTTATTTATTTATAAAAAATTTTTATTTTCAATTCAATTCAATTTTATTTGTATAGCGCTTTTTACAATAGTCATTGTCTCAAAGCAGTTTTACAGAAATAAAAAACAGGTATAAACAGTCAGAAACATCTAGAGAGACAAACAGGAACAGATAAACAGAGACAAACAGGTAGAAAACAAATGGAATTTATCCCAACTGAGCAAGCCGACGGTGGCAAGGAAAAACTTGCCAGGAAAAGTTGGCAAGGTGCCAACTGGCGACGGTGGCAAGGAAAAACTCCCTAAGATGTTTTTTGAGGAAGAAACCTTGAGAGGAACCCGACTCAGAAGGGAAACCCATCCTCATCTGGGTAACACAGAATGTGAAGGTAACACAGATAATGTGAAAAATGAGAAGTATGGCCTTAGGAGCAGCCGTAGTCCCAGCAGAAGATTTGGGCTCATCCAGAGGCAGAGGGGATCTGGATCTCCAATATCTCCATAAATTCGTGTGGGGCTGCACAAAGAGAGAGAGAGAGGGAGAAAACGATTAGGACTGTGAATTGGTGAGATAGAATCTAGTCAGGGTAAGCTTGAGTAAACAAATACGTTTTAAGCCTAGACTTAAACACTGAGACTGTGTCTGAGTCCCGAACACTAATAGGAAGACTGTTCCATAACTGTGGGGGTCTAAGCAACAAAGAAGGCTCTTCCCCTGCTGTAGACTTCACTATTCTAGGTAATATCAAATAGCCTGCATCTTTTGATCTGAGTAGGCATGGCGGATCATATAAAACCAGAAGGTCGCTTAGATATTGTGGTGCAAGACCGTGTAGTGCTTTATAGGTTATTAGAAGTATTTTAAACTTAATGCGAAATTTTACAGGGAGCCAATGCAGTGTGGATAAGATCGGGGTGATGTGGTCGTATCTTCTAGTTCTAGTTAGGACTCTAGCAGCTGCATTCTGGACTAACTGGAGTTTATTTATATTCTTACTGGAACATCCAGACAGTAAGGCATTACAGTAATCTAATCTAGAGGTGACGAATGCATGAACCAGTATTTCTGCATCATGTAGTGACAGTATGTTTCTTATCTTAGAAATATTTCTGAGATGAAAGAACGCTATCCTAGTAATATTATCTACATGAGCATCAAATGATAGACTGGAGTAAATAATCACTCCGAGGTCTTTAACTGCTGTACTTGATGAAACAGAAAGACCATCCAGAGTTACTGTGTAGTCAGGAAGATTACTTCTAGCTACACGTGGGCCTAATAAAAGTATTTCTGTTTTATCAGAATTAAGTAAAAGGAGGTTAGTCAACATCCAACGTCTAATGTCATTTACACAATCCTCAACTTTACTAAGCTTCTGTCTGTCCTCTGGCTTCGCTGACACATACAGCTGTGTATCATCAGCATAACAGTGGAAGCTAATTCCATGTTTACGAATAATTTGTCCTAGGGGTAACATATATAAAGTAAAAAGCAGTGGGCCTAAAACAGAACCCTGGGGAACTCCAAAAGTAACCTCAGTACGCATGGAGAAATCACCATTTATATCTACGAACTGATAACGATTGGTCAGATAAGACCTGAGCCAGGAGAGGACTGTTCCCTTAATGCCAACAACATTTTCTAATCTATCAAGGAGAATAGTGAGATCTATGGTATCAAAAGCTGCACTAAGGTCGAGTAACACAAGCAGCGAGACACAACCCTGATCAGAGGTCAGAAGAAGGTCATTTACTACTTTAACTAGTGCTGTCTCTGTGCTGTGATGAGGTCTAAATCCTGACTGATACATTTCATGAATGTTGTTCCTTTCTAAGTATGAGCATAACTGCTTTGCTACTACCTTTTCTAGAATCTTAGAGATGAAGGGGAGATTCGATATTGGTCTATAACTGGATAATTGAGACGGGTCAAGGTCAGTTTTTTTATCAATGGTTTAATAACTGCTAATTTTAAAGATTTAGGTACATAGCCAATGGTTAGGGAAGAATTTACTATATTCAAAAGTAACTTAACCACTCCTGGACAAATCTGTTTAAACAAACATGTGGGTATAGGATCTAGTATGCAGGTTGATGAATTAGCTGATGAGATTAGTGTAGCTAGGTCGGTCTCTATAAGCGGAGCAAAACACTCTAAACATTGATCCGGTATTGCCACATTGTCATCTAATGGGTTTGTTATATTACTGACCGGTTGTAATTTAATGGCCTGTATTTCATCTCTAATATTTTCAATTTTATGTATGAAAAATTTCATGAAATCGTCACTGCTATGAAATGATTGAGTTTTTTCCTCTGAAGTGGTTTTATTCCTAGTTAGTTTTGCTACCGTGTTGAAGAGGAATCTGGAATTGTTTTGGTTGTCTCCTATTAAGGTGGAGAAGTAGATCTTTTTAGCATCTGCAAGAGATTTCCTATATTGCAGTAGGCTCTCCTTCCATGCTGTCTGAAATATCTCCAGCTTGGTTCGGCGCCATTTACGTTCTAATTGTCTAGATTTCTGTTTTAAGGATCGCGTTAGATCATTATACCAGGGTGCTATTTTTTTTTTGTCTAATTTTTTTCCTTTTGAGTGGAGCCACTCTATCTAGTGTGCAGCGGATTGTTGACTCCAAACTTTCAGTTGCCTGATCGAGTTCTACTGGATCAGGCGCTGATCCAAATCTAATTGATGTCTCTGGTAGGTTATTTATGAAGCTCAGTGCAGTAGCTGATGTGAATGTGCGTTTTACGCGGTAGCGAGGCGAGGTGGAGATATTATAATCCATACGGATTATGAATGAGATAAGATGGTGGTCTGAGATAACTTCAGACTGTGGAATAATTTCAATATTTTCTATACATAGTCCGTATGTTAGTATGAGGTCAAGAGTGTGACCACCATTATGAGTAGGCCCGATTACGTTCTGATTAATCCCTACTGAATCTAAGATGGACACAACCGCTGTTCTCAGAGGGTCCTCCAGGTTATCAAAATGAATATTAAAATCTCCGACGATGAATGCTTTATTTACAGACACAACCAGGTTTGATACAAAGTCTGCAAATTCACTAAGAAATTCAGTATAAGGCCCTGGGGGTCTGTAAATAATAATTAGAGGAATTGACTTATTTTTTTTGGCTACGTGATTTACACCGGTATAAAGAATTTCAAAGGAATTAAACTTATGACTATATTTTTGTGTGACGACTAGATTTTCACTATGGATAAGACCAATACCTCCTCCTCTACCAGTTGAACGAGGCTGATGTACATAACTGTATCCAGGAGGACTGGCCTCATTTAATGCTATGTACTCATTTGGTTTAACCCAAGTTTCCGTTAAACACATTAAATTACATTCCTGGTCAGTAATGATGTCGTTGATAATAAGAGCCTTAGACATAAGAGATCTAACGTTTAATAGTCCTAGCTTCAGATCAAAAATGCTGGCGGTGCATTCAATATGATTTAATTTTATGTTAATTAGGTTATGAAGGTTACGAGATTTCCTATTTATGTGTATAGGGAACAGACACAGTCTCAATAGTATTTATTACTGGTGATTGACTATTAAATGAACATTGATTAAACTGACTGTTATTGTCAGAAGATGTACTTACGGTAGAGAGTCACTTGGAGTGAAGCGCCTTGGAGATGTTCTCAGACAGCATTTCCGCTCCAACGCTGCTGGGGTGCAGGCCATCAGGACGAAACAACCTAGGGCGCTCCCAAAACAGATTCCAGTTATTAACAAACACTAGATTCTGCTCATTACACCAAGAGACTAACCATTCATTTAAAGCGAGAAGTTTACTGAACTTTTCTGCTCCACGTCTGAATGTGGGAAGGGGTCCAGAGACGATGATCCTCGCTGTGGGTGATCTGCCTCGCACCGTCTCGATCAGGCTGGAGAAGTCCCTCTTCAGAACCTCCGTCTGCCATAGCCTGGTGTCGTTCGTCCCGGCGTGCAGCACAACCGCTCCAATGCGCTCGTCCTTCAGGATCCTGGATACCTGCACAGCGACATCAAGAACACGAGCACCAGAAAAACAGTGTGTGTGCACCTTACCTTTGGATGAAGCTACACGGACGTTCCGCACGATGGAGTCTCCGACGATCACGGCATTGGATCTGGTCTGGTGGAGATTTTTTCTGGTCTTATTTTATTCTTTATTCTTTTTTTTGCATTCGGCCTTCTAGCTCTACAGAATTAGAATTCTTATTGAAAATATTGTCGGTGAATTACTTCGTCTAGAATTTGTGGACTTTAAATCTACTTCTGTATTAATGTGCTTCTCTGTTTTGACGCTCTGACTGGGTTAGAGTATATTTAATTGTATTAGTTATTTTCTTTTTTCTTAATTAATTAATTATTTTTTATGTGCTACACTGTGTAATATTATTAGTCATAAGTCTTTAAAAGGTAAGGACATTATATTTGTTAAAATGTTATGTAACGAGACTTGGACAGGAAGTAAGCGCAGGAGGGAAGTCTTTATTTGATACTTCAACAGAGGACATGGAACAGAAACACTAATAGAACTAAGGCATGAATGTTCTTTAAATTAAGACATGAAAATTCCTTAACTAACTCATAAACACTCCTTAAACAATGGTAGGAAACACTCATCTAACTTAGGCATGGCATGAACACTCATCTATGGCATGGCACAAACACTCAACTATGACATGTCACAAACACTCAACTATGGCATGACATTAACACACAACTAGAGCATGACATGAACCCACAACTTGCTTTGCTTGGTAATGCTTTGCTGCAAGTCTTTAGCTTTGTCTCTCTTAGTCCAGTCCCGATTCGTGTGGGTAGATTCCGTTTAGTTCCCGTTAAGTTCAGGTGAAGTTCAGGTTACTGCTGCGTGACGTGTGCAGCAACACGAGGGGTTTAAATAACTAGTCATCAATCTTTTAATCGCTGACAGCTGGCAACAGTTGACAGTGGTAGCGTCCATGCGCATCTCAAGCACGTGCACGTGCGCACTCTGAAGCTGCTTGTGCACTTTGTCACCTCAGCACCCTCTGTTGGCACATTCATGACAGAACCCCCCTCCAAAGGCACTCCTCCCAGAGTGCCAAAACCCCACTCCAAGGGTGGTCCTGGGCCCCTGTGTAAATTGGAATTATCCTGTCTAAATTGGAATTATCTTCTTGTAGTGAATCCTCTTTACCTGCCCTGCTTTACTCCTCTTTACCTACAAAACTTTCCCTATACACTGATAGCCCTGTTGTCCTCAACACACTTATGACTTGGTATCAATTTAGACGGCACTTTAAATTTGTTGGTGCATCCTCTTTGTGTCCTTTGTATCATCTTGGCCATATGTTTTTTTTCTGTCCTGATCTCCATGGTTTTTGGTCTGTTTTTTTTGACATCATGTCCACTATTCTCAGGGTACATTTAAAGCCTTGTCCATTGATTGCTGTATTTGGGATTCCTGAAGCCTCAATTTCTTTGAGCTCGATACAAAAGGATGTTGTTGCTTTCACATCCCTTATAGCAATACGTTCCCTTGGAACGTGGAAGTCTGCTAAATACCCATCTATTTCCAAGTGGATAAAGGACGTGATGTTTTTTCTGAAACTCAAGAAAATTATATATACGATGAATGGTTGTACGGACAAGTTTTTTCATAAATGGCATCCCTTTATTGCATACTTTATGGAGTTACAGACACTTCCCACTTAAAGTTTAGTGCCTGTTGTTGGATTTTACAATATCTTTATAACCAGCGACAGTTATTGGGTAGCCATGATGAGCCTGAGGGGTGGGTTGTGGCTTTTTATATTTTTAACTTTGTTTTCCTTTGTATGAAAAGAAAAAAAAAACCCTGTGAATGTTTACTGCTGTTGCTCAATTTGTTTTTATTTTTGGGAAAGAACAGAAAAGGCAATTTAGAAAGGTTTAGCAGAAATGTTCAACAGAAAGGTTTAGCAGAAAGGTACAGTAGAAATGTTTAGCAGAAATGTTTAGTAGAAATGTTTAGCAGAAACGTTTAGCAGAAATGGTCATTAGAAATGTATAGCAGAAATGTTTAGCAGAAATGGTCATTAGAAATGTTTAGCAGAAATGCTCAGCAATAATGTAGAAATGTTCTGTAGAAATGTTCATCACAAGTGTTCAGCAGAAATGTTCAAAAAAAATGAAACTTAAAAAAAAAGATAACTATTTCAGCTTGCCTTCTAACAGCTTTTGTTTGTAATAATTGTGGATTCCAATAATTATGAAAGGCACTGAAGGGTTTTGGAAAGTTCTGCTGATTTGGCTAGGAGTCCAAATCTGCTATTTCTCAGATGAAGGTTCACCACATATCAAAATAGTCCATTTTATTAATTCATCCTCGATCTTTGGATACAAACTTCATATGCTCAGGATGTGACAGTGATTAATATTGGTTCCTGATGCTCAAATCTTGCCTCTTTATTTTCATTTAATCACAAAGGAGGGAGGGGATTAGCAGTGGCAAGAAAGGAGCATGCGAAGAAGAGAGAGTATAATGCCATTTCAGGGGAGGCCTTATTTAATTTACTGCAGGTCGATGGAGGTTCTCCGATTGCCTCTCCCGGATTAATAAGTAACCCACACACGCTGTCCATCACAGCCCATCTCCCATTAGGCCTTAGAAATAGGCCTCAAATTGCTTGCTTGGAAGGAAAGAGCACTCCCATTCATTTTGTTTTCTGTCGCTTGCTCTTTTCATTTCCTCCTTCCCACTCTTGCACTGGATCAACACCTTGCTAACTTGCAAACATGTTTTTTTTCCTGTATCACTTGCAATTTTATGTAGTTTTGCTGTTGTATTTATAGTTGTACACCTGATAAAATTGACATAGGAAATTTATAGAAATACATCCTAATTATTAATATATTACTCTTAAATCAAGCCACTCCACATCTCGAAGCAAGTGCTATGAGAATTAAAGTCCAAGAGGCATTAGCATTCATTCAGAGCTAGCATACATAGCCTTTGGAATATATCCCAGCACTTAGCAGAAGGCAAACATGAACTATCAATCTAACCAGTTCAGCCAGCATTTTGGCAGCTGGTAACTGGATTTTTTCAGCAGGATAACAGCTGCTAGCTGCTGAGTATAGTGAGAAATTATTATTAGCTAGTTAGTCAGCCTGCTTGTCTATTTTAAGCTATACTTACATCTATTTTAGCTAGAGAGTAAACATCCTGCACTCAACACATTGAACAAGATGAATGTTTGCCAAATTGGGTGTTTAACGTACCTTAGTTGAAGATAAGTCGATATTGTTTTAGATTGATCTGACTCCGCTTGTTGTCTTTAGTCAAAGAAAAAAGTGCTTTTCATCAATAATTTTGAGCTATTGTTCTCATTTGTTGTAGTTTCACTTTCCTTTCTGCTGTATTTAAATTTTTTTCAAAGAACACTTTTGTTTCTTTGACTAAAGAAAACAAGTGGAGACCGTCCACATAAGATCCGTCTAAAAAAATATCAACTTATCTTCGACTAAGTTGTATTAAACACCCAATGACACCCCTGGTCACCCCAGGAATAAAATTCAGTCACTGTCATGGGGAGCCTGTCTCAGGAGACTTGGGGAACACTGTGGACAGGGTGACAGCCAAACACAGGGTGGCGGAGGTGGCAATCGAACCCCCAACCCTGGAGGTGTGAGGCAAACATGCCACTGTGCCCCCACCACATGAAAAAGGGACTCCTATTCATATCTGTATTTGTATCTCATTAGAAACACATTATTTTCTTATTCCAAATATTGTATCAGTATGCAGTTGTATCCATATAATTTATACAGCTGGTAGAAATAAAAGAATTCAAGTTTTAAAGAATGTTTAAGACAGTTTTAAGATTGAACTAAAATAAAACAGTTTTCTACACAGACAGGTTGCAAATAATTCGTCTGGGTTACACATGTAACCTTGTTCTCTGACAAGGGAATGAGACGTTATGTTTAGCATAACACTATGGGAGCGCCCTTGCGCGCAACCGACATCTGAAGCTTGTGTAAAATCCTGTCTATTTATTGGCCTGCTGTGATCAGGTGACGTGCCAATTAAGCACATTGCATGATTATATATATATATATATATATATATATATATATATATGGCACCTGTGAACCACGCTGTTAGCATCTATTATCTGAAGTGAAGACGCAATTCAAAACAAAGCAACACAACTTCTCGTTCCCTTCTTAGGGAACAGGGTTACACACGTAACCCAGATGTTTTGTTTCTAAGGGAACTCCACGTTGTGTTTAGCATAATACTATGCTCGAGCCTGGGGCAGAATTAATACCCAGTCTGTAAAATCGAATGAATGTGTGTGGCGTAGACCACCCTGCAGCAGCACACACATCCTGTAAGGATATGCGGTTGGAAAAAGCCTTCGAGGAGGCGACCACCCTAGTGGAATGAGCTCGTATGCCCAGAGGTGTAGCAAGACCGCGCGCCTCATAAGCGATAGAGATTGCTTCCACTAGTCAGACCAGCAGTTGCTCTGACTTGCGCCACTGGCTGGAGCAGTGGAACATAAGTACAGAGAGCCCTTACTGGACACAGCAGATGCATTCTCTCTTGTTCTGCTGTGAGGAACAGAAGAGGGCAGAAAGCCTGCAACACCACAGGGTGGGCAACCGAAGTAGGCACCTTAGGATCCGGCCTAGGATACAGTAAGGCCTTGCCTAATTCAGGTGTAAAGTCAAGGCAGGAAGGAGCAACAGAGAGAGTTTGTAGATCTCCTACTTGTTTGAGAGTTGTCAGGGCCAGCAGAAGAGCTACCTTTAGAGTCAGAATTTGCTCTTCATGTGGGTTGGAACAATATCTCGATGCTGAACTGCCAGTTTTTTGGATCATGCCACAATTAACCAGTCATCCAGGTAGTTTAGTACACGGATACCTTGGAGTCACAATGGAGCCAGAATGACCTGCATGCACTTTGTGAAGGTGCAACGGGAAAAAGCTAGCTCTACACTTACTGAATGCCACCATATGTCGAGCTCACTCAGCAGGTCTGCTTCTTCGGCCTGCAACACTGTCACTGTCTGCAGTAACCCACAAGCAAGAATACAACTGCATAGACCTTGCCTACCAATGCCACGGTGGCCTTACACAGTGGTTTGGATGGCAACGCTGGCCCCCGTAAATTACCTGCTGTCGAAGGAGCTTCCTTACAGGAAGCTCGGCCAGATCCTTTTTATGCTGCAATTTTTAAAAATGGGTGAGTTTTAAGATGGAAGTTAACACTGGGATTTCAGTGATGAGACACATGAGAAATTAAGGTCGAAAGCTCAGACACATGCATTATATGAATCTTCCATTAAACTGAGAATAATGAAATGGTTGTGTGCAGAGGAGGTGGGTACAAAATATCCCAATGCATTGAACTGGGCACCTTGAATGGTACTACAGTGAGAGTCTGTGTGGAGCTCAATGCCACACCTTTTTTTAAAACCCCAATCTGTTCTCTATGCAATAAAGTTTATGTTGGAAATGAACTTGAGAGCCTTCAGTAGCTTGGAATCATTGAACCTGTTACGGATTTCCCCTCTGAATGCTCAGTGCACATGAACTGCCCAAAACATCACAGTGTGCGCTTCTGGGTTTGCACTGACTGTTTACTTTGACACGCATGTTTTTTTGGTTTCTGTCCTGTCTCCGCACCTGTTATGTCTTTGGTTATTTCCCAATGTATCTCGGCTGTCCTGTGCCAAGCCCTTGATTACATTGTATATTTAAACCCAGGGTGGTCAGGGTGAAGTATTGTGTGTTTCTGTGTATCTGTGTTTATTGCCAGATCCAGATCCTTTGATCTTTGTTCTGCATTTCATGATTTTGATCCTGTTTTCTCCTCGCATTTCTTGATTGTTGTCTAAACCTAGTTTATGTTGTTTGTTGTTTGCCTGACCCCTCGCCTGTTTTGTGACCATGATATTGCCCTACATTTTGGATTTGTCTGCCTGTCTCTTTAATAAAAGCTTTAATTGCATATGCATTCGTCTCCTACCCTAATTACATGACATAACTAATAATTTTTTCTAAATAGGCAGCAACAATAGTGTCTGTGCTGAAAAAGGATGGTACGGTTCGCGTTTGTGGAAATTATAAGCTAAAAATCAATTAGGCATCTAAGGTGGAGGCCTACCCTATTCGATGGGTGGAGGACTTGTTTTCAATGTTGGCTGGAGGTAAAACGTTCATTAAACTTCACATGATTCATGCTTCTCAGTAGCTGTTGCTGTTGAGGATTCTAAGCAATATGCCTACATCCACAAAGTGCAGTTGTGGGTGTTGGATAATCTCTTGCATGGAATTCCCCAGGTGGCTGTGTACCTTGATGACATACTGGTTATGGGATAAATGGAAGAGGAGTATTTCAATAACCTGGATCAGGTGTTTAAGAGGATGTCGGAGGCAGGGCTTCAACTGAAACAAAGCAAATGTTCGTTTGAAGCACAAAGGGTGACTTACTTGCGTCATCAAATATATGCCAAAGGTGACAGAAAAAGTCAGGGCCATCAAAAAGTTTCCCAAAATGGGGAATGTGTCCAAACTTTAGTCATTCCTGGGAATGGTCACTTATTATGGGAAGTTTCTGCCTGATTTGTTAACCATTCTGGCCCCTTTGTACATGTTGCTGCAACATGATTGACAATGGAAGTGAGGAGCTGTATAGATGGCAGCTTTTTATATAAGATATTTAGCAGTCAGCTAAAATGTTCATTCATTTTGATCCCGTGACCGAGCTTACTGTGTCCTGCTATGCTCTCTGTTGGGAATTGGGGCAGTGCTGTCACACATAAAGGATGAAGGTTTAGAAAAGCCCACTGCATTTGCATCTAGGACATTGACAAAGGCAGAGAAGGGGTAGTCCCAACTAGATAAAACAAGCCTGGACATTGTCTTTCCAGTGAAGTGTTTTCACCAATATCTCTCTATGGCAAATCTACATTTGCACGGATCATAAGCCATTAATGAGTCTGTTGAGTGAAAATAAGAGCATCCCTCCCATGGCTTCAGTTTGCATCTAGATGTGGGTGTGGAAATAGTCTGCTTTATACCACATAGTATATAGAGTGGGGAAGGAAAATGCCAATATGGATGCACTAAGCTGATTGCCACTTTCACACACCCGACAGCAACCCTCTTCCACCCCAGACCATTTTCTCCTCTGAGTGCAAAGAAGATAAAAATACGAACAGAAAGAGACAAAAAAGTGAAAATATTTCGGCAACCATCCACAGCTCTTGACACAGAAATTAAACCCTTTGAGAAAAGAAAAAAAAATAGTTGTTTTCTGTTCAGTGGGGTTCAAGTGTAGTGATGCATCCTTTGTGGCGGGCCTGCATGCTAGAAGAGGTCTATTTAGCTGCTCCTGGTATCAAGCTAATGATAAGCTTAACAAGGGCATATGTAAGGTGATTGTATGTGGATAAAGTCCAACACTGTATGGAAAAATCAGACAATGCTAGATGGCAGCTGACATGATGCTGGGACAGAAATCAAAATCTCACCTGGGCTTGCTTCATCCTGACATTCAGGGAAAGTAAGGGTCCAACAGGAAAAGCAGAAAGCCTGGCACGACAAGCATGTGAAAGAATGGACCTTTGGGGAAGGATGGAACTTCATCAGGAACTTCATCCAGGATCAGCGCTGGTTATCTGGAGTCATTGTGGACAAAAGTGGTCCACTTTCCTTTGTGGTGAGACTATACTTTGTGATGATTAGCTGTCATCAGGATGATGTTTAGCAATTTCAGGTTCCTGAGCAGTGGGAGTGCTTTGATCAAGATTAGGTGATTAGCCCAAAAGGGAGTTCTGAGCTGGCATTACATGCTGTTCCTTTAAGAGACAGTCTTGTGTTGAGAAAAGTAAGACATGTTCAGCCCCGTGCTGAAGTGTTCATTAAGAGAAGAGACATTAAGTAAAGCTTCCCAGTTTTTGAGGTGAATTTCCTGGTCTCCATTTATTACACAAGCCAAGTCCTAGTATGTTATCTCAGGAAGCTATCAAATACAGATTATTAAAAAACATTATGTTACACAAAATAATTATATGAAAAAAAATAAATATTATTTGAGTACCATGATGTGTGCCATGGTGGTGCAGTGGGTAGTGTTGCTGCTCAAGGGTCCATAGTTTCACATGTTCTCCCTATTCCGTCAGGTTCACTGTTTTTTTCCCACACCCCAAAAACATGTCAGTAGGCAGACTGGCTGCTCTAAATTGCTGATAGGTGTGAATGTGTATGTGTGAATGCATGGACTGGCATCATATCCTTGCACCCAGTGTTCCTGGAATATGCTCCAGATTCACCAAGACCCTGACAAGGATAAAGCACTTACTGACGATGAATGACTGAATTAACCTACTGTGTATCATGCACATGAATTTCAGTTGGTTGCATGTTCTTCATAAACATTTTATTTCGTGTACATCATTCTCTGTCTGTTTGCATCCGCAGAACCAGAGGTGGGTAGAGTAGCCAATTTTTTTTGTAAAAGTAAATCTACTTATAAAAACAATTACTCAAGAATCAGTAAAAGTAATAATGGTAATAATTACTTGAGTAAGAGCAATAAAGTATCCAATGAGCCGCAAAAAAGAGAGCTGTTGTTGTGTCCATATTGAGACCACTGCAGCTACCTCATTATAAGTGATATAAACTAAATATTAAAATTTACATACATTCAGGAGTAAGTAGTGAACCATCAGCTACCACCAGGATCCCTGTTAATAATCTACAACTATCTTAGCATAGTGTTACAATCCTAAATTCACATGAGACCGCTTGTATGAGAAATTACAAACAGTTAAATTTAGCACAAAAGACATGGTCAGTGATTGTAGCTCTTTAACTTCAGTAATAACGGGACTTTGCTTTTAGTGATTAGAATTTGTACAACTTTTGGGTGAGACCTGCTAGTTGCTATGGTTACACAGCATGGGTTTATGATTTATAAGCGGAAATGCTTATTGGAGTAATTTCTTTTTTCAGGCCATGAGTGTCTCAGTGTGTCTGTGATATCTGGCATGTTGAACAGTAATGTCATGGCACCTGTTGTGTTTCAGGAGTCATTACCCAGGAAGTAGATGATGGCAAAGTTCTGAAGCATGTATAATCACCAGTGTTCCCTTTCAAAGGGAACTTTGACGTTGCATTTAGCAGTATGGGAACGCCTTGTGCGCGTGACCGGTATCTGAAGCTTGTGTAAAATCACGCCTCTACTTATAGGCCTGCCATGATCAGGTGACGTGGCAATTAAGCGCATTGCATGATATATATATGGCACCTGTGAACTACGCCGCCAGCCTTATTATCTTCAGCAAGACTGCGTGTCTGTTGTTTGTGTAACAAAAACGCTTCATTTCTACTCGAAATTTTTTCAAAATCTCTTTTTAAAGAAAAGGATAGGTAAGTAATGAGCGAGAAAGAGTTCAAGAAGTGTGTAACGTGCTCCCGTTTCATCACGGGGGGAAAGTGCACACATTCTGGGTGAAGTGTTAGTGGTGTAGTTTGCGATGGCAACCTCGAGAGGCTGCGCATGGTAACGCTACATTAAGCACGCTCAACTCGTGCTCTTCTCGAAAAAAATACGGAAGCCGAGCGAGTTGGGATTCAAAGCCTCGCGGATCTGGGCTGGCCGCTGCCGAGGCAGCCAACCGTCTCAGGTCCGGGGGATCTCTTAAATCCGGAAAAGGAGCCGGAGACGAGCGCTGCTCTATCTCTTACTCTGTCTTCCAGGTTCTCCGCTGGATTTTGGAGTTCGCGTCGCGACTCCTCCTCCCGCTATGTAAAGCCAAAGGGGTAATAATTCCTCTCTGACTCTGAAGAGTTAGAAGAATGTGTTAAAAATTGAGAGCAGGTTATAAAGAGCTGCTTGAAGCGATTACCCAGTGACAGTAAATACTTCTCACTGCAGAAACTCCCCTGTCTCCCAGAAGTTATGATAAAATCTTAAACTTCTTGGTGAAAACCATGCTTAAGCCATAGTCATAACCCCACGAGGTTGGAATATTCGGCCATTGTGGGAATGAATGGCATGGCTATTTAGCTATGCCCGAGGTGGAGGTACCTCTCTTCACCGACGGCAGGTAATTACAGAGGCTGGCTTGCATCCAAGGTGGCATTGGTGGGCAAGCCTATGCAGTAGCAGTCTTGCTTGTGGGTCACCGCAGACAATGACAGGGTTGCAGGCCTACCAAGCAGACCTGCTGAGTGAGCTCAACATATGGCAAAAAAAAAAAAAAGTTGTCTCAAGCTCATCCGGGTGTCCACGAGTGGAACCTGGGCCAGCACTAGTGTGAGGGAAACCCAGAAGGTGAGTATGGCAGCCCGCCAACCCCCGTAGACAGCCAGGGGAACCGGGCGGCCACAGTCGCGGTCTGCTGTTAGGCCTGATCTGAGAATGGAATTAAAGGCCAAGCAGGCAAATATGAGCAGTCCTGAGGGGCTGTGGAGGGATGTATCTGGGGACATGAGGTTGTTAGGGCAGGTAGCCCCCAGTGCTATTGTATGGCCTCCCCTTGCCGAAAATCTGATGATTCCCTCCAATAGAATGTGGAATAGCTAACGTCACTAAAAGACCATCGGGCAGCATGCAAGCTACTGCCAAATGTATCTTCATGGGTTCTGTCTACCATAGAAAGGGTTACCTGGTCCAGTTATAGCTCGACCCCCCCCGGTTCACAGGTGTGCTCACCACAGAAGTCAGCACAGACCAGAGCCCAACGTTAGTGCAGGAAGTAAGTTCCCTTTGGACAATGGAGTCCTGAAACATGTACCCCGTTCCCTCAGGGAGGTAGGTTTACAGCCTTTATTTCCTGTTCCGCAAAAAAGTCGGAGTATGCGGCCAATTTTGGATCTGCATCATCTGAACCGTACTCTTCAGATATACAGGTTCAGAGGCTGATGTTCAAACTTATCGTGCCACAGATCCAGTTCGAGAACTGGTTTGTGGTGATAGATCTAAAAGGTGCATGTTTCCGCATAGGAATATTCTAGCTTTATCCCCTCGCACCTTCACAAAGTGCATGGATGTCACTCTGGCTCTATTGGGACTCCAGGGCATCTGTGTACCAACTACCTGGATGACTGGTTAATTCTAGTAAGATCTAGGGAGCTGGTGGTTCAACATTGAGATGTTGTTCTCGAGCTTGGGAGCTTGGGGCTCAGGTTGAATCTCAGAAAAGTTGGCTTTCCCCGGTGCAGTGGACAACTTTTCTAGGGGTTATAGGATTCTACTACTATGAGGGCGTTTCTATCACCAGCAGGCATAGTGTCAATCCTATCAACACTGAGCAAGATAAAGCTGTATCTTGGGAGCCTGGGGTGGAGTCCACACATGTGGCCGAGGACACATCTGTATGCTGCTCACCCCATCATTCTGCTCCCACAAGCTCTACCAAGAGTTCGCCAAGACAGTCTGCTAGTACAGTAGCACCCTTTTGGCAGCTCAAACATGGTTCTGAGAGATAATATCTCTGCGAGATGGCACTCCTTGGGAGATTCCCGTCTGCAGGGATCCACTGTAGACCCAGTAACTGTGCAGAAGCTACAGTCCTGGAGCTCCTACAATAACATTTCTCAGTGGGGTGAGCTCCTTCTACAATCATGGTTATGTGGCCGCCATTTCGGCCTGCCACGCCCTGTTGAGGGAGACTCTGTGGGGCAACATCCTCTAACTTCGAGGTTCATGCATGGTGTCAGATGGCTGAGGCCAATCTGCAGGTCGCGCATACCTTCCTGGGACCTTCTCTGGTCCTGGAAGGTCTGTCAGCTGCCCCTTCAAGCCCCTAGAGTGGATCTCATCCACAAGGACATTGTATGCACTCAATTGGCAGTTTTTCTCTTGTCCTGTGGGGAACGTCAGCTAGACCCAGTGAACTGCGCAATAACTACAGTCCTCGAGCTCTTACAAGAACGTTTCTCAGCGGGCTGGGCTCCTTCTAAAATCTGGGTTACGTGGCCGCCATTTCGGCCAGCCCTGCCCCTGTTGATGGAGCCTCTGTGGGGCAACGTCCTCTAACTTCGAGGTTCATGCGTGGTGTCAGACGGCTGAGGCCCATCTGCAGGCCATGCATACCTTCCTGGGACCTAGCTGTGGTATTGGAAGGTCTGTCAGGGGCCCCATTTGAGCCCTTAGAGTCAGCCTCTGAGAAGCTTCTGACTCTAAAGGTAGCTCTTTTACTGGCCCTGACATCTCTCAAGCGAGTGGGAGGTCTACAAGCTCTCCCTGTTGCCCCTCCTGCTTTGACTTTACCCCTGGATAAGCCAAGTCCTTCCTGTATCCTAGGCCAGATTATATTCCTAAAGTGCCTACATTGGCTACCCACCCTGTGGTGTTGCAGGCTTTCTGCCCTCCTCTGTCCTTCACACCAGAACAAGAGAGGATGCACCCGCTGTGTCCAGTAAGGGCTCTCTGTACTTACGTCCACCGCTCCGGCCAGTGGCGTAAGTCAGAGCAGCTACTAGTCTGCTTTGGCAGCGACAGGAAAAGTGATGCTGTGTCAAAGCAGTGCATTTTACTTGGATTTTTGAAGGCTTTGTCCAAAGGGGTATCCTTGAAGGATGTGTGTGCGGCTGCAGGGTGGTCTATGCCTCACACAGTCATTTGTTATTACAGCCTGGCTATTCATTTCTCCCCAGGCTCGAGTGTCCTGGAGTGACCCTCGGGTTTGGGTATTTTTGAACAGGCCGTACCCTCAGTATGACTGAGTGGGTATTCCCATTCCCTTACTGCTAAATGCAACATCGAAGTTCCCTTTGAAAGGGAACGTTGGGGTTACACATGTAACCCTGTTCCCTGAGAAGGGAACGAGACATTGCATAGCACTCTCAGGCCTGTGAATTGTCTTCGCTTCAGATAATAGAGGCTGGCGGCGTGGTTCACAGGTGCCGTATATATATATATATATATATATATATATATATATATCATGCGATGCGCTTAATTGCCACGTCAACTGATTATGGCAGGCCTATAAGTAGAGGTATGATTTTACACAAGCTTCAGATACCGGTCACGCGCACAAGGCGTTCCCATACTGCTAAATGCAATGTCTCGTTCCCTTCTCAGGGAACAGGGTTACATGCATAACCCCAACGTTTAGTGTATACATTTTTCCTAGCCTTTCTCTCCTTTCTAGCTTTTCTTAACTTGCTGAGCACTTCTTACACTTTCTCTGTTTCTCTCTCTACTTTTTTACACTAAATTCATGCACTTGGATATTAGAGGTGTATTTCTAAATCTAAGTGAGAGAATATGGAGGAAATGTGATCCCTAGGCTAATTCATCAATCATTTTTAGATTTGTATAAAAACCTGCCAAAACTCCAAAGACAGCCATTAGCTGATGATGTGAATATAGGACACTAGAGAAAGCCTGTGTTTCACTATCCTCAAGTCTTTGAAACAAACATGTTTTTCCTGTATGACTGCTTTGTACTTCTTGCAATACAGAGGCTTACAACTTCTGACAATTCTGAACAAATCATAATTAATGGGGATTCTGTTGAATATGTTTTTTTCCACTTTTCTTCATTAGAAAATGTCAGGCCATTTCTGATTTCTCATTTTCATTCATGTTAATGTGAAATTTTAAGTAAATTCCAGTGAGCATTCTTGTTGCTATTCTTGTTGTTGCTTTTCTTTTACTTAGTAATGTTTGTCTTTCATCAGGAACTAGATATATCAATTTTTTATATTTTTAGCAAGAACCCACTAAGAGTTCATTTAATTCATCTTAAAGATGGCTGAAAGGAGACAGAGTCTATATTTTATTCAGCAGACAAGGTTTCACCACTGCAACAATTGTGCAAATTTTGAACAATGAGGAGAATGTAGGGATGATTTCAAGGGTTCTAACTAGGCTAATGAAGGGCTGAATTTAGCCTATTACCCAAAGACAATTAAAATTAGAAGCAAATACTCACATCCGTAAACACAATTGGAGATTGGAGTAAAAAGACGAACAGCCGCGAGTGAGGAAAAGTAAGGGTCCAGTTTTTATTTCGGTCCACCACACGAGATCCACACCAGTGAGAATTCTCAGAAGTGATCTGATATTTGGAGCTTAAGCTCCAGTATTTATAGCTTATGTACAGAGTGTACATCTAAAATAACCTATAAATTTCAGAATGCCTCTCAAACAGTTACCATTTGGCTAAAAATAGCTGCTCAAACAGTTACCATTAGGTAAAAAAAAAAGCCTCTCACAATATCCATGAGGTTACAAAAAAGGCTTATCATGATTACCATGAGGAAAAAAAAAACCTTCTCAAAAATTTACCATTAGGATTGAAAATAAGAGAGAGAGAAAATAAAACAGTTTGGAGCAATGACCTTGGTCTCACAGGTGCAGTGTGATGTAGCTATTCGTATAAAAAGCTCCTTACGGTTCTCTCCCAAACATTCAAGGCCCATGTCTACAGCATGCACGACCCATCCCCGCGAGACAAGAATCTTTTATCCTCTGCATTATGAGTAAGTGTCTTTTACCTTTTTTCTGTTTTTCTGGTTTATAATTTATTTTCATATCTGTTTTATATTTCTATTTTATATATGGTTATACTACTTGCAAGTGGTTTACTGTACTTAAGATATTATCCTTATAATATCTTACTCCTCTTTTATTTATTCTTGTAAAGTTTTAATGTTATGTGTGTGCATTCGGGCCTTCGGGAGGGTGTGTTAGAGAGAGAGGGAGAGACAGAGAGAGTGTGTGTGTGCCATGTCTGTGCATCTCACTGCTGATTTTCAATAAAATTACCTATTACTCATACTACTCATACTAGGTCTCTCTCGTGTTTGTTTTATGTTTATTTTTAACCACAACCCTATACTGGAAACCACAGTGGACACTAGGGATTTTCCAGTAAAACAAAAATTGTCTGGAGCAGGAGGCACCTGTCATGACTTCCAGCATGTAGCGCGCTTAGATGGGAGAGTACATGCTTCTGGGTTTCAGAGACATTCACTTTGTTCACTTTTGAGGGAAAAAGTATTTGATCCCCTGCTGATTTTGTACGTTTTTCCACTGACAAAGAAATGATCAGTCTATAATTTTAATGGTAGATTTATTTGAACAGCGAGAGACAGAATAACAACAAAAAAATCCAGAAAACGCATGTCAAAAGTTTTATAAATTGATTTGCATTTTAATGAGGGAAATATGTATTTGAGCCCTCTGCAATACATGACTTAGTACTTGGTGGCAAAACCCTTGTTGGCAATCCCAGAGGTCAGACGTTTCTTGAAGTTGGCCATCAGGTTTGCACACATCTCAGGAGGGATTTTGTCCCACTCCTCTTTGCAGATCTTCTCATTAAGTCATTAAGGTTTTGAGGCTGACATTTGGCAACTCGAACCTTCAGCTCCCTCCACAGATTTCCTATGGGATTAAGGTCTGGAGACTGGCTAGGCCACTCCAGGACCATAATGTGCTTTTTCTTGATCCACTACTTTGTTGCCTTGGCCGTGTATTTTGGGTCATTGTCATGCTGGAATACCCATCCACGGCCCATTTTCAATGCCCTGGCTGAGGGAAGGAGGTTCTCACCCAAGATTTGATGGTACATGGCCCATCCATCGTCCCTTTGATGCGGTGAAGTTGTGAAACCCCAAAGCATAATGTTTCCACCTCCATGTTTGACAATATGGATGGTGTTCTTGGGGTCATAGGCAGCATTCCTCCTCCTCCAAACACGGCGAGTTGAGTTGATGCCAAAGAGCTCCAATTTGGTCTCATCTGACCGCAACACTTTCACCCAGTTGTCCTCTGAATCATTCAGATGTTCATTGGCAAACTTCAGATGGGCATGTATATGTGCTTTCTTGAGCAGGGGGACCTTGCGGGCGGTGCAGGATTTCAGTCCTTCATGGTGTAGTGTGTTACCAATTGTTTTCTTGGTGACTATGGTCCCAGCTGCCTTAAGATCATTGACAAGATCCTCCCGTGTAGTTCTGGGCTGATTCCCCACTGTTCTCATGATCATTGCAACTCTACGAGGTGAGATTTTGTATGGAGCCCCAGGCCAAAGGAGATTGACAGTTCTTTTGTGTTTCTTCCATTTGTGAATAATCACACCAACTGTTGTCACCTTCTCACCAAACTGCTTGGCAATGGTGTTGTAGCCCATTCCAGACTTGTGTAGTTCTACAATCTTGTCCCTGACATCCTTGGAGAGCTCTTTGGTCTTGGCCATGGTGGAGAGTTTGGAATCTGATTGATTGATTGCTTCTGTGGACAGATGTCTTTTATACAGGTAACAAGCTGAGATTAGGAGCACTCCCTTTAAGAGTGTGTTCCTAGTCTCAGCTCGTTACCTATATAAAAGACACCTGGGAGCCAGAAATCTTTCTGATTGAGAGGGAGTCAAATACTTACTTCCCTCATTAAAATGCAAATCAATTTATAACATTTTTGACATGCGTTTTTCTGGATTTTCTTTTTGTTATTCTGTCTCTCACTGTTCAAATTAACCTACCATTAAAATTATAGACTGATAATTTCTTTGTCAGTGGGCAAATGTACAAAATCAACAGGGGATCAAATACTTCTTTCCCTCACTGTACTTCTGACATGTGTTGTTGTGATTTCTGTCCTGTCTCCACCCCTGTTTTGTCATTGGTTGGGTCCCTTAAGTGTCATTAGTCTCAGCTGCTTTGTGTATCACCCCTGATTATGTTTAATATTTAAACCCCTTGTGTCTCTGCTCGTTGTGAAGTATTACGTAAGTGTATTCATCATGCCAAGCCTTTGGTCATCATATTCTATTTCACAGTTTCTGTATCTTGCATCTAGCTTCTCATTTTGTGTTTTGCGTTGCCTAGTTTATGCCTGTTTGCCAATCGCCTGACCTTTCCTGAGCACAAAATTGCCTTTCAGTTAATACAACAGGCAGGACCTGTATAAAATTTATAGTAAAATGTTTTTCCTTTTTTCCTGTACGTCATTATGATAAAGCAGGCACTGATATTTTATAATTCATTTCTAACCCTGAGTTTCTGACAAAGATCAAAGCTTTTCCCCAAGTTAAACAGTTTTTTTCTTTTAAAGCAGCAACTTTCCCGAGAGGAATTAAAGATTTCCCTCATCACAAATCTGTCATATAATCATGCAGAGCCTTGTGAACAAATTCAAATATAGTGCAGTGTGCCAGTGCACATGTCTCTGCAAACCCCAACTTTGCATATTTCAATAAAAGAACTCTTGTCTCTCCAGAGTCACTAAATTATTCAATTAAAATAAAATACAAATTAATTAATAATAAATTAAACATTTTAGGAAGAGTAGTGAAAAAAGATAAAAGATGGTGGAAAATCTAATTAGGAGATTGACATCATAGGATGTGTTGAACTCATCTCAACCAAGGGAATCCAGGGCTGCCTGGATTTAAAATTTTGGACACACAGTATAAAAGTTATGACCATATGCCTACTTCCAAATTAGCTCCAAATTTGACCTGATGGTTGCATTAGAGTGCTGGCAGAACTTAGTCAAAATTTGGTCAGAATGTTCCTTAGACCATTGTCAATGTGCCAAACATATTACCAGATAGTTCTATGGGCTTCCATAGGCACCCTAGTAACAACACAGTGCCTATGCACCTTTGGTGCTTTGCCCAATAATAATAATAATAATAATAATAATAATAATAATAATAATAATAATAATAATAATAATAATAATAATAATAATAATAATAATAATGTCATTCTAGATAAGGGTGTCAAATATTAACATAATATAACTATAAATAATATTAGTGCAAATTATAACACACACACACACACACACTTGAAGACAGATAGAGAACAGCATTAATAATGTCTTTTTTTTTACTGTTCATAGTGCTTGGCTGGCTTTATACTAGGTTTACTTCCTATAACAACCAAAGTACACAAAAAATCTAACCCTTTCATTTAAAAAACAAAACAAAAAAAAAACACCACTTTCACATATTGTAGGCTGAGACGGAAGCAAGTGCAGGTAGGCAGTTTGATACAATAGTCCAAGGGAGCAGGCAGAATTCAATAAACAAAGACAGGCAGAGGTCAGGCAATCAGCCAAACTGTCCAAACAAGGCAAGGCAAAGAAAAAAGGTTGTAAATGTGAACAACCAGAATAAACAAACACAGTATCAAGGCTTGGTAATGACAGAGACAAGGAAACTGAGCTTATACCTCGCAAAGAGTGAATGCATAGAAGGTCCTTGTAAACTGTGGTTGTGATTGTGTTGTGAATCGGATGCAGGTGTGTGTGAGTAGAATGGTGATTGTTTTGGGAATTGCAGTGCATGTCGTCCAGGTTTGTAGGCTGCAGTGCAAGATGAGAGATTTAGTTACTGGTTTGCTTTAATATGACAAACCCAAACCCACATCCACCCAAGGCTGCTTCTACAAAAGCACCAAAATACACTCCCTTCCCCAGTGGTCCTGGCCCTCTGGGCAAAATGTTCACACAGCCCCTCAGGTTCCAAAGCAGGCATTGTCCAACAAGTAACAGGTTCCTCAAGGATCCGAGGAGCAGACATAAGGCTAGGGCTGTTTCGCCAAGGTCATTAGGCTAGACCCAGGCTTGGGAAGTTGTGTCGTCAGCTTTAGATATGGGCTTGACTTTGGTGGGCCATTTCATCGGCCTTTCTTTCATGAGTGTGGAGCAACATCCTCAGTGGAGCAGGGGGGTGAAGCGACATCCTCAGTCATGCGGAGAGGCTGAGTGTCTTCACTGATTCTGCCAGCTGAACTCAGTTGGATTAGTCACCATACTCAGGTTTACGCAGAGCTTGGTTGGCCTTGTTGTCAATCCCAAGCCTGAGCATAACTTGGTTGTGTGTGTCAGCAGACTCGCGTGTGAACTTGGAATGGGAGGCTGTCTTTCGTCAACCTTGGTCAAGAACTTCACTTTATGCTGGCGCTCTGGAGATCTGACAACCTCATTGGTCTCAGGCTGGAGCTCTGGGGAAATAACCATATTGACCTCCAACTGGGGGTTTGGAGAGGAGGTTGCCACATTGACCTTCGAAAGGAGCTCTGTGGGTGAGACCAACTCATGGGTCTTAAGCTGGAGCTCTGGAGAGGAGGTCACCACATTGACCTCTGATGGGAGCTCTGCAGGTGAGACCACCTCGTGGGTCTCAGGCTGGAGCTCTGGTGATGGGGGCCCCATATTGACCTCAGGCTGGAGCTCTGGAGATGAGGTCATCTTGTAGTAGGTGATGAACGGCCTCGCAGGTTAATTCATTTGTCTGGCCCTCCCCAAAAATTCATCCAGGTTGGGGGTGTACTCTGGACTCCCAAACGCCTTTATCAATAGTCCCACAAACTGAGTTACATTGTGAAGACCCTTGGATTCTTTACGGGGCAGATGCTCAGACCACTGTCAAACATGGCCAACAAGCCAGGAGAGGATGAACCCCAGCCACAGCCTCTGATCAGGCTTGGGGTGCACCAGGCTCAAAAAATGTAAGTGGCAGTCAAACAGAAAATACTCAGGGCAGTCGAAAAATCCACCGTAAGCCTCTGGGGGATCCATGGCAACCTATTAAGGAAGCTTGATAAAGTTGAGTCTCGGTAGGGTGTTCCCAATTACCTTGGCATGATGTCTCCTTCACTTTCCTTCTGCTTCAATGTTATTGGCAAAGTATTCTGCTACGTATTGGAGGCTGAGACAGAAGCAAGTGCAGGTAGGTAGTTTAATACATTAGTCCAAGGGAACAGGCAGAAATCAACAAACAAAGACAGACAGAGGTCAGGTGATCAGGCAAACATTCCAAACAAGGCAAGGCAAAGAGACAAGGCCATAAACGTGAATAAGTTCAAAACCAGAATAAACAAACGCGGTATCTAGGCTTCGTTACGACAGAGACAAGGCAAATGTACATATAGTTTACAAAGAGTTACCGCATAGACTGTCTTTTAAATGGTGGTTGTGATTGTGCTGTGAATTGGATGTAGGAGTGCGTTATTAGAATGAATGTTGTATGTTCTGGCAATTGTGGTCCATGGCAGCCATGTTTGAAGTCCGCAGTGCAGGATGGGAAATGTAGTAACTGGTTTTGCTGTGATATGAAAACCACTAAACGTATAGTTCTGTTGTTTGTCCATTTGCACTCATGTGTTCTGATTCTATCTACTTTAAATTTCTTTTTTAAGGCATTTTATGGGTAAAGGATGATGAAATAAATAATCCAATGTGTTCATTGCACCCACAATTGAGTCTGTAACACGATTGCTGATGACATATTGTATAAAGGGGACATTACCAAATTTGGTTGATGATATTAGGCCTAATAGATATCAAATCTACAGTCAAATCCAAAATAATCATTTTTAAATCATCAGTGTGGATTAAAAAAAGGTGTATTGATTGTTTGAAAGACAGGGAGGGCTTAGCTCTGCTAGTCCATTGATACCAGCTACACCTGCTCACACATACTTTTTTGAGTACATAATTTACAGGATTGTGCTCTTATTTGCAATGAGCACAATCGATTCGTAAAACGATTTTATCGGTTTACTTGTATTGTAGGGAGATACTGTAGATCCTTGTCTTGATATTTTCACAAAGCAAAAATGTGCAGTCTTCTCTGCTTCGATTACAGTTACATTTGTTCAGCTCTTTTCTAGACACTCAAAGCGCTTTACAATATATGTGGGAAATCTCCTCAACCACCATCAGTGTGTAGCACCCACCTGGATGATCTGATGGCAGCCACAGTGCGCCACAATGCCCACCACACACCAGCTATTGGTGGAGAGTAGAGGTGTTATAGCCAAGAAATTATCAGCATTATTGGCAAAACACATCCAGTTTGCTTTCATTTTGTCTATGTCACATACAGTAATATCACATGGTATCAGAAGTTGGTGTTTTTTACAAGTATGAGTAAGGACACAAGCACTAAAAAGTTAGATATCTACAGTTGGGAACAGAAAATGAAAATGGAGTTGTCGTGGCAATTTAGACAAACACCAGTAGACTTGTCCTCTCAGATGAAGAAGTTTATTACAGAAACAGAGATACAGGACGAAGAAGAAAAAGAACTAGAAGAAGAATAATTTGATCGGTCTGAAGCGCAGGTCTCACATGCACTATATATGATTAAGCTAAGGTGTGCTGGACATCTGCAAGGCTCGATATGGGAGTTCTAGGCAGTTTCAAGGTAGTTTCAAGGTCTTAGCAGATGTGCAGACACGCCTGGAAACAATAACATGTTTGTCTTAATGTAAGAGGAAAGTACATTCTGTACGAATCTCCATGACATGAAATGACCTCAAGCGGCATTATTCACTGATGAACATGAACAGAGTAAACAGAATTATTACAAAGTAAAAATTAATAATTGCCCTCACAGGGGGTAATGAATCCACCCTTGTATCCACTCCTCCTCATACAGAAATGAAAGTGTATTTAAATTATTTCCTGGATACCCTAACCGGATAGCCTGAAGATGTTTTGTTTACTTTTCTGCTGACTAGACCAAATAAAAATAAAAAAATTGGGATTAGCAGTATTGGGTTCTTATAAAACACAAGATACTCTATCCTGGTTTTCCTTTAGTAACAAATGCAACATAATGACCACCAAACCCTGGATTTCAGACAATGAGGACTCCTTAAGGCATTAGATCTATAAACCATTCTGCAGGTCCCCAGCTTTCATGCCTTGAACGTGTCTTTATCTTTTGTTCTATAGAAATGCATCAGAAAATGTCAAGTGTTTTTCAAATTTAGCACAGCAACTAAAGACTTTCCAAGTATTTGACAGTAGATACAGTGGTGTGAAAAAGTGTTTGCCCCCTTCCTCATTTCCTGTTCCTTTGCATGTTTGTCACACTTAAGTGTTTCGGAACATCAAACCAATTTAAACAATAGTCAAGGACAACACAAGTAAACACAAAATGCAATTTGTAAATGAAGGTGTTTATTATTAAAGGTGAAAAAAATCCAAACCATCATGGCCCTGTGTGAAAAAGTGATTGCCCCCCTTGTTAAAACATACTATAACTGTGGTTGTCCACACCTGAGTTCAATTTCTCTAGCCACACCCAGGCCTGATTATTGCCACACCTGTTCACAATCAAGGCATCACTTAAATAGGAGCTGCTTGACACAGTAAGGTCCACCAGAAGATCCTTAAAAGCTACACATCATGCCGAGACCCAAAGAAATTCAGGAACAATTGAGAAAGAAAGTAATTGAGATCTATCAGTCTGGAAAGGGTTATAAAGCCATTTCCAAAGCTTTGGGAATCCAGCGAACCACAGTGAGAGCCATTATACACAATGGTACGAAGACATGGAACAGTGGTGAACCTTCCCAGGAGTGGCCGCCGCCCAAAATTACCCCAAGAGCGCGCGACGACTCATCCAGAGGTCACAAAAGACCCCACAACAACGTCCAAGAACTGCAGGCCTCACTTGCCTCAGTTAAGGTCAGCGTTCATGCCTCCACCATCAGGAAAAGACTGGGCAAAAATGGCCTGCATGGCAGAGTTTCAAGGAGAAAACCACTGCTGAGCAAAAAGAACATCAAAGCTCGTCTCAATTTCTCCACAACACATCTTGATGATCCCCAAGACTTTTGGGACAACATTCTGTGGACCGATGAGACAAAAGTGGAACTCTTTGGAAGGTGTGTGTCCAAGTATATCTGGCGTAGAAGGAACACTGCATTTCATAAAAAGAACATTATACCAACAGTAAAATATGGTGGTGGTAGTGTGATGGTCTGGGGCTGTTTTGCTGCTTCAGGACCTGGAAGACTTGCCGTGATAAAAGGAACTATGAATTCTGCTGTCTACCAAGAGATCCTGAAGGAGAATGTCTGACCATCTGTTCGTGTACTCAAGCTGAAACGAACTTGGGTTCTGCAGCAGGACAATGATCCTAAACACACCAGCAAGTCCACCACCGAATGACTGAAGAAAAACAAAATGAAGAGTTTGGAGTGGCCTAGCCAAAGTCCTGACCTGAATCCTATTGAGATGTTGTGGTATGACCTTAAAAAGGAAGTTCATGCTCGAAAACCCTCTAATGTAACTGAATTAGGACAATTCTGCAAAGATGAGTGGGCCAAAATTCCTCCAGGACGCTGTAAAAGCCTCATTGCACGTTATCGTAAACGCTTGGTTGCAGTTGTTGCTGCTAAGGGTGGCCCAACCAGTTATTAGGTTTAGGGGGCAATCACTTTTTCACACAAGGCCATGATGGTTTGGATTTTTTTTTTAACTAATAAACACCTTCATTTACAAATTGCATTTTGTGTTTACTTGTGTTGTCCTTGACTATTGTTTAAATTGGTTTGATGTTCCGAAACACCTTAAGTGTGACAAACATGCAAAGGAACAGGAAATGAGGAAGGGGAAAACACTTTTTCACACCACTGTATCTAATTTTGATGGTTTAATGTGCTTTGATACTTTGATTTTTAATCCTAATTTATGTCATTAAAACAATCATTCTGTAATTTCAGTGCTAATAAAAAAAGTATTCTTTCACAACAGATACATATCAGTATAATTTGTACTTGCCAAAATGGTGGAACAGCCTTAAACATACTTCTTTTTTGTTCACGCCATGACATTTCCTCTAATTAAGATGTGTGATGAAATGTCACTGGCTGCGGTGAGCTGGAGTTGTACTACTGAAAAACAAAAGCTTTATGCAGGACAAATCTGAATGGCAGCTGATAGGGATCCCGGTGTTTGCTTAATAAGCAGAAAACCATGGGGGAGGAAAGAGAGATGTTCAGCAGCAGGAAAGCTAGGCAAATTAGGCAAGAAAGACTTGGCAGTGTTCTGCAACTGAACGAAAACAATGTTTTAGTGTATGTGAATAAAGAACGGAATTTAGCATAGATAGTTAGGTATTTGTTTGAGGTAAATACCTATTTAAGGCGTAGGAACCATCTTAGTAAATGAAATATATTACAGTATATGATTATTATTATTATTATTATTATTATTATTATTATTATTATTGCTATGCTTATTATTAACACAACATATTATACTATATCACTTGCAGAATATACCTATGAAAGCCTATACAGTGAGGTAAAGAATTATTTGATCCCCTGTTGATTTTGTACGTTTTCCCACTGACAAAGAAATGATCAGTCTATAATTAAAATGGTAGGTTTATTTAAACAGTGAAAGACAGAATAACAACAAGAAAATCCAGAAAAACGCATGTCAAAAATGTTATAAATTGATTTGCATTTTAATGAGGGAAATAAATATTTGACCCCCTCTTAATCAGAAAGATTTCTGGCTCCCAGGTGTCTTTTATACAGGTAACGAGCTGAGACGAGGAGCACACTCTTAAAGGGAGTGCTCCTAATCTCAGCTTGTTACCTGTATAAAATACACCTGTCCACAGAAGCAATCAATCAATCAGATTCCAAACTCTCCACCAAGAGCTCTCCAAGGATGTCAGGGACAAGATTGTAGAACTACACAAGTCTGGAATGGGCTACAAGACCATTGCCAAGCAGTTTGGTGAGAAAGTGACAACAGTTGGTGCGATTATTCGCAAATGGAAGAAACACAAAAGAACTGTCAATCTCCCTCGGCCTGGGGCTCCATGCAAGATCTGACCTCGTGGAGTTGCAATGATCATGAGAACAGTAAGGAATCAGCCCAGAACTACAAGGGAGGATCTTGTCAATGATCTGAAGGCAGCTGGGACCATGGTCACCAAGAAAACAATTGGTAGCACACTACGCCGTGAAGGACTGAAATTTCGCAGCACCCACAAGGTCCCCCTGCTCAAGAAAGCACATATACATGCCCATCTGAAGTTTGCCGAATGATTCAGAGGACAACTGGGTGAAAGTGTTGTGGTCAGATGAGACCAAATTGGAGCTCTTTGGCATCAACTCAACTTGCCGTGTTTGGAGGAGGAGGAATGCTGCCTATTACCCCAAGAACACCATCCCCACCGTCAAACATGGAGGTGGAAACATTATGCTTTGGGGGTGTTTTTCTGCTAAGGGGACAGGACAACTTCACCACATTAAAGAGACGATGGACGGGGGGGCATGTACCATCAAATCTTGGGTAAGAACCTCCTTCCCTCAGCCAGGGCATTGAAAATGGGTCATGGATGGGTATTCCAGCATGACAGTGACCCAAAATACACGGCCAAGGCAACAAAGTAGCGGCTCAAGAAGAAACACATTAAGGACCTGGAGTGGCCTAGCCAGTCTCCAGACCTTAATCCGGGCGGATGTGGCGCAGTTGGTAGAGCGGGTTGTTCACTAATCGTAGGTTCCCTGGGTTCCTTCGGTTCCCAGCCCAGGTGACTCCACATGCCAAAGTGTCCTTGGGCAAGACACTGAACCCCAAGTTGCTCCCGATGGCAAGCTAGGACCTTGCATGGCAGCTCTGCTACCATTGGTGTGAGTGTGTGTGTGAATGGGTGAATGAGACACAGTGTAAAGCGCTTTGGATAAAAGCGCTATATAAGTGCACATTTACCATTTAATCCCATAGGAAATCTGTGGAATGAGCTGAAGGTTTGAGTTGTCAAACGTCAGCCTCAAAACATTAATGACTTGGAGAAGATCTGCAAAGAGGAGTGGGACAAAATCCCTCCTGAGATTTGTGCAAACCTGGTGGCCAACTTCAAGAAACGTCTGACCTCTGTGCCAACAAGGGTTTTGCCACCAAGTACTAAATCATGTTTTGCAGAGGGGTCAAATACATATTTCCCTCATTAAAATGCAAAATAAATTCATAACATTTTTGACATGCGTTTTTCTGAATTTTTTTTGTTGTTATTCTGTCTCTCACTATTCAAATAAATCTACCATTAAAATTATAGACAGATCATTTCTTTGTCAGTGGGCAAATGTACAAAATCATCAGGGGATCAATTTTTTTTTTTTTTCCCCTCACTGTAAATCTTGTTAGTAGACTTCTATGACATGGACAAAAAATAGCAAATTGTTTTTAAGTTATGCCTTGTGATGTATCACAATAGACTGTTGAACCTATTAAGGATAGCCCTGGATTTATCTGGGAAAAGATCGCTATTCATCAGAGTACTCGTTTACATATTACAGGCTTCTGTGATTCCAGTACTGCATTATTGTTAAGCCAATATATAACAACCAATATATTGTGGTGTAAAGTGCTATAGAATATTTCATACCACTTACCATCCATCCATCTTCTACCATTTACTCCTTACCAGGGGAACCTGGAACCTATCCCAGGGAGCATCGGGCAATCGCAGGGCACAATCACACCCATTTATACACTATGGACACTTTTAGACACGCCAGTCAGCCTACCATGCATGTCTTTGGACTGGGGGAGGAAACCAGAGTACCTAGAGGAAACCCCCGCAGGACGTGCCACACTTACCAGATTTTATTTGTATAAATTGGTTCCTAGGATTATAGGAAGCGCAAAATTTAGGACCCATAGTAAAATGTTTTCAGTCTTGTGTGTTGTTGTTAAGCCAAGGTGAAATCGCGGTCGCAATGCTCAGACGGCGCTGCTTACAAACATGGCGGACAAGGACTACACTTCCCAGCCATGCCTGTGCTCAAGTTCACCTGAGTATTGATAACCAACACCTATGCGGCTGATAAGTTATAAAAGGCCTTGTCAACCTTCGTGCCCTCACGAAGTCAGTTCCCATGACTTAGTTGTGTTACCAAGCCTTTAGCTTTCATCTAGATTTTCCTTGTACTTGGACTTTCCTGCCTGTTATTTATGATTCCCTACCCTGTCCCATTTGTATTGTTCGCCTGATTGCCTGACTTTGCCTGTCTCCTGTGTTTCCTCTTACATCGGGTCTGCGTTTGTCTCTAGCAGGTAACGTTAGAGCTGTTTTTGATATTTTGCCTCAGATAAGTCCAGGCTCCTTTGCAGTCTATCAGTCTAAAGTGTGGTTTCTTTCAAATTTGCTCAGAATATAAATACCATAGAAAATTTTACTACTGTTTTAATGAAGTGACAGAAATAAAAGAAGGTAGAAAATTATTTGTTGAATAAATGATGATGAATTAAGAGTGTGTCCCAGTCCTGTCAGGACTGTGTTTGGCTCGTCATCTGTTTAGCCAGTATTGGAATCAAGATGGGTTTAGTCTGTGATGTACTTGATGAATTAGTCTGATTATACAATGCAGAAAACAAAGTGTTAGAATGATATCAGTCTACTTGAATTGTCCTGTGCTACGTAACAGATGAACAGTTTGGATGGCCACTGCCTGTTCTAAATAATAAATTAGGGCACGTACCAGATGCAGCATAAAATTCTCTGCAGGATCACCCTCACTGAAGGGTGCAAGGTCAATCAACTGATTCACAAAGTTGGGTGACATGATCTTTGACAGAAACCTCAGATTCAACCGTAAGGTCAAACCAGAGTTATCTGGCTACCAACACAAGCAAGGCAAGTGTAATGCCAGAGCATCTAACCACCTCTTCACCTCTATTAGCATGTGATTGCTGGCAAACAAAAGCAGTTTTGAGTTGTCAGCAGAAGGATTAGTCCAGAACAATTGCAGATGCTGAAATCTATCAACAAAATTCCTGCAAAATTAGCTCTGCGACAATAGGTGTCAAATGAAAGAAGTCATTTTGGTGTTGTGGACTGAACTGCAGTAATCAACATTACTTGGGCCACCCCATCTTCAAAGCAGCTTCACAGAAACATATAAACACATGATACAGATCAGATTTTAAGTGTGTGAATTTACCCCTAATAAGCAAGCGACAATGGCAAGGAAAAACTCCCTAAAATGATATGAGGAAGAATCCTTTAAAGGAACCAGACTCAGAAAGGTACCCATCCTCATCTGGGTAACAATGGATAGTGAGAAAGTAAAGTTCATTATGGTTTTTATATGATGTCTGTTTTGTTACAATTTTGCAATCAAGTCTCATTTAATGAACAATGCAATAGTGCATGTAGTAATTGCAGTCCTAAGGCCATAGCAGCAACCACAGTGAGAATGTCCATGTGGAGTTGAGGTCCAAAACCATTTCCATGGTACTTCAAATGGCACCATCCTCAGCAATCTCCATGCTGCACTGCTTGGGGTTGTCCGTAGTGGCAGAATGTTTCCTTCAGTTGATGAGAGTGCCATCCAGCTCTAAGGCATCAGGATGGATAAGGGAGGTCCAGAGAGTAGAAAAGACCAGGATCACTGGCATCTCCATAATATCATGTGTGGCTCAACAAAAGCAGAGCATGCGAGGGAGGAAAGAGAGGGAAAGATTATTATGCATGCTGACTATCCCATAATGGATAAGACTCTGTACTTTGCATTAAAGAAAGTCTATTCATGGTAAACTTGAGTAAACAAATGTTTTCAGCCTGGAATTAAACACTGAGACTGTGTCTGAGTCCTGAACACTAATTGGAAGGCTGTTCCATAAATGTGGGGCTTTGTAAGAGAAAGCTCTTCCCCCTGCTGTAGCCTTCACTATTCGGGGTACCGACAAATAGCCTGCACCTTTTGATCTAAGTAGGCGTGACGGATCATAGAAGACCAAAGATTCACTTAGGTACTGTGGTGAGAGACTATTCAGTGCCTTACAGGTCAATAGTAGTATTTTATAATCAATGCAAAATTTTACTGGGAACCAATGAAGTGTGGATAAGATATGGGTGATATGGTCATAATTTCTGGTTCTAGTAAGGACTTTTGCAGCTACATTCTGGGCTAACTGGAGTTTGTTTATGCACCTACTGGAACAACCAGACAGTAAAGCTTTACAATAATCCAGCCTAGTGGTGACAAAAGCATGAACAATTTTTTTGCATCATGTAGTGACATTGTATTTTTATCTTAGCAATATTATTGAGATGAAAGAAGGCTATACTAATAATATTATCAAGATGAGCATCAAATGAAAGACTGGGTTCAATAATCACATCAAGTTCTTTTACTGCTGCACATTACAAAATGGAAAGGCCATCGAGAGTTATAATGTAATCAGAAAGCTTACTTCTAGCTGCATGTGGTCCTAGTACAAGTAATTCTATCTTGTCAGAGTTAAGTAAAAGGAAATTAATAAGGATCCAATGTCTAATGCCCTTCACACATTCCTCAACTTTATTAAGCTGGTGTCTGTCACCTGGCTTTGCTGAAACATACATCTGTGTATCATCAGCATAAAAGTGGAAGCTAATTCCCTGTTTATGAATAATTTGACCCACAGATAACATACATATAGAAAAATCAGTGGGCTTAAAAAACAGAACCTTGTGGAACACCAAACATCACATAACAATAAATGGCTGGTCTAGATGATTCTTTAGACATTGTAGGTATTTATCAACTTAAATAAATCTCCCAGTTGCAAAGTAGATCATGCTGCTCATTTGGTAACAAAGGAGACATTTGACAAATCCATGTACTGTTAGGAGGGCTCTGAATATGAGCCGCTGAGTTGTACATTCTAAGCTCCTCGATTGCTTTTTGATTTTAGCTGCTTTTTGATTTAGATGACCCATGTTCATCACCAGAATGTTCTTTCACCTAGAGAGAATTGTCAGAATGTTGGGATTTGTAACTAGAAGGCTGTATAGGCTGTGGGGCTTTGGGAAGATTTGAACTAGACTCTGAACCAGGGTCTAAGTCAGCCAAGCACAATATATCAACATTGTCATTGCTACACAGCCACGTCATGCTCTGAGATGGTAAGTGACAGGTCATTGGGGACATATCTGGTGAGTTTACGTGATATTTGCATTTTTTTATATTTACATACAGTGGTGTGAAAAAGTGTTTGTCCCTTCCTCATTTCCTGTTCCTTTGCATGTTTGTCACACTTAAGTGTTTCGGAACATCAAACCAATTTAAACAATAGTCAAGGACAACACAAGTAAACACAAAATGCAATTTGTAAATGAAGGTGTTTATTATTAAAGGTGAAAAAAAATCCAAACCATCATGGCCCTGTGTGAAAAAGTGATTGCCCCCCTTGTTAAAACATACTATAACTGTGGTTGTCCACACCTGAGTTCAATTTCTCTAGCCACACCCAGGCCTGATTATTGCCACACCTGTTCACAATCAAGGCATCACTTAAATAGGAGCTGCTTGACACAGTAAGGTCCACCAGAAGATCCTTAAAAGCTACACATCATGCCGAGACCCAAAGAAATTCAGGAACAATTGAGAAAGAAAGTAATTGAGATCTATCAGTCTGGAAAGGGTTATAAAGCCATTTCCAAAGCTTTGGGAATCCAGCGAACCACAGTGAGAGCCATTATACACAAATGGCGAAGACATGGAACAGTGGTGAACCTTCCCAGGAGTGGCCGCCGCCCAAAATTACCCCAAGAGCGCAGCGACGACTCATCCAAGAGGTCACAAAAGACCCCACAACAACGTCCAAAGAACTGCAGGCCTCACTTGCCTCAGTTAAGGTCAGCGTTCATGCCTCCACCATCAGGAAAAGACTGGGCAAAAATGGCCTGCATGGCAGAGTTTCAAGGAGAAAACCACTGCTGAGCAAAAAGAACATCAAAGCTCGTCTCAATTTCTCCACAACACATCTTGATGATCCCCAAGACTTTTGGGACAACATTCTGTGGACCGATGAGACAAAAGTGGAACTCTTTGGAAGGTGTGTGTCCAAGTATATCTGGCGTAGAAGGAACACTGCATTTCATAAAAAGAACATTATACCAACAGTAAAATATGGTGGTGGTAGTGTGATGGTCTGGGGCTGTTTTGCTGCTTCAGGACCTGGAAGACTTGCCGTGATAAAAGGAACTATGAATTCTGCTGTCTACCAAGAGATCCTGAAGGAGAATGTCTGACCATCTGTTCGTGTACTCAAGCTGAAACGAACTTGGGTTCTGCAGCAGGACAATGATCCTAAACACACCAGCAAGTCCACCACCGAATGGCTGAAGAAAAACAAAATGAAGAGTTTGGAGTGGCCTAGCCAAAGTCCTGACCTGAATCCTATTGAGATGTTGTGGTATGACCTTAAAAAGGAAGTTCATGCTCGAAAACCCTCTAATGTAACTGAATTAGGACAATTCTGCAAAGATGAGTGGGCCAAAATTCCTCCAGGACGCTGTAAAAGCCTCATTGCACGTTATCGCAAACGCTTGGTTGCAGTTGTTGCTGCTAAGGGTGGCCCAACCAGTTATTAGGTTTAGGGGGCAATCACTTTTTCACACAGGGCCATGATGGTTTGGATTTTTTTTCACCTTTAATAATAAACACCTTCATTTACAAATTGCATTTTGTGTTTACTTGTGTTGTCCTTGACTATTGTTTAAATTGGTTTGATGTTCCGAAACACTTAAGTGTGACAAACATGCAAAGGAACAGGAAATGAGGAAGGGGGCAAACACTTTTTCACACCACTGTACATACAGGGCCATTTTGAATGTTAAATGAACGTGTTCAATAAAGACATTAAAGATCAGAAAAAAATTTTGTGTTTTATTATTTTAGACACATTATATTTGTCAATATATTGACTTAGATGAAGATCAGATCACATTTTATGACAAATTTATTCAGAAAACCATGAAATTCCAAAAGGTTCACATACTTTTTCTTGCCACTGTAGAAGTACAACCCAATGAGGGAAACCCAATGAAATGCAGTTAATATAGTAGACTAAGTAATGAATAGTATGTGGTATGTAGAGGGAAAATTAACCACAAAAAATCAACCACACTAGTGGTATGTTAACCACAGAGTGGTTAGTGCGCTCACTCAAATCTGTAACACAAATAGCTTCAGTGTATTGCAAAAACAAAAGAAGTGACCTTGCCATTCCAATAATTTTAGAGGGAATTGTACTGTATGTTAATCCATCAATCATAATATCAAGATCACTTCGACCAATGTACCCTTTCACTTCCCTTAATCACCTAATGCCCCTGTCCAGTCTGTGGGTGACTAACACTAAGTTGTCTGTCTCTTCCCTCATATCCTCCCTTTTGTAAGCCATTAGATTAGCTTTCCATTAATGCTCTGTGTAGGTAAACACTCTTAAAGGTCAGGAAGGAAATATCGACGAACTTGCTTTCACATGGTGACATTTGAGCTTTTAGCTTGTTGCTGTCTTATTAAGTATTCGATAACGGGAGAATGTGTGCAACAGTCCCACAAATTCAGAAAATAAATCATTATTGCTTATTGGAATAGAATTTTTACATGATATCTGGCTGCTGAAGGACAATGCATGAAGGCTGGCTGCTAGAGGCTACGCCAGCCAAGAAGTTAATCATGTTAATTAACGTCCTCAATCTCAAACTCGAAATGCAGACAGGTTTTTAAAAGGGTTTTTTTAAGTATATTTTTTGGTCTGTTATATAATATCTGAGCAAGTAGCTGAAAGTAAATACTGATTAATAACAAAACACATGGTTGTTATGCACACTAACAACAGCAACATAACTGAACAATATCCCAAACACGTCCTGCTTAACCAATTTGTTCAGATAATGAATTTCATTCATGCATCAGCCAACTGATTTCTCAAGTACTATAATTATGAAATTAATCAGATGCAATAAAACTAATGATGAACTACTTTAACCTTTCATGACACACATGCCTAGGACTGACACTGTATATGTACCTACCAAACATTAGCAGGGCAAAGCTAGGGTGTCAGACGCCTGTGTCTGGTGTGTTTTCTAAATTCTTAACACCCTCATCATCTCACTTTCTCGCTTGCCAGTGACAGGATGTTCTAATCCTTACTTACCCTTAAGGTCACTCCTGACACATGGCCTATGCCACTGGCTCCCACTGTGTCCACTTGTAGGACTGCTAGTTCTGACCTTGCATTTACATATAGAGTGAATAGATAGGAAATTTGGATGAATTTCAGCTGAAATATTAGTATTTTTTAAATAAAATAAAAAAAAAACTAGCTGAATATTTAATGACCAGATATGGTGGGTTTGTTTGTGGTTGATTGTGGCATGCCAAAAACAAACCTCTATGTTTAACAATATGCTTGTATGGGTCAGTTATCAATGTATATACGATTTAATCTATGAGCTTAGTTTCCAGATTCTGTTATTGATTTGAAACTTTTTATACTAAAAAAGTACATTCAGTACACAATCAATCAAAGCCTCTGTGATAGTGAAGAACCATTACACACTATTAACATGGAAGATTGTTGTATGATTTCTGTAATGAATCGTAACTGGAGGTGGATGCAGGTGCAGATCAAAGTCTTTATTGAACAAAAAACACAAAACCAAAGTAAACGTCTTCACTGGGAAACGAGAAACGTGGCATATAACAATATTCTTCGAGGCATGGAAACAAACGATACAACCGCTACAAATCCTACAACCAATAATACTGAGCGACGTGCTCAGTAACCAAGGCATTTTTATCCCAAACATAATCAAACTCAAAACATAAACACCTGTGGCAAATTAAAGTCACTAAAGCTAACGCTCAATCCAGAAGTGAGCAAACCACAACAATGTCATGTGACTCGTCTGGAGCCGAGCCACAGTGCCATCTGCTGGCCGTATCATAACAATTTAATATTTCCTCTCTTTCACAGCTTATCTTTGCTAGACATTTATTGATTCATTGAATTTACTATTTAAAAATTTGCACAGAAATCAAGTAAATGGATGCTTATCCAATCCATACAGGGTTTTTTTTTTTCAAGATTTGCAATGAGTTTTTTGTGATTTTTTGCAGTAAAGTACTTGAATTAGCAAAGTTGTGAATGCACAAATTTATTTTGCATTGCTGTTCACAGTGATTGTTGGTAAATGTGATCTATTAGTTGTACTCATGTTTGATGCACATGAATTGAAGAGATCTTTGGCTGAAAGTTGTGATGACATCACACGACGCATCTTGGCCCAACTCTGTGGTAATTTAGACAAATTGCAAGCTCCTCCGTTTGCTTCAAGTTTGCTTTATTTTGCATTCATTTCTGTGATCACAAAATCGCAAAATCCTGTAGGGACTGATTAAATATTGTTAAAATGGAGTTTACATGAACAAGGCCGACTCTTTAGGTCAAAGTGAAAGCCAAATTACAACATAGAAACCAGTTGAATCTCATAGCTCATAGAAACCATCACCACCTGGATTTTCAACAGATTTGAGAAAAATACCTGATTTCTGTCCACTGAAGATTAAGACTATTTAATCAAGTTATACATTATTGGGTGCACCGTGGCTTAGTGGTTAGCATGTTTATCTCACATCTCCAGGGTCTGGGGTTCGATTCCCTGGGGCCATGTATGTGCAGAGTTTGCATGTTCTCCCCATGCTGCGGGGGTTTCCTCCGGGTACTCCAGATTTCTCCCCCAGTCCGAAGACATGCATGGTAGGCTAATTGGCATGTCTAAATTGTCCGTAGTATATGAATGGGTGTGTGAGTGTGTATGTGATTGTGCCCTGCAATGGACTGGCACCCTGTCCAGGGTGTACCGCGCCTTGTGCCCGATGCTTCCTGGGATAAGCTCCAGGTTTCCCATGACCCTGAAGAAGGAGTAAGCAATAGAAGATGGATGGATGGATGGATTCATTATTGGAATGTAGTTGACCATTATTGGAAATAGCTAAAAATCTTCATGTCTGAACTCCCTCTCCGATCTGAACTCCCTCTCTGATACAAATATCAGGACTTTTATTTCTGCTTCCAAGTTTGCCTTTGCTCAAAATGCAATTTGATTTGGAATTGCCATCAGCAAAAGCTCTGCGGTTTTTATTTAACCTGAAAAATTTCATTGAGAGTAAAATTCCTTCATAGATGCTGTGTCCCTTTTGAAATTGACTCACATGCAAACATTTGTTGATTTTAAAACTTGTAAAAAAAAAAAAAAAAAAAAAGTCCTTCCATCTTTTGTTCGAAAATCATAATACTCATTAGACCTTTTCAGCACAAAAGGTGAGTACTAACATGCATATAAATAGAGCTCTGGCTATTACAATCATGGTTTGTCGTCATTGAAGACCTCACTACTAATCACTACTTTTATGCTTTTTAATTCAGTTAATTCAGTTGCCATATTGCTGAGTCTGGTTCTTCTTAAGGTTTCTTGCTCATATCATGCTAGGGAGTGTTTCCTTTCAAAGGGAACTCCAAGTTACATTTAGCATAACACTATGGGCCCTCGCACGTGACCGGCTGAAGCTTGTGTAAAATCATGTTTATTTATAGGCCTGCCATGATCACTGTCACGTGTCACGTGATATATATATATGGCACCTGTGAACTGGGCCGTCAGCCTTATTATCTTCAGTGAGACTGCATGTCAGTTGTTTGTATAAAGAAACAAAAAAGACTCCATATCCTCTCTATGTTTTCTCAAAATCTCTGAACTTTTCTATCCCTTTAAAAAAAGAGAAGAAAAAAAAGAATGAGCAAGAGAGAAAAGGATGAGTGAGATAATTCAGGGTGTTTTTCACCTTGCTCCTGTTGCTCCTGTTTCATCATGGGTGAGGAGTGCAAACTTTCTGTGTGAAGTGTCTAGGGTTGGAACATGCCATGGCAGACCTCGAGAGGTCTGACTGTGCACATTGTAACTTCTTACATTAGGCAGCTCAGCTCTTGACTTGCTCTCTTCTTGGAAGCTGAAGCGACTTGGGTTTCAGAGCCTCGCGGATCTGGGCCGGCCGCTGCTAAGGCAGCCAGCCGTTTCAACTCTGGGGGATCTAGTATGGATCTGGAAGAGGAGCCGAAGATGAGCGCTGCTCTATCTCTTGCACTGTCTTCCGGGTCTGGCTCTATGCTGGATTTTGGAGCTTGCGTCACAAGTCCTCCTTCCACTATGGAAAGCCAAAAAACCCCCACAAAAAATAATAATTCCTCTCTGACTGGGAGGAGCCAGAAAAGATGTGTTAACCCCACAATGTTGGATTAATCAGCCATTGTGGGGAATGAATGGCATGGCTATTTAGCTATGCTGAAGGTGTAGGAGGTGCTTGCGAGCTACCTCTCTCCTTCGACGACAGGTCATTTAGGAGGGCTGGAGGGCTGGCTTTGCCATCCAAGCCATGTAAGGTCACCGTGGCATTGGTGGGCAAGGCCTATTCAGTAGTGGGCATTGCTTGTGGGTCACTGCTGACAGTGACAGTATTGCAGACCTACCAAGCAGACCTGCTGAGTGAGCTTGACATACGGTCACATTCAGCCAGTTCCTACCCTGTTGTGTTGAGTTCACCCGGGCATCCACAAGTGGAGCCCGGGCCAGCGCTAGTGCGAGGGAGAGACAAAAGGCAGGTACGGCAGCCTGCCAACTCCTGCAGACAGCCAAGGGAACAGGGCAGCCACAGTCATGGGCTGCAACTAGGCCTGATCCGTGAATGGTCATAAATCCAAGCAGACAAAGAGAAGCAGTACTGAGTGGATGTAGATGGACTTATCAGGGGACATGAGGTTGTTAGGGCAGTTAGCCCACAGTGCTACCCAGTGCTACTGTAGGACCTCCCATAGCAAAGGCTATCCCAAGTTTCAGTGTTCTCTGGTCAGCAAGCTGTCACAGGGCAACGAAAATCTGATGCTTTCCCTCCAATAAAATGTGAAATAGTTAACGTGACTAAAAGACCATCTGGCAGCGTGGAAACAACGCCCTGTCCACCATAGAAAAGTGCTACTGGGTCCAGTTTAGAGCTCAACCCCATGAGGTACCACTCCATCATACCGAGGGTATGGCCTGTTCAACAAGACCCAAGCTCTAGGGTCACTGCAGGACAATCGAGCCTGGGGTGGAATGAATGTCCAGGCTGTAATAACAAATTAATGTGTGTGATGTAGACCATTCTGCAGCAGCACACACATCCTGCAAGGATACCCCTTTTGAAAAAGACTTCGAGGAGGTGACCGCCCTAGTGGAATGACTTGTTATGCCCAGAGGCGTGGCAAGACTGCGCACCACATAAGCCATAGAGATTGCTTATCCAATTAGAGATGCACTGCTTTGACACAGCATCACCTTTACTGTCTCCGCCAAAGCAGACCAGCAGCTGCTCTGACTTACGCCACTGGCCGGAGCGGTGGACGTAAATACAGAGAGCATTTGCTGGACACAGCAGGTGTATCATCTCTTGTTCTGGTGTAAGGAATGGAGGAACCTCAGGAACTTACTGTGGCTGGGCGATAATTCTATGAGTAAATATGCATCTTTCAGATCTATCCTCACAAACCTGTCTGAAGAGTATGGTTCTGATGCCGCAGATCTAAAATTGGCCCATCTTTTTTTGCGGACCAGGAAATAACAGCGGTAGAAACCTCCCTCTATTACACGGTGGTTTGGATGGCAAAAGCCGGCCCTCCTAATTACCTGTCGTCGATGGAAAGAGGTAGCTTGCAAGCACCTCCTCCACCTTCAGCATAGCTTAATAGCCATACCGTTCATTCCCCAAAATGGCTGAATAATCCAACATCGTGGGGTTATAAATATGGCTTACGGTTTGTTTTCCCCCAGAAGCCTGATATTTTGTCATGCATTTCTGAAAGAAAGGGTGTCACGATTTCCCCTTGTAGCAATGTGCTCTACTGCGTGAATGCGAGAGCACGTGCTTTTCCCGATTGACAGCTGGACATGATGTCATGCCTCCGCCCTGTCTTGTCATGTGTCGTTGTGTCACGTGTGTTATGGTTTTGCCCACAGCTGTTAGCAGTTACGGGGCTAAATATGTGTGTGTATATATACTGTGAGCCGTGCTACCCACGGCGCGATGTATTATACTTAGTAAACTTAGTTATCACGTTCCATGTTAGATTTAGTTCATGCTGGGTTATCCGCTCCCAGGTCCACGTCCTAGTTCTTGTTCATCTTTTATGTTTATGTTTGTTTATTGACCCTGTTTTCTGTACAACAACCTTGATCTCTGCTTTGCCCTTTATATGCCTGTTTGCCGTTCGCCCGACCTTCGCCAGTTTGTGGATAACGATATTGGAGTACGTTTTGGATTTGTTGCCTCTTTATATTAAATAAACCTTTCATTCTTTGATGCGATCACATCCGTCCCTTTCTCCACTCCGTCACGACTTATGACAGAATACACCACCTTAACAATGGATGCAGCACAAGAACTGAGAGGACACCGAACCCGGAAATCCATGCCAAGTATCCCCGCCTTGGATTCTATGCAGTTTTTGCAATGGACTTTTATAGATCTTCCCAATCGGTATGACGGCGTCTTTGGGTATCCGGACTATTTCTTGATTGACTGATTTTTTCAGCCAGTTTGACCCGAAGCCAAGGAAAAAACAGTGGGTTCTATTCATGGTGTCCCGACTTTTTGGCCCGGCTCGCACGAGGGCGCAGCGATTAGCAGCCACGAAACCCTGGATATTGGAGGACAGTAGGCAGTTCTCGGACTTAGTTCTGAGGGAGTTTGGAGAACCAGAGCGGCGCAACGACCTGGATAAAGTACTGAAGGAAGTTTATTGGGCGACTAGTGCTGAGCTCCTATTCCACGTGCACTATGAGCGGGTGAGACACCGAGTGGAGATTAACACAGACCACCAAGCTAAGTCTCCAGTTCCTGCCCAAGCCACCGCCACGCCTCCAGCCCAAGCCATAGCCACGCCTCCAGCCCAAGCCACAGCCACGCCTCCAGCCACAGCCATGCCTCCAGCCCAAGACACAGCCATGCCTCCAGCCCAAGCCACAGCCACGCCTCCAGCCCAAGCCACAGCCACGCCTCCAGCCACAGCCATGCCTCCAGCCCAAGACACAGCCATGCCTCCAGCCCAAGCCACAGCCATGCCTCCAGCCCAAGCCACAGACACGCCTCCAGCCCAAGCCACAGACACGCCTCCAGTCCAGGCCACAGTCATGCCTCCAGTCCAAGCCATGCCTCAAGTTCAAGCCGAAGCTGAGTCCCAGGTCCGAACCAAAGCTCAAGTTCAGCCTCAAGCTCCGGCCAGAGCTCAAGTTCAGCCTCAAGCTCCGGCCAAAGCTCAAGTTCCGCCTCAAGCTCCGGCCAAGGCTCAAGTTCTGCCTCAAGCTCCGGCCAAAGCTCAAGTCCAAGCGAAGTCCCAAGTCCAAGTTCCATCTAAAGCTCAAGTCTCTGACGTCCCAGTCGCGTCGCAAGCTCATGTCCAAGCCATGTCGCAAGCTCGTGTCCAAGCCATGTCACAAGTCCCAGTCAAGTCTCACACCCACACCACAACCACGCCTCCCGTTCAAGTTCCACCCAGAACTCGAGTTCCGGACTCCCAAGTTGAGTCTCAAGTGCAAGCCACGTCTCGTCTGAGTCTGTGGATCTAGTCCTGCTCACACCAGAGTCTGCTAAGGCAAGCCCAGAAATTTCTTTGGGGGGGCACCGAGGACAGCAGAGCTCCAGCTTGAGGCCTACGGGGAGGTCTCTACGGTGGAGCTCCTGCCAACCAAGGAGGCTGTCCAGCTGCCTGGCACAGCCGAGGAAGCTGTCCTGTTTTTTTGCATTTATTTATTCATTTTAATATGATTCATTTACATGTGATTCATTTACATATGATTAATTTTCATGTGATTCATATTCATGCATCTGATTCATTTACATGTAAATAATTTCATGTGATTCAGTTACATATGATACATTTTCATGTGATTCATATTCATGCATGTGATTCATATTCATGTAATTCATTTACATATGATTCATTTTCATGTGATTCATTATTCATGCATGTGATTCATTTACATGTAATTCATTTTCATGTGATTCATATTCATGTGATTCATTTACCTTTTCTCCCCTCCCTTTTCCAAATATTTCATTGAGAAAAAAAATAATAATAAATAAATAAAATATATAATAATAACAATAATAATGAATTAATAGATTTAAAAAAATAAAATAAATAATAATTACTCCCCCCCCCCCCCCCCCCCCCGGCTCATCATGGCTACTCAATAGCTGTCGCTGGTTATATAAAAATTATAAAACTCAAGAACTAAAGTAAAAATAAGAATATAAATAGCCAATTGGAGCTGAAGAGGGACATACACCCAAAGTCTCCATAAAACAAAAGGAGACAGCAGTGTATCACCCCTAGGGTTGTCCACTAGGTTGACCTAGAGTAAGCTAAAAAAAAAAAATTGCTAAAAAAAAAAAAATTCCAGTAAGAAAAAAGTCCCCTGCTGACTTCAAATCTAATAAATAGTCTGCGCACTTTAACAAATATGATGTCCATACCTTTTAAAGATTTATACCTAATAATATTACACAGTGTAGCATATTAATATAAAATACCAAAATAATAATAATAATAATAACTAAAATAAATAAATAGATAAACAGACAAACAAGATGATAAAAAATAAATATAAATAAGTAAATAAATAAATAAACAAATTCTGAACGAAGTAATGCACAATATCCACAATAAGAATTCGAAATTCTATAGAGCTGGATGGCCAAGTGCAAATTAGAATAAAGAATATTATCAAAGAAAATAAATAAATAAATAAATAAAAATTAAACATAATAATAATCATTTAAAAAATAATAATAATAAATAAAATAAATACAAATAAATAAATAAATAACGAACACTACACTGTGTAGGTGATGCAGTTCACCCCGGTTTTAAGAGTTTAACATATTCTGCTGCTTCCTCCGCTGAAATAAAGTCCTTCTGGACACCGTTATATGTAATGCGAAGCCGAGCTGGATGAAGTATTCCATAGCGAGCGCCCTCAATATCACAAAGTTGATGCCGAACCTCGTTAAACGCGGCCCGGGCCCGGGCTATCTTGACTGTGTAGTCAGGGAAAACGGAGATGGTCAGATCCCTCACTTTAATCTGCTGGCGCTGTCTCGCACGGCGTAAAATATCAACACAGTCACTGTAATAATGGAATCTGCACACAATAGCTCATGGTCGTTCACCAGACTTCGGCTTCGGCTGAAGGGTCCGGTGGGACCAGTCCAGAACCGGCTCCTTCTCCAGACCAAACGCCTCCTTTAACAAGGCCGCTACTGCAGCGGTTGTACAGGTGTCAGGGCCCTCTGGAACTCCGACTATCCTAACGTTATTGCGCCGTGACCTCGACTCCAAATCCTCACATTTATTCTCTAATTGAGTCACGGTTGCAGTGAAAGACTCGATGGTAGTCTTTGACCTCGACTCCAGATCCTCACATTTATTCTCTAATTGAGTCACGGTCGCAGTGAGAGACTCGATAGTAGTCTTCATGTGAACTATATCATCGGTGCAACCGGAGAGAGTGTGCCCCATTTCCCCAACAGTACCTTTCAGTGTTGCTATGGTGGCATCGGTAGCGACTTTATCGCTAGCCTGCTGTGTTTTCATGGCCTGCAGGTCATGCTGGATAGTAGATAGCGCATCACTGAGAGTCTTCTGAAGATTCTCCTGGTGCTTCTGGTGCTCCCGGAACTCCTTCCTAAAATCAGCGATGTCCTTCCTCAGTAAAGCCAGCAACTCAAGCTTGAATGCGGCGAGGTCAGAGCCACCACTCGGGGACGCGGATGCGACCGCGGGTTCACTGGGGGAAGGGAGCGCGGCTATGGATTCCTGAGGAGAAGGAGTCGTGGGCGTAGGTGCATGGTGAGAGGGAGGCGCGGTTGTGGATTCACGAGAAGGAGACGCACTCGCGGTGCGCACACTAGACCTCAATTTTGTCTGAATGCTACCACCGGTTTTCGAGTTTTTCCCCGACATCTTTAACGAACCACCGAGTTAAAAGTACAAATAAGGAAAAGAAGTAGAATAAGTCAAAATATACTATATATATATAATATTTTATATATAAATTATACATACAAATATTATATTACAAAAGAAAGTGGTAATTAATTACAATTTTTGATCGAAATCAGAAGGAGACTCAAACTTCACGTCTTACTCCATCAAACACCGAATTCGAACCCCTGTCCTGCTGTCTAACACAGCCGAGGAACCTTGTCTGCTGTCTAACACATCCTAGGAATCTGTCCTGCTGTCTAACACAGCCGAGGAAGCTGTTCTGCTGTCTAACACAGCTGAGGAAGCTGTCCTGCTTTCTAACACAGCTGAGGAAGCTGTCCTGCTGTCTAGCCCTGCCGAGGAAGCTGTCCTGCTGTCTAGCCCTGCCGAGGAAGCTCTCCCGCTGTCTAGCCCTGCCGAGGAAACTGTCCTGCTGCCTGGCACTGCCGAGGAAGGTGTCCTGCTGCCTGGCTATCGGCAAATAGGCAGAAACTTGGGCAAGGCAGAGATCAAGTTTGTGGTACGGAAAACAGAGTCGAGATATCAAACATGAAATGTGGACCTGGGAGCAGATAACCTAGCGTGAACTAAATCTAAACAGGAACGTGAATACTAAGTTTATTCTAAGTTTAATTAACCACGCCATTTGTAGCACGGCTCACGGTATATATGCCGGCATGAATCAGACTCGTAATCGCAACCAGCTGAGGGCAATACAGATACACATGACAACACAACCAATGAATGTAATGTAAACAAAACACACATATCCAGCTGTCACTAGGGAAAAGCACGTGCTCTCAAAATTGCGCAGTAGAACATGTTGCCACAAGGGGAAACTGTGACACAAGGCAAAACAGGAATCGAGAACGAGGGTGAGAACATGTTCAAAACGATAACACATGAACTGAAAAACAAATGCTTGGTACACAGAAAACTCAAGTAATACTTTGTGAAGTGCAAAGAGACACGAGGGGTTTAAATGACAAATGTAATCAAGGGTGAACACAAAACACCTGAGACTAATGATACGGGACACATACGGGAAACAAACAATGACAATACGGAGTGGAGACAGGATATATACCATAACAAATGCACGTGTTGAAAGTAAACAAAGTCAGTGTCACTGAGTTTCCAAGCACGCTGCATACTACAGCACTACCTCGAGGGGAAATCGTGACAAATAGAGCATCAGACCAATGCATATTAATCAATCATCAATATTCATTCTGAAAATCTGTTTCTGTCATGTTTTATTGCATTGATAGACAAACTTAACATCCTTGGCCAAGTGTGGATAAAACTGGATGATTTAGTGTGACATCTAGGCTTGTGCAAAATAATCCATCCATCCATCCATCCTCTACCGCTTACTCATTTTCAGGGTTTCGGGAAACCTGGAGGCTATCCCAGGAAGCATCGAGTACACCCTGGCAGGGTACACCCTGGACAGGGTGCCAGTCCATCGCACTAAGCCACCATGCTCCCTTTGTACAAAATAATGTGTTATGAATTCCTACACATTCTTACACTGCCACAAAGTCCAGTGACAGTGGCAACACCACATCAAAATTAAACTCGGTTACAGTCAAATACTGACATTATTCACATACTTATGTTAGTATGAATGGCAGATGTGTGATGTTTGGATTTTCAATGCAAGACACACTAAATGTGGGTGTAAATGCATTAGTAAAAAAAAAAAAAACAGCAAGACCATCTTACAGTGGTCTCTATTTCCCCTGTTTATGTTCACGTATTACAAGCTTGCCTCATACACACGTTTAAACAAACTCAGTGGTAACACAAGGGTAAAGATGGAAGAATTAATATCCTGAGAATGGAGGAAATAAAGAAGCATAAGTGGGAAAAGATGCTTTAATCCCAATCATTGTGCCCATCAATATTTCAGCAACCTTCAGGTGGCAACAAGCTTGGTTCAGTTAATTTCAGTGATGGAGTTACCAGAAGCTCCTTTGAACATAGATAAATAGAGCTCTTTGGCATTGTGGAATGTGCAGGGATATTTGTTTTTCCATATTAACAGAACCACATTTCTTCCTACAGTGAGGGAAAAAAGTATTTGAGCCCCTGCTGATTTGGTATGTTTGCCCACTGACAAGGAAATGATCAGTCTATAATTTTAATGGTAGATTTATTTGAATAGTGAGAGACAGAATAACCACCAAAAAAATCCAGAAAAACGCATGTCAAAAATGTTATGAATTGATTTGCATTTTAATGAGGGAAATATGTATTTGACCCCTCTGTAAAACATGACTTGGAACTTGGTGGCAAAACCCTTGTTGGCAATCACAGAGGTCGGATGTTTATTGTTGTTGGCCACCAGGTTTGCACACATCTCAGGAGGGATTTTGTCCCACTCCTCTTTGCAGATCTTCTCTAAGTCATTAAGGTTTTGAGGCTGACGTTTGGCAACTTGAACCTTCAGCTCCCTCCACAGATTTCCTATGGGATTAAGGTCTGGTGACTGGCTAGGCCACTCCAGGACCTTAATGTGCTTCTTCTTGAGCCACTCCTTTGTTTCCTTGGCCGTGTGTTTTGGGTAATTGTCATGCTGGAATACCCATCCACGACACATTTTCAATGCCCTGGCTGAGGGAAGGAGGTTCTCACCCAAGAGTTGACGGTACATGCCCCCGTCCATCGTCCCTTTGACCAGGTCTAGTTTTCTTGTCCCTTTAGCAGAAGTACACACCCAACGCATAATGTTTCCACCTCCATGTTTGATGGTGAGGATGGTGTTCTTGGGGTCATAGGCAGCATTCCTCCTCCTCCAAACACGACAAGTTGAGTTGATGCCAAAGAGCTCCATATTGGTCTCATCTGACCACAACTTCAGACGGGCAGGTATATGTGCTTTCTTGAGCAGGGGGACCTTGCGGGCGCTGCAGGATTTCAGTCCCGGTGTAGTGTGTTACCAATTGTTTTCTTGGTGACTATGGTCCCAGCTGCCTTGAGATCATTGACAAGATCCTCCCGTGTAGTTCTGGGCTGATTCCTCACTGTTCTCATGATCATTGTAACTCCACGAGGTGAGATCTTGCATGGAGCCCCAGGCCAAGGGAGATTGACAGTTCTTTTGTGTTTCTTCCATTTGCGAATAATCACACCATCTGTTGTCACCTTCTCACCAAGCTGCTTGGCAATGGTCTTGTAGCCCATTCCAGACTTGTGTAGGTCTACAATCTTGTCCCTGACATCCTTAGAGAGCTCTTTGGTCTTGGCCATGGTGTAGAGTTTGGAATCTGATTGATTGCTTCTGTGGACAGGTGTCTTTTATACAGGTAACAAGCTGAGATTAGGAGCACTCCCTTTAAGAGTGTGCTCCTCATCTCAGCTCGTTACCTGTATAAAAGACACCTGGGAGCCAGAAATCTTTCTGATTGAGAGGGGGTCAAATACTTATTTCCCTCATTAAAATGCAAATCAATTTATAACATTTTTGACATGCATTTTTCTGGATTTTCTTGTTGTTATTTTGTCTCTCACTGTTCAAATAAACCTACCATTAAAATTATACACTGATCATTTCTTTGTCCATGGGCAAACGTACAAAATCAGCAGGGGATCAAATACTTCTCACTGTAGAACAGTAACAGTAAGAAACAGCAGCCATGGATTCATAATATTGTCAACATCTTAAGCAATTGCACTTCTTTGACCACTATGACTATGACTAGATGGATAATGGAAATGTTTTTTAACAAAAAATGTAAAAGTTTCCACAGTATAATGCAGAGACATACACAAGTGCACTCTGATAGGCAGGATCAAACAAAAAATATTTAAAAAAAAATAGCAGTGGATTGTAACCTTATACACTCCAATATTTGAGCATATCAAACAGATGGACGAGGAGGAAACATGGAGAAGATGCCTGAGTCAGAGGACAAAAGGTGATCAGCTCTTAGGTAAACAATTTGGGTAAACAATACTGAAGATGTGCTGGAGTTTCAGCAAACAACAAATATTGTGTGTCCCTTGCATCATCTTACCAAAGCCGTAACACTTTTTAGAAGACCTAAGAGGGAAAAAAAAATCTGGATGTCTGAAAGGCAAAGTATTGAGTAAAATATATAATTCATTAGTTTTCATTACAGAAAAGCTGAAGGGTAAGGTGTTAGGGTATAACACCAAAGGATACCCGTGTGTGTGTGTGTGTGTGTGTGTGTGTGTGTGTGTGTGTGTGTGTATGTGTGTGTACACATGAGGAGATATTCCAACAAGGTCTAGTAGTGAAGATTATGCAGTTTTCACAATAAATATTGCTGTCAATCTCCTAGAAACAGCTTGACAAACTGGCTCAGGTTCTGAATGACCAGTAACCCTGGGGGTTATGTGGAATTCATTGAAGCACATTTGCATATCTAAGTAGTATTCTGTTTCCCTTCTACTAAAGACAAGAGGCATTGTATAATACCGGTATAATACACTGGAATAGCATATGACCATTACGCTACCTTGGTCGTATACACAACAACATGAAGACTGAACCGGAAGCTTTGCTGGCTTTCTTGTCATTCTTAGCAGCCATTGTGAAGTTAAATTTGATATTTTACATAATTTTATAATACTGCAGCTGCCTACATAAAGAAGAGGCAAGCTATGTTTGGAGCAATCAGCATCAAGTCTCATTTCAGGAGGTGTAAGCCCTACATGGAACACTGGTTTGTTGTACCTGCCGGTGACTAGCAACCAACTTCTTATTTACACTTGTATGTGCATGCCTAGTGTGCATGAATGGTCATGTGACATGTGTATTTGGTCATGTAGTGTGGACGGAGATTGTTTCTGAAACACAGTGAAAATGCCAAGGATTGTTTTCGTTTTAAAATGCCGTTTTTAAAAACACACTAGTGTAAACTTATCTTGACCTGGAATGGGGTTCTTGTGAAGGTGTTGTGACAACTGGTCATTTGATAAATCATTAAATCATATAAATCATATAATCAATAAATCATTTCATTAAAAAATTATAAAAATTTTACAAAATAAGTTGAATAACACTTGGTAACAAGTGGTTAGGCAAATGATCCTATTCCTGAAGGATGTCTATCTCTGCTTAGGAGAACCACAACTAGTAATGTGTCAAGGTGGCCCTGGCTAAGAGCTTCATGCATGCCTGGCTAAACATGTCACGTATCTGGAATACCACCAAGGTGTAGACAGCACTTCTCTGGATGTACTTTACAGTATGTATGGTTTTGACAGTGCTTTCCTTCCACCAATTTACAGCCCAAGAAAATTATTTGCTCTCAGTGAGACCAGTTAAGCACACCTGAGAGTGGTTAGGTATACCTGAGGAGGATCTATGCAAAGCAAAGGGTGCCACTGGCCTTTTTGCTGGCCTGATGGTTGGTAAGGCTAACGGTTATAAAATTGTCAGAGTGAATCATAATGTGTTGTTGTCTGAGAACATTCAGGAATGACTTTCAGGCCACAAAGCCAGAGGACCACCCTCAACTCCATCTGATTGATGTACCACTTGCTTCGCTATAACTATGACATCAGACAACCTGTGATGCCTGTGAAGTAAGCACATTTTGTGATAATCTCACTCTAATGGAGAATAACCCCAATCAGATTCCTTCTGCGAGATATGGTCTGTCCTGCCTCTAAGCTCCCTCTATTAGGATAAGGACACATTTTAATGTGTCAAATTTGGGGGTCCAGTGGCATGCTGATGGCTCCTCTTCGGAATGTTTGCAGTCCTAGCTAGCCTAGAAGAATTATTGATGTGGCTGCCATCATCACTCCAAGCAGGGCCTCATTAGTCCAACAGACACCAATGCCACAGGTGGTGGCAAGGCTGAACTTCACAAATAGTGGTGGACATGTTCTGAATGGGCTGCTCATTGATGAGAGCACACAGAAGCTAGTCCGAAACTTCAAGTTCCAGTCCTATTCCTGTCCTTTTTGGCAACAGACACAGAAGGCTGACTTTACATGTCTGATTAACACACAGGGCTAACAGCAGGGTGGACTGAGCCAGCTACACCTGACATTGAGTATGAAACAAGTTGGCAGAGTGTGATCCCATATCTTGGCCCAGATGTCTTACTGCCAGAAGCCAGGTATTAATTACCTCCCTTACAATTGGGTAAACATATGCTGATTGCAGTATCTACTAGTGTTCCAGTGCCAGCAGAAGAACATTATTGCTGTTGTTAGCCATATGTTGGACCAGAGAGTTGTCATAGCATCCACACTCACTGTTCAACAACACAACACAAAAATCCATGTTGCTTGACTCATAATCCATGATACAAGTCAGAAAGCCTTCAAGGAGCCTGAGAATGGGTGAGCTGGGGGCCATGAAGAATGGTTGATATGAATGTGATGGCTCAGCTGGTTGGTCATTATAAAGAGGGCTATGTAATGGAAGTATACTAGTTACATAGTACAATTACAAAGTCATTGATTTTACCTTCATTTACCTTAAACTTTAATAGCCATGTTTGCTGCCAAGTCACTCCTTCATTGGCTTGTCACTGGGCATGTGTACTTACAAAAAAATGACTGTTTAGACTGAGGAGCCTGGGCCAGAGTCAGTTGTTAGAATTCAAATTTGCCAGTTGAACAAGTCTTAGCATTTTGCAGTCAACACATGAGATATCATAGTCCTTAACAAAACATTCTTAACATTGTTAATGTGAAGTAGTATGCACATAGTTAATGCTCATCATTGTTTCCCAAGAGGTTCAGCCCTTATCTGCATTAGCGCAATTCCACTAGTAGGGTTTGCAAGACACCCCACGTGTGGAAAAGTGGATGATTGCCTGGGGAGATTATCCACTCCAAATTAAAAACAACTAATTACCAGGAATCCCTGTTAGTAGTAGTAGATCATGCAGTTAACAGTGCTGAGTATTTATATTCAGACATTCTTTGTGTGAGCACAAGTCCAGTGGAGGTCAACTCATTAAAGTGTAGAATATGGTAGCAATTCAACCCAGGTACAGAAAAGCAGTCATTTGGATAAAGAGAACACACACTTTAGAATGAAGCAGGAAATTTGTGCGAGTTCCAGCTAAGAATATTAGATGGTAAGTAAACACTGTGTGATATGTAGAGGAGTACCAATGTTACACTTTAAAGAAGAAAACTGTCATGATTTCCCCTCAAGCTAGCGCTGTAGCATGCAGCCTGCTAGGAGACTCGAAGTGAGAGCTCGAAGCACGAGCATTTCCATTTATATTCATTCACTTGGCAGAAGCTTTTATCCAAAGCGACCAGAGCTGGCTGGGAGGCCTGAAATCAGTGAGTTGCAATAGTCCAGTTTTGAGATAAAAAAGAGCCTGGCCTAGTATCTGTGTAGCCTGTTTGGTGAGGTATGGTCGGATTTTCTTGATGCTGTACAGGACGAACCTACAGGACCTTGCAGTTGCTGAGATATGGTCTGGTTGGCATTAGTGTAAGTGAGCTGAGCTGTACAGTGAGGTTCTGGTTGATTGAGGGACAGGCTGGCATAACGAGAAGCTCAGATTTTCCCAGGTTAAGCTTAAGATGGTACTCCTTCATCCAGACCGAGATGACCGACAGGCAAGAAGAAATGCGTGCAGAGATGGATGGAAGGACAAATAGAGCTGGGTGTCATCAGCATAGCAGTGATAGAAGAAGCCATGAGATTCAATCACCTGCCCGAGAGATGTAGTGTAGATAGAAAAGAGGAGTGGACCCAGAACTGACCCCTGTGGAATGCCAGTTGTGAGTTGTTGAGTTTCAGAAATACCTCTGCTCCATGATACCTTGAAGGATCTGTCAGAAATATAGGATTCCACCCATCATTGAACCGTTGCAGTGATGCCCAGGGTGGAGAGAGTGGATAGGAGGATCTAATGGTTCACAGTGTTGAAAGCAGCAGAGAGGTCAAGTAGGATGAGGATAGATGATCTAGAGGTTGCTCTAGCTAGTCGTAAGGTTTCAGTGACGGAAAGCAGAGCAGTGTCCGTGGAGTGGTTGCTCCTGAAGCCAGACTGCTTGGTGTTCAGGAGATTGTTCTGTGTGAGAAAATTGAAGAATTGATTAAAAACGGCTCTTTCAAGAGTTTTGGAAAGAAAAGGGAGGAGGGAAACAGGTCTGTAGTTGTCAACTATAGCAGGGTTGAGTGATGTTTTTTGAAGCAGTGGGGTAACACTGGCTTGCTTAAATGAGGTAGGGTATGTGCCAGTAGAGAGCGATGTGTTAAAGATGTGTGTAAGTGCAGCTAATAGTGTGGGAGAGATGGACTGAAGAAGGTGAGAAGGGATAGGGTCAAGGGGACAGGTTGTGGGATGGCTAGAGAGGAGGAGTTTAGAGACATCAGTCTCTGAGAGGGGAGAGAAGGAAGTCAGTTGGGAGTTACCTGGAGGAGGAGTCGGTCTATGTATGTCTGGGGTTGAGAACTGGTTCCTGATTGATGTAACCTTGCTGGAAAAGAAAGTTACAAAGTCATCTGCAGAGAGAGGTAGGGGAAGGGGAAGGGGGAGGAAGGGGACAGAGAAGAGAGGAAAAAGTTTTGAAGAGAATGCGGGTGTTGGGAGAACTACCAATCTTATGTTGGAAGTATGTGGCTTTAGCAATGGAGATGCTATTGGAAAAAGAGTAGAGAAGTGTCTGGTAATTGGTTAGGTCAATTGGATTGTTTGATTTGCACCATTTCCTTTCAGATGCTCTTAGTTTGGCCCGGTTGCTACGCAGAGCTTCTGAGAGCCAAGGACTAGAGGGTGATGTGCGAGCAGGTCTGGAGGTTAGGGGGCATATGCATGATGCATGAGCTCTTAGTGAACGTATGCTTTTGAGTCTTCAGTGACATTGATTTTGTTTACTTTCTACACATGTTTTTGTGATGGTTTTTGTCCTGTCTCCGCCCCTGTATTGTCATTGGTTGTTTCCCGTAGTTGTGCCATCATCCATCATTGTTCTAAGCTGTCTGGTGTTTCATCCCTGATTACCCTGAGTATTTTCTCTTTGACTGCCAATTGCATTTTTTGAGCCTGGTGCACCCCAAGCCTGACCAGAATAAAAGGCTAGGGTTCATACTCTCCCGGCTTGTTGGCCAAGCCCGCCCCTACCTGGAAAGGGTGTTTGGGGAAGGCCTGACTCATAGATAAACCTGAGTTGCTGTTCACCTCCTATTATGAGCCCACTATGTGGTCTCAGCAGCCAAGCTCCAGTCTGAGGTCAACGTGGCGAGCTCCTCCCGAAAGCACCAACCTGAAACCCATCAGGTGGTCTCACCTGCCAAGTTCCAGATGGAGGTCAAGGTGACCTCCAAAGACACACTCTCTTCCAAGGTTGATCAGGCGACCTCCCACGCCATGTTCACATCCGAGGTGTACAAGGCGACCTCCCAAGCCATGTTCCCGTATGAGGTCGAAGAGCCGACCTCTCAAGCCAAGCTCCTGTCCGAGGTTGAAGAGACGACCTCTCAAGTCATGTTCCTGTCTGAGGTCAAAGAGATGATCTCCCAAGTCAATTTCATATCTGAGGTCAAGAGACGACCTCTCAAACCAAGTTCTTGTCCGAGGTCAAAGAGACAGCCTCTCATGACAAGTTCCTGTCCAAGGTCGAAGAGACGACCACTCAATCCAAGCGCCTGTCTGAGGTCGAAGAGACAACCTCTCAAGCCAAGTTTCTGTTTGAGGTCGATGATGCAACCTCCCAAGCCACGTTCCCATACGAGCTCGATGAGGTGACCTCCCACGTCATGTTTCTGTACAAGGTTCCTGTAGAAAAGACGACCACCCAAGCCAAGTTTCTGTCCGAGGTCAACAAGGCGAAATCCCATGTCAAGTTCTAGCTAAAGTTTGACGAGGCGACCTCCCATGCTAAGTTCCAGTCTGAGATTGACGAAGTGACCTTTCCCACCAAGTTCCAGTCTGAGATCAACGATGTGACCTTCCAAACCAAGTTCCAGTCTGAAACCGACATCAGGACCAATCAGGTTCCGCTCACACCTGAAACCGACGTCACGGCCAACCAAGTTACGCTCATGCCAGAGTCTGTTGACATGACCAACCAAGTCCTCATGCCCGAAACCGACATCAGGACCAACCAGGTTCAGCTCACACTTGAAACTGACATCAGGATCAAGCAAGTTATGCTTATGCCCGAGTCTGTTTATAAGACCAACCAAGTTCTCCTCATGCCCGAAACCGATGTCACAACCAACCAGGTTCTGCTCACGCCTGAAGTTGACATCATGACCAACCAAGTTATGCTCACACCAGAGTCTGCTGACACAAGCAATCACGTTCTGCTCATGCCTCAGTCTGTTTACACAGCCAACCAAGTTCAGCCTGCAGAGTCGATGGAGGATAACTGATTGCTATCAGTAGGTAGACAAACAGTATTGTACAAAAGTCTTAGGCACATGCAAATAAATGCTGTAGAGCAAATATGCTTTCAAAAATAATGAAATTAAATGTTTCTCCATTTAAAAAAGTACTATAAAGAACAATAAACAGTAATAAATTAAACAAAGGCAATATTTAGTGTGATGACCCTTTGCTTTTAAAACAAAAGTAGTTCATGTAGAATTAGTGCAGATTTATGTAGGGGAAGTATAGAATATATATTTTTATATAGATATACAGTGCATCCAGAAAGTATTCCCAGCACTTCACTTTTTCCACATTTCGTTATGTTACAGCCTTATTCCAAAATGCATTAAATTAATAATTTTTCTAAAAATTCTACAAACAATACCCCATAATGACAATGTGAAAGAAGTTTGTTTGAAATCTTTGCAAATTTATTAAAAATAAAAAACAACAAAAGCACATGTACATAAGTATTCACATCCTTTGCTCAATACTTTGTTGTGTAGGATGCTACAAGCTTGGCATAACATTTTTTGGGCAGTTTCTCCCATTCTTCTTTGCAGGACCTCTCAAGCTCCATCAAGTTGGATGGGGAGCATCGGTGCACAGCCGTTTTCAGATCTCTCCAGAGATGTTCAATCGGGTTCAAGTCTTTGTTCTGGCTGGGCCACTCAAGAACACTGTTATCAGAACATTGACACTCCATTGTTATCTTGGCTGTGTGCTTAGGGTCATTGTCCTGTTGGAAGATGAACCTTTGCCCCAGTCTGAGGTCCAGAGTTCTCTGGAGCAGGTTTTCATCAAGGATGTCTCTGTACATTGCTGTATTCATCTGTCCCTTTATCCTGACTAGTCTCCCAGTTCCTGCCGCTTAAAAACATCCCCACAACATGATCCTGTCACCACCATGCTTCACTGTAGGGATGGTATTGGCCAGGTAATGAGTAGTGCCTGATTTCCTCCAGACATGACGCTTGCCATTCAGGCCAAAGAGTTCAATCTTTGTCTTGGTCTTGGTCTGAGAGTCCTTCAGGTGCCTTTTGGCAAACTCCAGGAGGGCTGTCATGTGTCTTTTACTGAGGAGTGGCTTCCATCTGGAAACTCTTACCATACAGGCCTGATTGGTGGAGTGCTGCAGAGATGGTTGTTCTTCTGGAAGGTTCTCCTCTCTCCACAGAGACACCCTGGAGCTCTGTCAGAGTGACCATCGGGTTTTTGGTCACCTAAGGCCCTTCTCCCCCGAGTGCTCAGTTTGGCCAGGTGGCCAGTTCTAGGAAGAGTCCTGGTGGTTCCAAACTTCTTCCATTTATGGATGATGGAGACCACTGTGCTCATTGGGACCTTCAATGCTGCAGAAATGTTTCTGTACCTTTCCCCAGAAGTACACCTCAGACAATCCTCTCGCGGAGGTCTACAGACAATTCCTTTGACTTCATGGCTTGGTTTGTGCTCTGACGTGCATTGTTAACTATAAGACCTTATATAGACAGGTGTTTGCCTTTCCAAATCATGTCAAATCAACTGAATTTACCACAGGTGGACTCCAATCAAGTTGTAGAAACATCTCAAGGATGATAAGTGGAAACAGGATGCACCTGAGTTGAATTTTGAGTGTCATGGCAAATGCTGTGAATACTTATGTACATGTGTTTTTTTGTTTCTTATTTTTCATATATTTGCAAAGATTTCAAACAAAATTCTTTCACATTGTCATTATGGGGTATTGTTTGTAGAATTTTGAGGAAACTAATTCATTTAATCGGGGTTCACGGTGGCTTAGTGGTTAGCATTTTCGCCTCACGGGTCCGGGGCTCGATTCCCGCCGGGGCCATGCTGCGGGAGTTTCCTCTGGGTACTCCACTTTCCTCCCCCAGTCCAAAGACATGCATGGTTGGCTGATTGGCGTGTCTAAAGTGTCCATAGTGTATGAATGGGTGTGTGAGTGTGTATGTGATTGTGCCCTGTGATGGACTGGTAACCTGTCTTGGGTGTACCCCGCCTTGTGCCCGATGCTTCCTGGGATAGGCTCCAGGTTCACCACAACCCTGAACAAGGAGTAAGCGGTAGAAGATGGATGGATGCATGGATAATTAATTTAATCCATTTTGGAATAAGTCTGTAACATACAGTAACAAAATGTGGAAAAAGTGAAGCGCTGTGTATACTGTCCGGATGCACTGTATATATTCACAGGAAAGTTTTCCAGCGACCGCACGGTAAAAAATGGTGGTGGTGATGCAGACAGAATTTGAAGAAATAGTACACCGAAATGCAGCATTATTTTGAGTTATCAACTATCAAGTATTTGAGTTATCAAGTATGCTGAAAAATTATATCCAATGCCAACATTTGCGAATCATCTTCTGAACAAGTGTTGCAGTGTTATCAGAAACATGGTGTCTAGCTAACACCTCGAAAATGTGAAGTGTTCCTAAATCAGGTACAATGTCTAGGGAGGCTGGTAACCAAAGATGGGTACACGATGGACCCAGCTGACATTGCTCCTGTCCAAGTGCTGAAGGAGAGGACCCCTAAGACAGTTGGTGAGAAAGTTATTAGGATTTCTCTCTTACAACTGGTCATACATTGAGAACTTTTCCCGCAAGGCTGTGCTGCATTAGATGCTGCTCACTGAAATGAAGACACAAAGCGTGAACGTACAGCTGAAGTGGAATGGCAGGGGAAAAACTGCCAAGGACAGCTTGCATTGTCACATGCTGTGACATGGACAGATGAACATCAAAAAGTTTTCTGTGAGTTAATGGACTACTTATCTACTCCACCGGTGCTGGGTTATCCAGATGTGGATCAACCCTTTGTACTCCAATGCGACACTTCACAGGAAGGCCTTGATGCAGTGCTGTATCAAAGGCAAAGAGGCAAGATAGTGGTCATAGTGGTCAAATCAAGAACCCTAACCCCTCCCGAGAAAAACTACCATCTTCACTCGAGTATTTGGCCATGAAGTGGGCCATATGTTCAGAGACTATGTCTATCATGCCCCATCAATCAGTGTGCACACAGACAATAACAATTTCACATGTGTGATGTCATCAGCCAAGCTAAATGCCACAACATGCAGATGGGTAGCTGAACTTGCTGACTTTCGATTCACCATCAAATAACATCCAGGAAAGTTGAACAGGAACGATTATTGCCTAAGAAGAAGAGCACCCTCACATTATGGTCAGCATAACTCAGTCAGCAATGGCAAAGGGTCAGGAGAGAGGGACATGGCTGTGTCCACTTACCACTGAAACAGCATTGTCCGGAGAACAGGAGGAGGAGCTGTTCACGTCAGTTGCAGGGATCCCCAAGGAAGTTCTGAGAAAAGCCCAAGAGGAAAACCTTGAAATCAGTGAAGTCTTGTCATAAATTAAATCCAAACCACGGCCTATGAACAGAAGCCAGGGAAAAGAGGTTTGGGGACTGATGTGGGAACAAGCTAGATTATACCTGGATGAATATGGGCTCTTGATCTGGAAAACAGCAACTAGTCATCAGTTAGTATTGCTTAGGATATACCATGAGCTTGTTTATAAGGAGTTATATCAAGACTCCAATTCAATTCAATTCCATTTTATTTGTAAAGCACTTTTTACAATGGACATTGTCTCAAATCAGTTTTACAGAAACATATAAACATGGGATACAGATTTTAAATTTGTGAATTTATCCCAATTGAGCTAGCCAGTGGCGATGGTGGCAAGGAAATCTCCCTAAGATGTTCGGAGGAGCGGAACTAGACTCAAAAGGGAACCCATGCTCATCTGGGTAACAACATATAGTGTAAAGGTAAAGGAAAGTTCATTATGGATTAATATGAAGCGTGTTTGGCCTTAGAAGCAACCGTAGTCCCAGTAACCACAGTGAGTGTGTCCATCTGGAATTGGAGTAGATGAAAGCTCCATCCAGAGGTAGGGCATCAAAACGGATCAGGCAGGTCCGGAGAGCAGAAAGGTTCAGGATCTCTAGTTTCTCCATAAAATTGTGTGTGGCTCGGCAGAAGGAGAGAGGGAGAGAAGAGATTGTTATAAATGTGCTTTCCGTAACAGAAAGTCTGCTCATGCTAAGCTTGAGTAAACAAAAATGTTTTAAGCCTAGACTTAAACACAGAGACTGTGTCTGAGTCCCGAACACTAATTGGAAGGCTGTTCTATAAGTGTGGGGCTTTATAACAGAAAGCTCTTCCCCCTGATGTAGCTTTCACTATTCGAGGTATCATCAAATCGCCTGCACCTTCTGATCTAAGTCGGTGTGTTGGATCATACAAAACTAAAAGTTCGTTTAGATACTGTAGCACGAGACCGTTTAGTGCATTATAAGTCAATAATAGTAGTTCATAATTAATGCGATTTCACTTGGAGCCAATGCGGTGTTGATAAAATTGAGGTGATGTGCCTGTATCTTTTGGTTCTAGTTAGGACTCTAGCAGCTGCATTCTGGACTAATGGAGTTTGTTATGGACCTGCTGGAACACCCAGACAGTATGGCATTGACGTAAACGAAAGCTTGACGTAAATTTTTTGCATCATGTTGTGACAAAATATTTCTTATCTTAGCAATATTTCTGAGATGAAAGAAGGCTATCCTAGTAATGTTATCTACCTGAGCATCAAATGATAGACTGGAGTGAATAATCACTCCAAGGTCTTTTACTGCTGCACATGACAAAATGGAATGTCCATCCAGAGTTACTATTTGATCAGAAACTTTACTTCTAGCTACATGTGGTCCTACACACGGAGAAGTCACCATTTACATCTACGAACTGATAACGATTGGTCAAATAAGACCTGAGCCAGGAGAGGACTTTTCCCTTAATGCCAACATTTTCTAATCTATTAAGGAGAATAGTATGATCTATAGTATCAAAAGCTGCACTAAGGTCAAGTTATACAAGCAAACAAGACACAACCCTGATTAGAGGCCAGTAGTACTTGTTAAGATTTGATGAGAGATCATGTTAATTGGCCCCACACGCAAAAGGAAGTGGGACACTACAGTATGTCACACATGTTTGAAGTTGCTTGAGAAGCAAATATCCAAAAGTGACCTGAGCGCCTCTGATTAACATCACCACCACTTATCTGTTTGAGCTGGTCTCTATAGATTTTCTGCATCTGGAGAAGTGTAAAGGAGGTTATGAATATATTTGAGTTGTGATGGACCACACACTGTGTGGTTGAAACAAAAGTGCCAATACAGCTGCTGAGAAAGTGTTCAGGGACTTTGTTTTGAAGTTTGGGTTCCCAACTAAACTACACCATGACCAAGGCAATGAAATTGATAACAAGCTGTTTTCAAAGTGGCAAGAGTACAGTGGTGTACATGGCTCCCAAATGACACCATATCACCTGCAGGGGAATGGTCAAGTTGAGCGGTTTAACCAAACTTTGCTAGCAAATCTGAGGACCTTACCTGAGACCACCAAAGCCGACTGGAAGACATCACTTGCAAAGGTTGGGAATGCATACAATTGTACAAGAAGTGAGATGACGAGGTTTTCTCAGTATTATCTCCTGTTTGGTGAGACTCCCAGATTGCCCACTGATATTATGTTCAGTGTACCAGCAACGGACCAAAACTATCATGATTATGTTGGGGACAGGAGGAAGAGAATGATGGACGCTTACAAGTTAGCCTCAAGAGTGTCACACAAAGAGAAGGAAAGAGGAAAAGCTTTGAACTTACTTCCTGTGCTAACGTCAGGCTCTGATCTGTGCTGACTACTGTGGTGAGCACACCAGGGGGGGTTGAGCTATAAACTGTCCCCGGTAACCATTTTTTACGGTACAGAACCCATGGAGACACATTTGGCAGTAATTTCCATGCTGCCCAATGGTCTTTTAGTAATGTTAACTATTCCACATTCTATAGGAGGGAAAGCATAAAATTTTCATTGCCCTGTGACAGCTCGCTGACCAGAGAACACAAAAATCTTCTGGACCACCTTAGCTAGGGGAGGCCCTACAGTAGCACTCGGGGCTACCTACCCTAACAACCTCATGTCCCCTGACATGTTCCTCCATAGCCACACAGGACCACTCTTCTTTGCCTGCTTGGCCTTTATGACCATTCTCAGATCAGGCCTAGTAGCAGACCGTGATTTTGGCCTGGTTCCCCTGGCTGTCTGAGGGGGTTGGCAGGCTGCCATACTCGCCTTCTGGGTCTCCCTTGCATGAGTGCTGTCCCAGGCTTCACTCATGGATGCCCGGGTGAGCTCAAGACAACAATGAAGGAACTGGCTTTTTTGAATGCTGAGCTCACCCAGTGTTGGATAAGATTTTTGATAGAAATAAAACACCTGGGTAATAAAATAGGGAAAATGAAAATTTAATGAGAATATAGGAAAGAACAGAGTCACACTCTCTTCCTTATAGGCAATGTCTCTTAAAAAAGTTGATTATAGTAAGGCCTAGGGCCTGACCAAAAAAGAGGAAGTGCAACACACAGCACACACACCCAAGAGCATGAACTCACTCACAGACCCAGAGTAATAAGAATAACAAAGTTATGGCTAAAGATTATTTGACTAAATCACACAGTAAATATGCAAAAAGTATACAGTTACCATTATAAAGGAGAAATAGCACACAGGTGATAAATATCCTCACTCAAAAACAGCTCAGACATGCCATAAAAAGCAGAAGTTGGTCTTAAAAAACAAAGCACTTAAAAGTGCAAATGCAACAGGTCTCGAGATGTCTGAGGGGGAAAAAAACAGACATCACCCAGACATCACATGTAATGGTATTTTGGGCAAACCAGGGGTGTTTCAAGTGTATATAAAGGGAGCCCTTTTTATACAATTTCAGGAGACTTTGAGATCCAGCCTTATATGGTGGTTTGGATGCAAAGCCAGCCACCCTAATTACCTGCCATCGAAGGAGAGAGGTAGCTAGCAAGCGCCTCCTCCACCTTCAGCATAGCTAAATAGCCAAACTGTTCATTCCCCACAATGGATGAATAATCCAACATTGTGGGCTTATAAATATGGCTTATGCATGGTTTTCCTTCCCCTTTTGGCTTTCCATAGCGGAAGGAGGAGTCGTGATGCAAACTCCAAAATCCAGCGGCGGGCCGAGACAGAGCAAGAGATAGAGCAGTGCTCATCTCCGGCTCTTCTTCCAGATCCATAAGAGATCCCCCGAACCTGAGACGGCTAGCTGCCTCGGCCCAGATCCGCGAGGAAACCCAACTCATTCGGCTTCCGGGATGATCGTGAGTAGTGAGCCGAGCTGCTTAATGTAGTCATTACTATGCACAGCCTTTCCAGGCTGCCTTCGCATACTACACTCCTAATCACTTCACCCAGAAAGTGTGCACTACTCCCGTGATGAAACAGGAGCAAGCCGTAACACACTTCCTGAATTCTTTCTCGCTCATTACTTCCCTCTCTTTTCTTTTCTTTTTTTCTAAAAAAAGGGATAGAAAAGTTCAGAGATTTTGAGGAAAAAATAGAGTAGAAATGAAGTGGTTTTTTGTCACACAAACAACAGACATGCAGTCTCGCTGAAGATAATAAGACTGGCGGCGTGGTTCACAGGTGCCATATATATATCATGCGACGCGCTTAATTGCCACGTTACCTGATCATGGCAGGACTATAAGTAGAGGCATGATTTTACACAAGCTTCAGATACTGGTCATGCGCGCAAGGCGCTCCCCATACTGTTGTGCTAAATGCAACGTCAAAGTTCCCTTTGAAAGGGAACATACTGTGTCAGTTCAGATGTTGAGGATGGTTGGAGATGGTTCAGAGAAAGTCAGAACGACAGTGTCAACAGTGAAAACCTCCAGAACCTCACCCAGAGGAAACGGTGATGCTGAATGATGCCTCTCCAGAGGAGGAAAATGAGCAAGGAGCAGGTCAAAGAGAAGATGATGTGTCATCAAGAGGGAGGTCAGAGTTCCTTCACAACCTTCCTGCAAAAGAGTATATCCTTTGTGAAACAAAACAAAACAAAAAAATACTTACCATACACTAGGTCAGCCTATTATCATAGATGGGTAAGCTGCTGAATTAAATCACAGTAATGAGTTTTAGTTAAAATGTTAAGATGTTAAATTAAAACCAGAATAAGATTACGTTCATATTTCTCAGTTTAAAGAGAAAGTAGTAACCATAACATTCCAGAAGAAAACATAAATTACAAATTAAATTGTTTCCATGGTTAAAGGTTAGATTCCTTCAGTGAAAGCACATATTCCTGTTGATAAACAGTAATGGTGGTAGAAGTTCATGGTGCACAATGATGTTTGCTACAAACACACTGCATGGAAAAGGAGATAAACGTGACATGAAAAAGTAAAGCCGAATTACTAAAACTGATGTATCACTGACTCCCACCAAAGAAATTATTTAAAGATACATAACCAGTAATGTATTCTGAGAATGTCAGAACTACATCCTATGTTGTAGCGGAGAATGTGGGGGAAATATAGAATATAAACTGATAGATTAATATAGTTTTGAATTAAATGCTATCCCCCCCAAAAAAAACAAAAAAACAAAAAACAAAAACAAAACAAAACAAAACAAAACAAAAATATATATATATATATAAATCTAATCTCTTCTTCTTTTCCACCCACGCTAAGTAGCGTATCAGTTGACGAGAGAGAAGTCCCTCCCGTCGTTTCCATAGCAGTTAGGGTTTTTACGGGGATGGGTTGCTAGCCTGACGCCCAACCCTCCTTTTGCATCCAGGCTTGGGACCGGCAATGGCGGACACTCACAGACCCATTCATACACTACGGACAATTTAGGCACGCCAAGTAGCCTAGCATGCATTTCTTTGGACTGGGGGGGGAGACCAGAGTACCCGGAGGAAACCCCCGCAGCACGGGGAGAACATGCAAACTCTGCACACACATGGCGGACCCTTGACCCCGGACTATGGAGGTGTGAGGCAAATGCGCTAACCACTAAACCATACATGCTTGTATATTTGTGGCAGTAGCCAGTTGGCGAACCCCAGAGTAGATTTAGAAGAGAAAAAGAAGAGTTAGTAGTCGTTCATGTAGTGTTTTACAAGACTATCGGGATTTTATTGTGCTGTGTGGTACGGAGCTGTAACAAATGGTGCTGACTGAATAAAAGAACTCAACCAAATTACACACTTGTTATCTCCTTCAAGTGTTCTACATTTATGAGGAAATTAGCTGTAAGTTTAACTGAGAATCTTGCAGAACCACCTACCGTTCTTCTGGAGACTTTGACTGTTGCATGTGCCTCTTATTTTTTCAGCAATATCGAGCAGCCTTCATTATGTTTTTTTGTCTGAAAAGTGTCTCTTACCACTTAATATGCTGGTTTCTTTAATCACATACAAACAGTTTTCTGTAACATTTAATTTTGTGTGGGAAAACTAATGTTTGAAAATCAAAAATGTTTTTTACTGACTATAATGTAGAAGTCATAAAAGAGAAAATCTTTTCTAAAGTTTGTACTTTTGCACAGTATTTGTAAGTGGTGATATCTCTATGTGCACAACAAGGTAAAGTTCTGTGTTTCACAAGGTTCTATTTTAGGGCCACTACTTTTTTCTCTATATATACTACATCTGGGTAAAATTATTTGCAAACATGGTATTAGCTTCCACTGTTATGCTGATGACACACAATTATATGCTTCAGTAAAGCCAAATGAGTGAAACCAACTTAATAAATTTGAGGAATGTGTAAAGGACTGGATGCTTATTCACTTCTTTCTACTTAATTCTGTTTCTGTCCCTTTTTTCGAGTCGTTTGGCAGACGTTCAGAATGTACAGTGTGTTGAGTGCATAATGTTTAGTTAGATTGCAGCACGGGCCGTGCGTGTGCAAACTCTAGAGAAAGTTAGTGAGAGTTATAGCAGCACTGTTTCTGTAGGAGAACGTTTGGCTGCCTTATGTGGAGATAGCAATCCCCCAACTCTGGCATTAGAGCCCTCACAGCTGGGTAAATGGGTGATGACTCGCCGGCATAATCGCAAAGCCAAAGCTAACACCAAGGCTCACCCACAGAAGCACCTCTCCTCCGCTTCACATGTCCAACAGGTTTGCTCTCCTCAGTGAAGCACGCGCTGAGAAACCTGAAAGAGCTCTGATTATAGGAGACTCTATCTTAAGGCATGTGAAATTAGCTAAGCCTTTAGGTGCTCCAGCAGCTTTAGTTAGGTGTATACCGGGAACAAGAGTGCCAGACATAGCAGGCAATCTTAGGGTCTTAGGCAAGCACAGGTTTTCAAATGTAGGTATACACATAGCTAATAATGTATGCCTTTGCTAGTCATAGGATACTAAGAGTAATATTGTAGAGGTATGTAAATTAATGAAGGTGATGTCTGATGAAGTAATATGCTCTGGTCCCATCCCAATGTGGTGTAGTGTTGTATCTTACAGAAGGTTATGGATGTTCAGGTGGTGCTCCGAAAACAATGTGGGCTTTATAGATAATTGGAGTAGTTTTGACGGCAAGGCTGGATTGTTAAGGCGGGATGGTATCTATCCCACTCAGAAAGGTGCTGCTCTAATTTCTTGCAGCATAGGACATCGTCTTAGAACAGGCCTAGATAATCGGCAACAATCCAGAACCAAGGCCAGGGATCAGACAAGCAGGCAAAACTTACCATCTGCTAGATGCACCGAGTGTTCACCTAGGTTCCAAAATATTGAGACTGTGTCTGTTCCCTGAGCTAAACAAAAATGTTGTAATATTCAGAAAGTTTTAGTAACCTAATTAATATAAAATTAGATCATACTGACTCTAGAGCTAGTACCTTTGATCTGAACCTAAAACTGTTAAATAATAGATCTCTTATGTCCAAAGCACTTATTGTTAATGAAATCATTACTAATCAGGAGTTTAATGTTATTTGTTTAACAAAAATGTCTATTAAACCTAATGAGTACATAGCATTCAATGAAGATGAGGTGTCGCACTCATTCATAATGATAATCTAGGCATCACACAAAAACCTAGACATAAATTCAATGCCTCTGCAGTTCTTTTTTACTAACATAACATGCATAACCACAAAAAGATAAGTCTACCAAGTCGATTCTGCTAATTATTATTTAAAGACCCATAGGGCCATATTCTGAATTACTTTGTGAATTTGCAGATTTCATCTCAAATCTGGTTGTTTCTTTAGACAAAGCATTAATTGTTTGACTTTAATATTCATTTTGATAACCAAGAAGACCCTTTTGAAGATGTTGTGTCCTTTCTAGATTCAGTAGGGGTCAATCAGAATTTAATAGGACCCACAATTTAATAGAACCCACTAAATGTAGAAAATATAGTATTGCATTTCCTCAGTTAAACAATTACATTTTTGACTATATAGTATACAGTTATAGCAGGGAAATTATTTACAACCACACTATCCGGTGTTACCCAAATGAACATGAGTTCCCTTTTGAGTCTGGTTCCTCTCAAAGTTCCTTCCTCTTGTCAACTTAGGGAGTTTTTCCTTGCCACCATCACCTCATTAGGGATAAATGTATACATTTAAAATGCTTATCAGCATTTATATATTTCTGTAAAGCTGCTTTGTGCTTTATGTCCAAGAGTTATATAAATAAAAATTTATTGAATTGTATTTTACTAAAGTTGCTCAACATTTCATATTTGCCTGACATTCTGAAGCATTTATGCTGTGGTTAAAAGTAACATAAAACATATTCATTGGAAAAACAGGTATGTATAATGCCATTATCTACTGTTACCAACAGTGAAAGCCAGTTTTTGGAAATAACCCAAGAAATAAAGGTTTTTATCAAATATGTACCACTTTTTTTACTTTGTATATGTAATGGTGAATATAACTTTACTGAGGTCAGTCTACATCCTCCATCTGCCTCATACTGTTAGTTTCATATCCAATCCAATCCCCAAATTAATTTAAATGAATGTTAAATAAATTACTTAAAATAAATCAATCAACTTCATGAAAAAAGTGTACTTTGGACTGTTTTCTTATTTTTATTACATCAGGAGTGTAACATGGCCTAAACATACATGTGCCGAACACATATGCAGAGTACAGTAGTTAAATAAATCAGACACAAAGGTTTACATGCATTTTATTCATCTATTTGCTGGATTGCTAAAAGGATTACAAACATCTTTCAATTAGATTGAAATTTAATTCTGATTTCCTTGATTAGTTTTCTCTATTCTGATTGAGGTGTATACATGGGCATTTCCTATTCTGACTGATCAATCTGTCAAACTATTAGCAGATTATTAGGCTGCACATAAACATAGCCTGTTGTCTACTTTGACTGGAGGTCAAATAGGTCAAATTTTCAATATTGCAAGAAAGAATTTTCTTTACCTCCTTCTGATACATTTTTTTTTATTATTAATCTTTTAAAGCAGCGGCCCCCAACCTTTTTTGCGCCACGGACCGGTTTAATATCAGGCGTTATTTTCACGGACCGGCCATTAAGGTGTGGCGGATGAATACAACAAAAAATGGTACGACCGGCATAAAAACTGGGGTATTTTTTAAAATATATAATAATAAACGTGAATCCAATGTGAAATCGCAACTTTATTAGCAGCATCCCGGTAACATCACGCCAACAACATAACACGAGTAACATCCGCTCGGTCCCCCCCTAACGTTTAACGTATCACGTGACCGAGTAAGGCATCACGTGACCGAGACAAGCGGAGTCATAGACGGATGTAACGGAGAGAATCTGGTCAAAATAAAACATCGTTCAGACTCCGATAATAAATAAAATGGAAATAATGTAAGTGATTTATTCTTTCTGTGCAGCCCGGTACCAAGTGACCCACGGACCGGTACCGGTCCTCAGCCCGGGGGTTGGGGACCCCTTTTTTAAAGGATAGCTATATTATTGATGATAATGTGGATTTTCTGCTCATTTTAATGTTTAAAATAGTTAAAAACCCAGTAAACCTGTCACACATTGATGTTGGGGGATGTACTACAGCCTACTGCAGATCGCTAATTAAAAATAATTACACTCTAGGACCCCCTCACATAGTTTTCATTATGCAGCGTTGTTGCTGTACCAAGCCTTAGGCACTATCACAAGAAATAAGACAGCACAGCTAGAAGTTTCAACCATCTTAAAGCAGCTGGAGGCTGTAGGGGATATGAATAAGAAGAAACAAAGCATGCCTTTTTAGTTTGTGTGCCAGCATGGGGGACTGGATAAAGGAAGTTTTAGAGAAATGTTTGGGTACACAAAAACAGAAGGAATGACGAGAAGGGGAAAAAATGTGGCAAAGTGATTTCACGCCCTAGTGAGCAGGTACAAAACCTGGGAGTATATTTGGCATTGGTCATTGCTTCCAAGCCTCCAGTGTACCCTTGCCACCCCAGATGAAGGTCAGAAGAGGTGTGCAGCCTAACAACACAAGTCCATGTGTATAAACCACACAAAACAACTGATTTTCCAAATCTTTGTCTATAATGGGTTGATAGATAGATAGATAGATAGATAGATAGACAGATAGATAGATAGATAGATAGATAGATAGATAGATAGATAGATAGATAGATAGATAGATAGATAGATAGATAGATAGATAGATAGATAGATAGATAGAATTTATTATGATGTTACTGCAGCATAAATAATAATAATAAAATGAAAAGCAGAATTGCAGATTTCCAAAAACACACAGAATATTAAATACAGATATGTACAACATCAAAAAGAGGTATAGTTATAAATAAAAAAAAATGGAACAATAAAAACAGGTGTGAAAATGGAAGTGAATAATATATACAACATATGTATGATATAGACAGTATGTACAGATAGTTGTGCAGTAGTGTTCACCTATCACACAGAGATGAGATGTTACACAGTGTTATGGTGAAAGGTAAGAAGGTCTTTTGGAAAATGAGCTCTGCTGTCTTTATAGTGTGTCATGCAGTGGGTGTTATGGATTGTCCATGATGGAGAGCAGTTTGTTCAGTGATCTCCTACTCCTCACTGATGTAAATATCTCCAGATTTTGTCCGATGATAGTTTCAGCCTTGTGAATGTATTTATCTTGCTGGCATATATGACACTGATGCTGCTCTCCCAGCAGACCACAAGATAGTAGATGGTGTTTGTGATCAAAGACTGATAGAAGATCGCCAGGATCTTTGGTGCATACATTGAAAGATCTGAGCTTCCTCACAAAATAGTGTCTGCTCATCAACTTCTTATACACAGCGTCGTTGTTGGTCCTCCAGTTCAGTCTATTGCTCAAGTGGACACTCAAGTACTTATAGTTGGCAATTGTAGAAACCCATTGTTGTTCACTTGTGTTCACAAGTATGACTCGATTAAAAGAAAAGTCCCACCCAGACCTAACCCAAATAATTGGCTTGTATACTATATACACTTATAAATCTGTAATCCTTGAATCATGTTGACTGAGTTATTGCCATTTACTTTCTTATCAACAGAAAGTGCCTATGTTATGACTCTTTACTGTCCTCCTTAATTTCAGGGGCTTTAAGTAGAAGCCTTTATGACAGCAGAGCTACTCTGACATTCTGAATACTGAATACTCCAACCATTCTGGTCGGAATTAGCCTCCTTGTCTCTTTAGATTATCTAAAGGCCTGATCGTAAGTCATTTATTCAGAAATACAGTTGTGCCCCTGAAGACTTCTGCTCTGAATTAGGCAGAAACACATGCTTTTTAAGCAACAGGTCCATAGATTATTGATTATAGTCTTGGCCACATCTCTCTGCTGTCTCCTCTGAGGTTCTGTTTGGGTAACTACATGCAGATCACTGGGTGTGATTTCTGAACATAAATATATTTGGGGTTTTTTTGTGCTTTGTGTTTTTCAGTTGTCTGTTCCATCTTCAAACACACAGAAAACTACAAAACTGATAAGTTGATGTGAAGAGCAGACACCAAAGAGGGGCTCATAAATCGAGAACTCTGCCATCTTTCTCCGCCAACAATGTCCTTATCTCTCTCAGAGATAGCTCGATTAGCAGAGTGCTCATCTCTTTACCGCAGAAACAGTGCTTTAGCCAAATGAGCCATTTGGGGGCTATATGCTAAAAAGTTAAGTCTCTTGTTGGAGAGCAGAATGGAAAATGAATCATGCATTACCCATTTAGCGTTTTAACCATATAACGCTGGAAGCTAGATTTTCCAGGCATACATTTAGCAGACTAATGGACAAAATTGCAATGTAAGACATTTATAGTTTTGTCCTAGACTTGATGCAGAGGAAAGCAGACCTACTGCACTGAATGAAACATGAATTTAATTTGAAATTCAATGAGAACTTTAATAACAACATAGTCCACGCAGATGATTGACACACACAATTGACAAATGTTAGGGGGGTGTCATGTAAAAATGTGTGCATATATCTGCTGAACAGAATAATGCTTAGTAATTTGATGAACATTGAAGATTGGGAAAGAGGTTTCATCTTTTTCACTCATTAGGTGAATAGAGACCACTGGTTTCTATATAGGAAATCAAAGTGTCTGCAGTACAGTATCATCGAGTACTATTTACCATTACTGTTTTCAATATTACAACTTGTAATTGGGCAGGTCAATTTCAGTGTAGTGTAAATGAAAATATAGTGGTATGGTATCATTGTCACGTCTGTCACAGTGGGCGTGTGATGGACAGGAAGTAGACAGGATGCAAGTGCAGTAGAACGGTGAGGTTTATTAAGAGTGCACAGTGAAACCAACAAAACAAGAATCCGGATTAAAGCTTCCTAAACTATGACTGTGAAAGAGGCTAAAGCTAACATTAGAATAGGACACAAAACAAAAGCTCTTGGCGAAAAATATGGCAGGAACCGCATCGCCCTCTCTGTCGACGCGTTTGTCAAACTGTTCATTTCGTTAACGGACCGCGCCGTATGAAGCACGGCTCATGGTATATATAGTCCTCTCCTTAATTAGCCCGCACTCCTCCGTGTTGCACGGCGGATGCGACAGGGCGCAGGCATGACGTCACCCCGGAAGAGGTCCACGCATGCGCAACCGCGCACCACGCGTTGCTGCGTGAGGGAATCGTGACAATCATATGTAGCATATAGGTATATTTATTTATAGCAAAATAATTGACTCAGAAAGCCTACAGCGAGATGTTTGCTTTATAATATATACAAAGAGTAAGAGTGTTGTCTACATGTTAAAATGTGGCTAACTGTTTACTGCTGGCATAGAAATGCATACATCCTATGGAATGCATTGGGACTATTAAGTGAAATTAATTGCTTTGAAAAACAGTTGAATGCCCTTATAAGTCATCAGGTTTATCTTTATTACAAATGACACTTACGCAGATTGATCCAGACAGTATTTCTGTAGCAAACTTATATGCTCTTAAAGTAAATTTTAGAAGTTAAAATGAATTAGTTATAAACAGATCTTAAAATAAACAAATAAACAGACAGATAGATAGATAGATAGAAAGAAAGAAAGAAAGAAAGAAAGAAAGAAAGAAAGAAAGAAAGAAAGAAAGAAAGAAAGAAAGAAAGAAAAAGAAAGAAAGAACAAAACTGAAAAATGTTCCTTGCATAAGAATTCGTCTCCTCCAGTCTAGTATTTGGTAGAACCACATTTTGCTGCAAACAGCATTAAGTCTGTTGGGGTAAGTTCCTACAGGTACCAGTTCTGTATACAGTTTGTGAGTGACAGTTCTTTAGGTTGGTTGGATGCTGTTTGTTGACTGCAGTTTTCAAACAGTGCCACAGATTCTCAATGGAATTCAGATCTTGATTTAGACTTGACCACTGTAGAACATTCACTTTTTTGTATAACAACTCCTGCATTACTTTGGCCTTGGGTTTGGGTTTCTCCCAAGCTTTAATTATTTTTTAGCACACTGAAGAAGGTTCTCTTATAATATCCCTCTGTATTTTTCTTCAATTCAATTTTGCCAACAAGCCCAGGTTTCAATTTTGCCAACAAGCCCAGGTTCAGAGGATGAAAAGCATTCCCAGAGCACGATGCTGCCACCACCATATTTCACTGAAGGGATAGTGTTAATGGTTCCAGTAAGACTCTGTACTACTGCACACTACATTTTACATAGCTGTATCAGTCACTATATCTATGGAACTTTGCTGCCAGTATTGCTGCTATACTTGTGCTGCTACATTATAAAATAGCTTACAGTTTAGAGTCTATCTTTACAGTTTACAGTCAATGTTCAATGTATCTCTTGTCCAGTGTATTTACTGTAATATGTAATTATTGGTTTGCTCTGTACATTTATTGTTTTGCACTCGTCTCATACTGTTGTGTATTTGCACTTTATGTATCTTGTGTACTGTTCAATGTTGCACCATGGACTTGAAAAAAAATATGTATTTTCCTTCCACTACACTTTATGTGCAACTTTGAAAAGGTTGGCCCAATATGTTTTAAAAATTACATATATTCATTTATTACATAACTAATCTAATGGAGATTTGGGTGTGTAGAAGTAAATATCAAAAGAAAGTAATTAATTGATATACAGTACAAGACAAAATAGTTATATTCATTGTATATAGGGTGCTTCAAATAAGTTGTATGTACACATATATTCTATGGGACTGGATTGGCAAAAAATTTGAACGCAGCATGACTCTAACCATAGGCCACGGTTCTGCAAGTGAAAATAAAACATTCATAACCACCGCAGGCTCTCCTGTGTAATTGAGGAGGCTTTTCTTTATTGTTGACAAACAACAATGTGTGTAATTAACTCAGAGCTATTGGGGCACAGCTCTAAGAGCAAGCCTATTCGTTATGATGTTTCTATCTCAGCAGTTTTTATATATATATATATTTTTTATATATCTTCTACTTACAGTTGCACAGTTAAAGAATGGAGCATAACCGGACACTGTCATCTGGCATTCTTTATGTGCTTGGGTGATTTTCTTTTTCTTCCTTTTTTGTTTTTTGTTTTTTGTTTTGCTAAGATGGCTTAAAATGAGTGCTCTAGGATCCAGTAGGAGACAAATCTTTCATCACTTTTATATATGATATTTTAAAATAAGATTATCAACAACACAGAAATAAGCTTCAGTGTAGATTCATTCTGTCTCTGGAACTGTACCGGAGGGATGACCACACCACCATTACTCCAAAGAAATTACTGCATTGTTTAATATGCTGGCCAAAATCTCCAATAGGTGTTCAGTTGTGCTATGCTCTGGTGACTGTGATGGCCATAGCATATGATTTACATAATTTCCATCCTCATCAAACCATTCAGGGAGCCCTCATGCTCTGTGGACAGGGTGGAGCCATCCTGGTAGAGACCATACCCATCAGGTTAGAAATGTTTCATCACAGGATCAGTCAAAAGAACTTTGTATTGATTGGCAGTGTAGTTAGTCATAGTCTGTTAGAATAAACAAATCAACTTCACAACAAAGATTATTATAAGACATAAGATATTCCTACCTAGCATCATGGCTTTTAGGCATACATTGCAAATATCTGGGATATAAGGGATCTGCTTATCAGGAACAATTTTATGCTACTCTCCTTTATTTTTTAAATATATATCAGGTTGGAGGGCTAAATTTTAAATTCTTGAATTTTCAATTCCTCAGTTCCTTGATACATTTGTGAAGACAGGAGGGAAAAATGTACACCTTTCCCAGAGCTTGTTTTTGCCAGTTTTTTTCCAGTTAACCCTGCTGGGGTTCAGGCTTTGCTTCATTGTGACTTGGGCCACATTTTAATGCTTTACAATGTTTGTTTGTATTTACTTAATGAGCAGGCTTGGAAAGGGTCTGGGACTCAGTAATCCTTTGCTTTCAATTACTGCTCACAGCTTGGCTCTGCCACCAGATAGGAAGTTATTCTCAGAGTGCTACCCCCAGCTCCCTTTCCACCTCTCCAACCAGGGAATGCTGCTTCTGTATTTGAAACTGCTGATCATGCTGAGAAGTTAATTCCTCTTTGCATAAGTGATTTTCTATGAATAATGCTTTCGGAAATCAGGGTTTTTTTTTGTTTTGTTTTATATTGAGAGAAAATTCCCAGTTGTGTTAATCAGATATGCCCCTTTATACCTAGTGATGTAGTTCTAATTTACTTAATTACAATAGGTAATCGAAGAAGATATGGTGTGAGCTTTTCTGCTGAGCCTGTCTTGAAAATACTGTCACTTGTATGGCTTTATTAAGGAGCCTGATCCTTCTAAAGCAGTGGTTCTCTGCCTGCAATTTGTATAGCTTTAATATTAACAGTGACATTTTTGTACATTGACATTAACATTGATATACCGTAATTCTCGGACGATTGAGCGCACCTGAATATAAGCTGCACCCACTAATTTTAAAAAGAAAAACTATTTTGTAGATATATAGGCCGCACTTGTCAATAAGCCGCACTTGTCAATAAGTCCACGTTGTAACTGTCACGATTCGTGACGTAAACGAAGCAGGACAGACGCAAGTGCAGTTAGGACGAGAGCTTTTACTGAAACAGAGGAGAGCAGACTCAAGAGGAACACCACAAAACATGACCAACTCAATGAACTAAGCTAACTAAGCCAACTAACCTAAACATAAACTATGACATGAAATGTGACAATGACTATGAACATGGACATGGCATGGAACAAAGACTCTATATCTATACTCTATAAACCACTTCTACATCTATATTCTAAACTAAGTCTATACAACTCTAAGCTATACTATCCGCTACTAGGCTATAAGCTATGTTACAAGCTACTAGGCTATAAGCTACTAGGCTACAGGCTAAGCTATAAGCTACTAGGCTACAGGCTAAGCTATAAGTTATGCTATAAGCTAACTAGACTTGACATGAACTCAGACATGGCTATGGCTATGGCTAGGAAACATGAACAAGAACTAAGACACATGGCATGAACAAAGACTCTAACTATATTCACTATCTAATTCTAACTCTATATCTATTTACCCACATTGTGTGTGTCATGGCTCCCAGTATATATACACACCAGCCAAACTGCTAACAGCTGCGAGCAATACCAAAACACATGTGACTCGACAACACATGACAAGACGGGGCGGAGACATGACGTCAACCAATATGCATATATTCGTGTGTTTTCCCTGATGAGGGGGTGTTCATGAAACGCAAAATGACTGATCTGGAGAATGTAGTGTGAGCCCGTTAGATTTAATTCGAACAGTTTCATTGGTCCACTGTGACCTGTTGGGTAATTTCATTTGTCCGATGTGACGAGGCTAAATGTTTTGGCGGCATGAAACTCAGCCCGTAAAAATCTATAAATTAGCTGCATCATTGTTTAAGCCGCAGTGTTCAAAGCGTGTGAAAAAAGTAGCGGCTTATAGTCCGGAAATTACGGTACATATTTAATTTTACCCATCAATGTTAAACTAGAAGTTTATGCAGCTGAGAGTAAACAGTAAAATGTTCAAACATTTTATTGCTAACATTACACTTGACTTGATTATAACCTCGAATTATAATTTTTTTGTTTCACACAATGTTGGATACAATGCAAACTGTCCAGAATGAGCAAGCTCTGCTACATTATTGAGAGATTTGCGAATGTACATGACTAATCAGGTTAAAAAGTCTGCAACTTTTCTGAAATTGAATGTGCCTACAATGTATTTAAAGTACATTTTGAAATATCTAAACAAAATAGCACTTATGCATATATATATATATATATATATATATATATATGTGTGTGTGTGTGTGTGTGTGTGTTTTTATGGCATTTCGCAGACACCCTTAGCCAGAGTGACTTACATTTAATGGTAAGTTGATGGTTAAGGGCCTTGCTCAAGGGTCCAGTGGTGGCAGCCTGGCAGTGCTGGGATTTTGAACTTATGACCTTCCGATCAGTAGTCCAACATTTTAACCACTGAGCTACCATTGCCCATATGTTATGTTATGCTTCTAAAATATGTTAGTTATATTTCTAACATATGTTAATATGTTAGAAACAATCCTATGGAACCCATGTAACTATGCCATGGACCCCGGTTGAGAAACAGTATTCTAGAGCATCTATTTTTTACATATAACCTCTAGATCCTTCTCCCCTAAGGTCTCTCAAAATTTGAGTATCAGTTACTAGATAGTCTTGGCAATGTGCAGTTATACAAGTTTAGCAGTGAGCCTTGTCTCAGGACTAGTCACATCAGATTTTAACAAAAGTTCAATTTTGTCTTCTACCCAAAATTCCACCCCAGTTTCAGGTGCAACCTTGCAATTACATGCAAGTTGTCCGTCAAAATTCTGCCTGGCACTGAGAGATGCCAAGCATGCCAAAGTTGGTTTTGGTATTCAATTCCAACAACTCACACATATAACATCCATACCTCACCCCTCACTCTACAGGCATGATGTTTTTGTTTTGTTTGTTTATTTTTAGAAAGAATTTGATATAATTATCAAGAGCTTGTTTTCACCCTATTTCCTCCAGTTTGTTGTTTAGAGTAGAACTCCTCTAGGAGTACAAAACAACAAAAGAAAACCACTCTTGTCTTTTTAGATTGGTACTCTTATACCTTGCAAGTCAAGCAATCCTCTTAGCATCTGTTTCCCTCATTTATCTGTGTCAAGTTGTCTGTCGTATATAAAAAGATGAATCAAGTTTTACTCTCCCCCATCACATAGTAGTCAAAAACAGCAAGGAGCCTAGTTGTAATTAGCTTTTGCTCCTCAGAAAAAAAACACCTATTGAACTGCTGCCATGCCTCTTGGACACAAACCTGGGAAAATGTAAGTTCTCTTTGCAAAATACCTTAAGTCAGTGGAGGCCTCACTACTCCTTGCCATCAAAAGATAAGCTAAGCCAAGACATTTCACAAATATCAAAACACGGCAGTGAACAATGTGAACTAAGCTCAACTGACTTGAAGTTCCATTGGGCTGTGTGCACCATACATAGAACATTTATAGAGATTGAAGACTGTGTTTAACTAAGAACTCCCATGTAAGCAATCTGCACATACAGTACTCTTAAAACTACTAATGATTAACTTAACTACAATAATATACAATATTCTCTGCCAGACTCCATGTCAGCTCTCAACCAATTACAAGACACACTGCACACCTACAGTATATGCATTCCCAATCACCAGTTTTCTGATCATGAACACCTGTTTGCAATCTTGCACTCACTCATTGCAGTGTCTTGCTCCAAATTCTATTGTGTAATGTTATTGAGGGTGGCAACTCCAACAATTAGTGGTACTAAGTCCACTCATATTATTGTTGGCTCCTTTCACCAGACCCCTCATAGCACACCTTGACAAATACAAAAGGGATTTAGCCAAAGGTCAAGTTTTTTCTGTTACAATACTCACTATAGTTTGTTTCCCAAGGCTTTACAGCTTACAATAATAAAAAAGCACTATTCATTCAATTGTCAAATGTAAATGAAACTGAAACTATGATTGCCTTGTTGAATTTTTTCAACGTTATGGAGTCGAGGATGGACACAAGTGCAGTAAAAGCTGTTTAATAGAGAGAGACAGGCAGACAAATCCAAATCATTAGACAGAAGAATGATCAAAACAGGCAATGGGTCATGCGATCAGCAAACAGACATAAGTGGGGCGAGGCTTGAATCAGAGTTAGGGAAACAAGGTCAATAAACATGAAATGAAATGAAACGAGAACAAAGAAGAACCGCTTGGTAAAGAGTTAAACTCAATACTACTCAAAGTATTTGAACATTTTCTTATATACCGTGGTGTGAGTGTGTGTGAGATTGCAAACAGGTGTATGTGATTAGAATTCCGGAGAAGGTGAACGTGTGTATGGGAAATGTAGACCCATGGTGGCCATGTTTGTAGGCCACAGTGCAGGATGGGTAATGTAGTCACCGGTTTGCTGGGATATGACAATATTCTGATTCTTTACAGAACAAACTACAATATGCCAAGTAACTCCTGCAAAGCCAATATCTTATTCATTAAAGGAGAAAAATGTGAATTCCATATGTCCAGAGTGTCATTTTTAGGATGGGTCATCAGTGGAGATGGAGTTGTCATGGATTATGCTAATGTTTATTCTGTCACGGAGTAGTCAACACATCAGAATGTAAAGGACATACAATACTTTCTGGGGTTAACCAATTTATGCAGGCATTTCATTTAGTTCCAAAGCTGCATCCCTCATGTAACTAGTTTGCAAATCTCAGGCTGTTTGCTACCCTTGGCCAAGTGTTCTCTACCACCCCTATACTAAAACCCCTGACCCAAACCTGCCCATTAGAGCCAACATAGATGCCTCAGAAGAGCGGGTTAGGGCTATTCTATCTCAAGATCAAAACTCCTGAGTCAATATGCATCCTATAGCATTTGTCTTTCTAAAAATCATCCAGACAAGAATTATGGCATGACCACTAGGACCAATTGGCTGTCAAGCTGGAAATAAAAAAGAGTGCTTTCATTGATTAAAAGGGACTGAACATCATTTTACCATATATACAAAAAAAAAAATCATGAGTCTTATTTTTCTCCTTTTCAAGTTCACACCTGAGCAGCACATATCAAAGAATAGAAAACTTGATGAATGAATTTGTAGGAGAGACTTGGTGACTATATTATTATTGTATTGACTCTAATTATAAATTGTGAATTATTTTCTTTGGCATGTAGTCAAGAGTGGTTTTCATGCTCCTCCTAAGATATGTACTGTTGACAGGGCTTACACTGATAAAGTATAATGGAGGTGTATCCAATTTGATATTCAGTGTGTTCTACTGTATTCTTTGCTTGGTAAGGTAGGTTTCTGGGGTTTAGTTTCTGGGGCTTGACTGTGTTGATTTTGGTATTGTTTCATTATGACCATGCAGTGACTATCTATGGCTTGCAGACTATTACCACTTAAATCTCTACCTACTTCCTTTCAGTTTAGTAAGTATTGTTTGAGCATTTTTTTCTGATACTAATACCTGGGACACTGTCACAGACCAGAGGCCACAATTCACTTCTAGAGTGTTGTGCACATTTATGGAGAACTTGGGGGCAATGACGAGCAAGACAGGTCAGCTCCGAAAGGCTAACGTAGAGCTGGGGCTATTCCTGAGTTGCCATCATAACAGCTGGTGCATTTCTCTCAAATAAACAATACAAGGGGAAGTGAAGTTTTGATAATAATAATAATAATAATAATAAAATATTTTCAGTTCATATATCCATTTAAAGTGTACATACAATTGGCCCCATTTATCATGCTGGATATGAATGGATTTATTTAATGAAATTTTGTGTTAATGAAAATCCCATAAATTTGTATAAACAATCATTTTTTACTCATACTCCCGAGTGTGTAAATGCACACATAAGAAGACTAACTAATGGCAAAATTATATAATTTGCATTGATTTTTGCATATGGAATATACTGTCGAGAGAGACACGGCAGCTTACTGGTTTGCAACTCCAGGGCTAAGGGTTTCAATTATTGACCCAGGCGAACAGTAAGTGGTAAGTGTTTCTTTCTGGATTTTTTAGTTGGAACTTGTTTTAGCACCGATTGTCAGATAGAAGCTGTAACTGTGCTTCCTTGTTGCTACGAGCTGTATACTTGTTGCTAGATTAAAGCAAATTCCGGTACTCAGTTTCGGTTTCGGTCGGGAGTCGCTCGTTCACACGACCACTCATTGTTTTGCTAATTAAAGAGGCGTGCTCAGCACTTGAGGACTATATTAGTGTGTCTGCCAGTTGTAACTACAGCAGAAGCGATTATTGACCCAGGCAAACAGTAAGTGGTAAGTGATTCTTTCTGGATTTTTTAGTGGGAACTTGTTTTAGCACCGATTGTCAGATAGAAGCTGTAACTGTGCTTCCTTGTTGCTACGCAAGCTGTATACTTGTTGCTAGATTAAAGCAAATTCCGTACTCAGTTTCGGTTTCGGTCGGGGTGGCTCGTCACCACGACCACTCATTGTTTTGCTAATTAAAGAGGCGTGCTCAGCTGAAACACATCAGTATTTATTAAGTAAGAAACGCTGAGGCGGAAGCGTCAGCCCTTGTCGTGTGAAGACCAAGCTCGTGTAAAGACCAAGCTCGTGTAAAGACCAAGCTCGTGTAAAGACCAAGCTCGTGTAAAGACCAAGCTCGTGTAAAGACCAAGCTCGTGTAAAGACCAAGCTCGTGTAAAGACCAAGCTCGTGTCTACCTGCGCGAGTCTACCGAGCAAGGACACCGACAAGATACCACACGTGCTGCTAAGTATACTTTTTCTCCCTTATTATTCTCGTTTACCTGTCTACACACTAACATGTGTCATCAGTTTATCCCTGTCATCTGCCACAGGCGCAGACGGTGGCACTCTCCCAAAAACGGACGCAACTTGGACAACCTACGCTGTCTGAATGCGGCCTCTGCAGGTTCCATCTCATTCTCAATCGGACTTTGGAACTGCCAATCTGCTGTCAACAAGGCAGATTTCATTTCTGCATTTGCAACCCACTCTAACCTCAGTGTGCTGGCTCTGACTGAGACTTGGATCCATGCTGAGAACACTGCCACACCAGCTGCCCTGGCCTCCAACTTCAACTTCTCCCATACCTCACGCCCCAACAGACGGGGGGGTGGTACAGGTTTGCTTCTCTCCAAAACATGGAAATTTACCTGTCTTTCTCCCTCTTGCTCATACACTTCTTTTGAATTTCATGCTGTTATGGTCACTGTCCCTGCAAAAATTCACTTTCTCGTTGTTTACCGTCCTCCAGGTCAACTGGGGAAGTACATCGATGAATTCGACACACTACTGTCCACCATCCCAGATGATGGAACTCCTCTTCTGGTCCTTGGTGATTTCAACATTCATCTAGACAAGCCACATGCAGCTGACTTCCTTGCTCTCCTTCACACACTTGACCTCAAGCAGCTCACCACACCAGCAACCCACAAAGCCGGCAAACAGCTTGACCTCATCCTCACACGTAATTGCAACACACACGATCTTCTCATTAGTCCTCTCCACACCTCTGACCATTTCTTTATCCAGTTCTCTATTTCTCTCCCCTCACCCCCTTCACTGTCTCCTCCTTCCATCTCTTTTCATCACAATCTTCGCTCCCGTCCCCCCTCACATTTCTCCTCCATTGTCACAACCTTACTTCCCTCTAACGGCCACTTTTCCTCACTTGACGTAAACACCGCGCAACACCGACAGCTATGCTTTTCCACCTTAACATCTTCTCTTGACAGCATATGCCCCCTAACCTCCAGACCTGCTCGCACATCACCGTCTAGTCCTTGGCTCTCAGAAGCTCTGCGTAGCAACCGGGCCAAACTAAGAGCATCTGAAAGGAAATGGCGCAAATCAAACAATCCAATTGACCTAACCAATTACCAGACACTTCTCTCCTCTTTTTCCAAAAGCATCTCCATTGCTAAAACCACTTACTTCCAAGATAAGATTGGTAGTTCTCCCAACACCCGCATTCTTTTCAAAACTTTTTCCTCTCTTCTCTGTCCCCTCCTCCCCCTTCCCCTTCCTCTCTCACTGCAGATGACTTTGCAAGTTTCTTTTCCAGCAAGGTTACATCAATTAGGAACCAGTTCTCAACCCCAGACATGCATAGACCAACTCCTCCTCCACGTACCTCCCAACTGACTCTTCTTCTCCCCTCTCAGAGACTGATGTCTCTAAACCCTCCGCTCTAGCCGTCCCACAACCTGTCCCCTTGACCCTATCCCTTCTCAACTTCTTCAGTCCATCTCTCCCACACTATTACCTGCACTTACACACATCTTTAACACATCGCTCTCTACTGGCACATACCCACCCTCATTTAAGCAAGCCCGGGTTACCCCACTGCTTAAAAAAAATCACTCAATCCTTCTATAGTTGACAATTACAGACCTGTTTCCCTCCTCCCTTCTTCTTTCCAAAACTCCGAAAGAGCCGTTTTAATCAACTCTACAATTTTCTCACACAGAACAACCTCCTAGACACCAAGCAGTCTGGCTTCAAGAGCAACCATTCCAACGGAGACTGCTCTGCTTTCCGTCACTGAAGCCTTACGACTAGCAAGAGCAACCTCTAGATCATCTGTCCTCATCCTACTTGACCTCTCTGCTGCCTTCGACACTGTGAACCATCAGATCCTCCTATCAACTCTCTCCAACCTGGGCATCAATGGAACGGTTCTACGCTGGGTGGAATCCTATCTTTCGGACAGATCCTTCAAGGTATCATGGAGCGGAGGTATTTCTGGAACTCAGCAACTCACAACTGGCGTTCCACAGGGATCAGTTCTGGGTCCACTCCTCTTTCTATATACACTACATCTCTCAGTCAGGTGATTGAGTCTCATGGCTTTTCCTATCACTGCTATGCTGATGACACTCAGCTCTATTTGTCCTTCCAGCCCCGACGACCCATCTGTTTCTACTCGCATCTCATCTTGCCTGTCAGACATCTCGGTCTGGATGAAGAAGCACCATCTTCAGCTTAACCTGGGAAAATCGGAGCTTCTCGTCATCCCAGCCTATCCCTCAATCAACCAGAACTTCACTGTACAGCTCAGCTCACTTACACTCATGCCAACCAAGACGGCCAGGAACCTTGGGGTGATTCTTGATGAGGGCTTGACCTTTACAGACCACATCTCAGCAACTGCAAGGTCCTGTAGGTTCATCCTGTACAACATCAAGAAAATCCGACCATTCCTCACCAAACAGGCTACACAGATACTTGTCCAGGCTCTTGTCATCTCTAAACTGGCACTACTGCAACTCACTGCTTTCAGGCCTCCCAGCCAGCTCCATCAAACCCCTTCAAATGATTCAGAAGCGCCTTTGTCTTCAACCAGCCCAAGACTACTCATGTCACACCCCCTTCATCTCCCTCCACTGGCTTCCTGTAGCTGCCCCGCATCAAGTTCAGGGCGCCTTGATGCTCACCTACAAGACCTTGTCAGGAACAGCACCCTCCTACCTCAACTCTCTCCTGAAGGCATACATTCCCTCTCGCAATCTGCGATCGACTAGCGACCGACGTTTAATAGTTCCCACTCAGCGAGGCGTAAGGTCCCTTTCCAGAACCTTCACACATACCGTTCCCCAGTGGTGGAATGCTCTTCCGATCTCAATCCGGACTGCAGAGTCTCTCACTATCTTCAAAAAACAGCTAAAGACCCACCTTTTCCGTGAACACCTAACCATCTCCTAAAAAAAAAAAAAAAAAAAAAACACAGACTTGCACTTACACCTCTACTCTGTACACTTTGCTTCCTCTGGTATTCAATTAATGGATCTTGTATAGTAGCACTACTTGTATTGTTCCCTGCTTGATATATCGCTTTGCTTATTTGTAAGTCGCTTTGGATAAAAGCGTCTGCTAAATGCATAAATGTAAATGTAAGGGTTTGATTCCTGCTCTGTGTGCATGGAGTTTGCATGTTCTCCCTGTGCTTCAGAAAGTTTCCTCCCCAGTCCAAAGACATTAGGCTGATTGGCTTTTCCAAATTGTCTGTATTGTGAGTGTGTGTGTGATTGTCAGCACTGTTTTGGTCTACGAGGTACAGAAAATTGATAGATGGATATACAGTCAAATTTAAGCTGTAAAGAAATGCTTTAGCTGACAGAAGATTTAGTGCTTGATTATTATGGAAGTATTTTGCAGACAATTTTTTCAAAAGCAATTGCAAACTGTATTTGCAATTGCGTTTCCTAATTGTGGATGCATAACTTGTGACATAATGCAAATGAAAATGCAAATTGTATTACCGTGTATTACCGTTTGTGTTTTCGTTTGCACGAACATAAAGTGTCTGACAAATTTCAAATTTAAATGGAAAGTCCATTTGCAATTGCATTTCCCATTTCTTACAAGTTATGATCCTGTCATATTAAAAGAGCAATAGCAATTACCCTGTTTGCTATTTCACTTCGTCTGAGTTGCATACAGAGCCTGACAAAACTCAAACCCAATATCAAATCCCTTGGTATTTGCATTTCTGATGCCTTGAACAGAAACCTGCCAGTCAGGGTTGGGGGTCAGAGGTGCTATGGTGCTTGTTTGTATTTGGAAGTGACGTCAGTCAGTCGACGGCCAAGAAGGAAAATGTGCTGTACAGATAAATGTGCCAGTGCTTTATTTAAAGGTAATGAAGGATAAATCTGTCACCATAAAACTATTTATGTCACAATTTATGCATCCACAATACTTTTTTCTAAAATCTTTGTTTATGCTTAAGAATACATACTTTATCATATTTATAAGTACAAAGTCAAAAGACAAGAGACCTCATTAATTATTGTTTTAGTAAAGTTGTGTTTAAATGTTTCCCTAAGCCAAACCAAACCAAACTAAAATTTTCTGCCAGATTTACAAAGGTTTCAGAAAGGCTGGTTTTCTTTATACTCTTGCATACTGTATGTTGATCACCTCTAAGTGCATTCCCAACACAGTTCATTTTCATGTAGTTACGCCCAGAAAACATCATAAAAGCTGGGAGCATGAATTGCATAATCAGGGTGTAGTAGTAGTAGTAATAATAATAATAATAATAATAATAATAATAACAATCTATGGAAGTATTTTTGGGACAATTTTCAAAACACAAATTTTCACTTGAGTTTCAATGGTTAATGGTGGACATCACAAATTAACAATATTTGTAGTTTGTTGCAAAGCCATTGTTGGCAATTCCAACTTCAAGACAGCTATTGAAATAATTAATTAGGTTTTTGCAACATTGTTACTCAATTATGACCCATTCACCTTGACAGATTGTTGTAATTTCCCCAAAGTTATGAGTGTTCTACTGATGCGCTTGAAAATGTAGAAACCTACATAAATAAAGTCAGGAGATCGGTTAGGCCATGCAAGTCCATCACCTTTGTTTTTAGAAACCAGTCTGGAGTTATTTTTGCTGTATGTTTGGGGATGTTTCCTTATTGAAATGTGCATATTCCACCCAGATCCAATTTATTGGCTGATGAGATTAGATCCACATCTAATATATCCCAGTATACTGCTCCATTCATGTTTCTTTTGATGAGATGTAATGGACTAGCACCGTTTGAAGAGAAGCAGCCTGATGCCATGATGCTCCCACCTCTGTATTTGACTGTGGGTATAGTGTTCTTTGTATCATATGTACAACCTTTCTTTCTCTGAGCACGAGCTGTAGCATTACCAAAGAGTTATTTTTTTTATTTCATCTTTTGTTCCAAAAGAGTTTTTAATTTGTCTAAATATTTTTTTGTGTGTGTGGTTTACACAAAAATAAATGATTATAGAGCACTGCATTGCTTATTATCTGCTGTGTAACTGTTACTCTTGCTGCTTTCAGTTTATCCTGCAATTATTTTCAAGTGACTGATCGCTTCTCTCCAACAATCCTTATTTCATCTTCTACCGCTTACTCCTTGTTCAGGGTCACAGAGAACCTGGAGCCTATCCCAGGGAGAATCGGGTACAAGGCAGGGTATACCCTGGACAGGGTGCCAGTCCATCCTTTTCATTAATCAGAGTTGTAAAATCATGCACAGTGCACCTGTCCAGGACAAGTACACAGCAAAATCACCAGTGTTGATTTAAGACCCAGTGTTGAATTCACACCCTATTGTGATTATATAAGTGCATTGGACTCAAATAAACATTCTGGGTTTGAATTAACACTAGGGATTTTACTGTGTAATTGTGGTTCCATTAAATTCTTATGTATATTATTGAAACCAGTTATAGTGACAGAGATGTTTAAGGTCTTATCTATGGCTCTGTAGATTTTTCCATTCAAGTGTTATTAAGCTCGTACTAACTTTGGAAAAAAGGCTTTTCACTTTGTAGCACCATCTGCATGGAATCAGCTTCAGAAGGAATTACAGTTGAAGGAATTGGTCTCACTGTATTCTTTTAAAGGTTTTTTAAAGGACCTTGCCGAAAGGCAGTCTGTTTGTCACTGTCTTTTAATTTTTTTTTTATGATGACTGTTTTTTTTATGATGACGTTGCTGTCCAAATATGATGAGTGAAAGTGTGTCTATGTGCTTATTTGTGTCTCTGTATTTATTTGTAACTGTCACAAGTCGTAACGGAGCGGATGAAGGAAGGAGGTAAGCGCACTTAAGAACGAGTGTAGTTTATTTACAAGAGGCAGGCAGACAAATCCAAAACGTAATCCAAAGGCGTAGTCAGAAAACAAGCGAAGGTCAGATGAACGGCAAACAGGCATTAACTTGGGGCAAGGCAGATATCAACAACGTGGCACGGAAAACAGGGTCGAGAAACAAACATAAGCATAAACATGAACGTGAACTATGACTATGATATGGGAACGGATAACCCAGCGTGAACTATAACTAACAAGGAACTATGTTTACTATGTTTAATATGTTTAATTAACGTAGTCTATAAACTGGCATGAATTAACTTAAATGGCTTCCAGGAGAAAGCAGTACAGACACACGTGGGGATCCAACCTATGAGAGACATGGGGCGGGGTCATGACGAACATAAACAAAACACACGTTCCCTCCCAGCCATTGACAGAAACGAAAACAAAGAGCACATGTTCAAATGTCACAACACGCATGCTCAACAGCGCGAGAGCATGCTGCTTCAAGGGGGAACCATGACAGAAACCGTGCTGCTGCCACTTGCCAGGACACTCTTGCAAAAGAGATTTTTAATCTCAAGGAGTTTTTAACCATAAATAAAGGTTTGAATGAATGAATGAATTTAATAAAGTTGTTTTTGGAAGCACATTGCTCAATCAGAATGATTGGTATTTGTTCCACACCAGTGGCAACATTGTTTACAAGGATACCTTGTGCAATTGTAATGTTTTTTGTTTGTTTGTTGGTTTTTTCCAGCATTTATACATAGAACTTGAATTATTTTCATGTAACCTTTACTTATTTATTTATTTATTTATTTTAAATAGTATGTTTTTGTTCATATTTAAAAGTACAAATCATCCATCTTCTACTGCTGCTGCTGCTTACGCTGCCTTCAGAGTTGCAGGGAAACCTGGAGCCAATCCCAGGGAGCATCAGGCACACGGTGGACAGGGTGCCAGTCCATTGCAGGGCACAATCACACACACTCATTCATAAACTATGGACACTTTAGACATGCCAATGTCTAACGTAGCATGGGGAGCATGGGGAGAACATGCAAACTCTGCACATTCCCTGACAGGGATCGAACCCCGGACCCTGGAGGTGTGAGGCGAACGTGCTAACCACTAAGCCACCATGCGCCGTTCAAATCAAAAGACAGTGTATACATGCATTGGAAGTATTCACATAAAAGTATTCACTTAAAAGTATTAAATATCCAAAAGCAAAAGTGTCCAAATAGTTAGTAATTTCTATGAAATCAGAATTCAAAGCACCATTCATCAACCCGTTTAACATTGTTTACAATGTTTTGGAGTTTACCAACCACTACTATTCCCATAGACCCCAACCTAAATAAATGTATCATCAGTATGGAAGAGATCTCCCACTCACCACCATCAAACCTTCAAACATCACAAGACCCAGGAAACTAGCCACAGCAATAATAACCCTGAATTTAGGCCCAGTGATAGGGCTTAGCTATCAAATTTAGATATTTGGCTTCAACTACCATGCTACAAGTTGTGTTTGAGAGTCATTGGACCTTTTAAGAAATTTCACAAGCGATGTACAACTTAGAACAGACAGTATATAATATCACTCTCTTATCATGTCTCTCTGGTCAGACTGATGGTCCCTGGTCTTAGCATGAGACAGTACCTCATTCCTTAGTTTGAGCCTATGTGTTTGCACTCAGCCATATTTGACTACAGTTTTGCCTGAGGATTATTAAACCCTTAAATCTTTTGCAATTGTATCCTGCCTTTTCCTCAACATGAGACAGAAAGAGCCTGATGAAAACAGCACAATTATATGAAATGTGCCAAAGAATAGACCTTTAGACATTTGAAAACAATTGTATGGATTTATTAAGCATGGGGTATTTAAATAATTTAAATAGTTTTTTCTAGTGAGCATGATAATAGATTTTTTTTGCCTGCTAAACTAGTTTTCCTGTGTAAACCTTAATATCACAGCAAGACTGATGTTTTCTATCTGTAATTAATTTAAATGACATCCATCATAGCCCTCAGGGTGCATCACTGGGGCCAGTTCAGAGATCTAGCCAGTTAATTAAACTTTATTACAGTCGGCTATGAAATACATCATCCAGAACAGTGCTGAACTGAAGGATGAGGTGTAGGCGAAAAGCAATGAAAGAATTGGCTGCAGGATAACACTGTTGTCTGGCACCGCTATTGTTTAGCCAGCAAGTGTCTGTGCTCTGTGCCAACTCCAAGTGTGTTTCCTGATATGAGGGCTCAGAGCAGATTTATTTTTTTTTGCCAACAGATGAAACTATCATGGGCTGAAATCTGATCACAGGGCCTGTTTTTCATGCATTGATGTTATGTATTGTGTTCGGAACAAGATATCCGACACTGAGTAATTAAAAATTAATACAGCAGGTTTTGGAAATCAGGTATGTAAATGTAGGTGGGCTGAACAATTATTGAACAAATCAAGTGGAGATACAGTAAGGGAGCCTCCTACAGACTTTTTAGTCTAGTTTTAGTCCTAAGGTAATACACATGATCAAGGTAATCAATATTTTCTGAAGCGGAAGAACATCTACCATTGGAGTTCATGTAATAAAATGAAAGATTAGTACCCATTGGAAGTCATTTATAAATCTGGACAATTGTTATGTATATGTGACATGGCTATGAATAAAATTATGTTGCTACTGGCTCTTGATGAACATGTCATTTTCAGATTTTGGAAACAGGTTATAGAGATAATTGGTACATGAAAATACAATGGAATTCATACAGAGTGTAAAACTAATGGGACTAAGTTGAGCAAATATATCAATTGTGATATGGTGTTGCTTGAAAGTTTGTGAATTTTCTATATTTCTGCATAAATATGACCTAAAAGATCATCCGATTTCCACATAAGTCCTAAAAGTAGATAAAGAGAACCAAATTAAACAAATAAAACAAAAAGATTATACTTGGTAATTTATTTATTGAGGAAAATTATCCAATATTACATATCTGTGAGTGGCAAAGGTTTTACCTTTGTGCTGACCTTGGGTTAGAAGCCTAGGTAAAATGTTTTGAGAAAGGGATTTTTTTTATGTGAGCAGTTGAGGATATGAGTAGATGCAAAACTCCACACAGAGAGTAAACCAAGCTCAGGATTGAACCACAGAGCCTGGAGCTTTGAGGCAGTAATGATTCCAACTGTGCCACCCTGCTAATTTTAGTTGTGGATTTACTTATTTTTTTTAAAAAACACATACACTCTATAAAGTAGTAGTAAATGCTGCAATATAATTGACAGAGACATTGTGTTCTTCACAGACATACTGATGATATAAGTTAGTTTGAGCCTTTGTCAGTCTGAGAAAATTAAACATTCAGCATCTTCCAATCTATTATCTCTAGATTAGATGTGATAACCACCTCTAGGTACAGTAACTACTACATTTTAAGTGCAGCAAATATTTGTATCATAAACATCCATCCATCCATTTTCCTACATAGGGCCACAGGGAGCCTGGAGCCTTTCCCAGGGAACTCTGGGCATGAGGCAAGGGACACCCTGGACTCAACGCATGAACCTCGAAGTTAGACGATGTTGCCCCACAGAGGCTCCATCAGCAGGTGCATGGCTGGCCGAAACGGCAACCACGTAACCCTGATTGTAGAAGGAGCCATCTTGCTGAGAAACGTTCTTGTAAGAACTCCAGGACTGTAGCTATTGCACAGTTCACTGGGTCTAGCTGACGTTCTTCACACCACATGACAAAAAGCTGCCACTTGATTGCATACAATTTCCCTGTGGATGGGATCCACTCTAGGGGCTCCCGGCTGACCTTCCAGGACTACAGAAGGTCCCAGGAAGGTATACACGGCCTGCAGATGGGCCTTAGCCGTCTGACACCATCCATGAACCTCAAAATGAGAGGATGTTGCCCCACAGAGGCTCCATCAACAAGGGCATGGCTGGCCGAAATGACGGCCAAACGTTTTTGTAGGAGCTCCAGATCTGAAGCTATTGCGCAGTTTACTGGGTCTACAGTGGATCCCTGCGGGCGGGAATCTCCCAAGGAGTGCCATCTAGGAGGGATATTATCTCTCAGAACCATGTTCGAGCTGGCCAAAAGGTGCTACTAGCAGACTGTCTTGGCAAACTCTCACTAGAGCTTGTGGGAGCAGAGCGATGGGGAACAGCATACAGATGTGACCTCGGCCACATGTGTGGACTCCACTCCAAGAATCTCCCAAGATCCAGCTTTATCTTGCTCAGTGTTGATAAGATTGACACTATGCATGCTGGAGATAGAAACGCCCTAATCATAGTAGAATCCTATAACCCCTAGAAAAGTTGTCCATGCACCAGGGACAGCATACTTTTCTGAGATTCAACCTGAGCCCCCAGCTCTTCATTTGGGCGAGAACAACATCTCAATGTTGAACCGCCAGCTCCATGGATAGTGCAAGAATTAACCAGTCGTCCTGGTAGTTTGGTACACAGATGCCCTGGAGTCCCAATGGAGCCAGAGTGACATCCATGCACTTTGTGAAGGTGCGAGGGGATAAAGCTAGCGATATTCCTATGAGGAAATATGCACCTTTTAGATCATTGAGTTCTCAAAGTGAATCTGTGGCACGATAAGTTTGAGTGTCAGCCTCTGAACCTGTATGTCCTAAGAGTATGGTTCAGATGATGCAGATCTAAAATTGGCTGCATACTCCCACTTTTTTTGAGGAACAGGAAATAATGGCTGCAAACCTGCCTCCCTTGGGGAATGTGGTACATGGCCCTATTTTCCAAAAGGGAGAAACTTCCTGTGCTAACGTCGGGCTCTGGTCTGTGCTGTCTGCTGTGGTGAGCACACCTGTGAAAGGGAGGGGTCGAGCAATAACTGGACCCGGTAACCCTTTCTATGGCAGACAGAACCCATGGAGACACAATTGGTGGTAGTTTGCACTGGGGGCTACCTACCCTAACTCTTGACACCATCTGAACCAAATAAGATTATATGGTTTCATAATCCATGTCCTTAGTCTGTTAGTCTGCTTGTCTTCAGCACACTGTTTGCGGGCTTTCTTGTGCATCATCTTTAGAAGAGGCTTCCTTCTGGGATGACAGCTATGCAGACCAATTTGATGCAGTGTGCTGTGTATGGTCTGAGAACTGACAGGCTGACATCTTTATGTAGAGCAACAATTTTTTTTTGAGATCCTTAGAGAGTTCTTTGCCATGAGGTGCCATGTTGAACTTCCAGTGACCAGTATGAGGGAGTATTAGAATGATGACACTAAATTTAACACACTTGCTCCCCATTCACACCTGAGACCTTGTAACACTAACAAGTCACATGACACTGTGGAGGGAAAATGACTAATTGGGCTAATTGGGCCCAATTTGGACATTTTCACTTAGGGATGTACTCACTTTTGTTGTCAGTGGTTTAGACATTAATGGCTGTGTGTTGAGTTATTTTGAGGGGACAGCAAATTTACACTGTTATACAAGCTGTACACTCACTACTTTACATTGTAGCAAAGTGTCATTTCTTCAGTGCTGTCATATTAAAAGTTCTAATCAAATATTTACAAAAATGTGAAGGGTGTACTCACTGTTGTGAGATACTGTATGTCATGTGACGTGCTTAATTGCCACGTCACCTGATCATGGCAAGCCTATAAGTAGAGGCATGATTTTACACAAGCTTCAGATACCGGTCATGCACACAAGGCATTCCCATAATGTTATGCTAAATGCAACGTCGAAGTTCCCTTTGAAAGGGAACTCCCCTGTCTTGCATGACAAAATCTCAGGCTTCTGGGGGAAAATCACGCATAAGCCATATTCATAACCCCACAACGTTGGATTATTCGGCCATTGTGGGAATGAACAGCATGGCTATTTAGCTATGCTCAAGGTGGAGGAGGTGCTTGCTAGCTACCTCTCTCCCCCAACGGCAGGTAATTACGGGGTCCGGCTTGCATCCAAGCCATGTAAGGCCACCGTGGTATTGGTGGGCATGCCTATGCAGTAATAGTCTTGCTTGTGGGTCACTGCAGACAATGCCAGGGTTGCAGGCCTACCAAGCAGACCTACTGAGTGGGCTTGACAATTGGTGGCATTCAAAAAAGCCAGTTCCTTCCCTGTTGTCTCAAGCTCACCCGGGCATCCACAAGTGGAGCCTGGACCAGCACTAGTGTGAGAAGCACTAGTTAGGGAAGAACCACATATGAGTGTGAAGGTCAAGTGTCGACAAATTTTGGCCATATATTGTTTGATTGAACCAATAGATCGAACCTATGGGTTGGCTTGTAGCAGCAGTTTTACTGTGAAATTATTACCATCAAGTGGGTTGCTGTTTTGAACTAAAACAAATGAATAATTTATATTGAAATATACACTATGAATTACAGATTTAACAAGGTGATTTTACTCTGATATCAACACTGAAACAGCTTAATCCATTAACTCTCGGGTTTTTACATTGTCCAAAAAGTGGTATATATCAGTAGAACTGGAGCAATCTGTAATGCTCTTGAATCATTCCATTGCAATTTAATCACACAAGTGGCAAAGGTGATTCAGAGAGTAGATAAAAAGTGTGCAATCAGTCGACCAAAGGATTTAATCTGCACTTTCAAGCATCCAAGCTCAGGATATCGCCCCTTCTTACTTAGTTGTTACCTTAAGCATGGCATAAAAATATTAAAAATGACTGCTGCCATTGGCTTTGTTCAGGGAGCATGACAAATGTGGTTTATTTCTTAAATCCAATTAGATTTTTGCTCTCATTGGAAATTATGTGACCTAGTCATGTAATTCCCCCATGACCCCCACACCCATCAACACACACACACACACACACACACACACACACACACACACACACACACACACACACACACTCTCACACTCTCACACACACACACACACTTTCTTGCACATCCACACTCCATATTTATGATGCATGTACTGTATAAAAGTTAGCTAGCTTGCTACCATTGATATTTTACCATGGATTATGTTTCACATGAGGCCAATGGCCAGTCATGTTCTGAATATTCAGTGCAGACAACAGTAGAAAAATTAGAAGAGATGTGTGATGTGATGTGTTGTATTTCTCACTGCTGTCAGTGTGGATATTACAGTTTATTTGAGAGCCGTCATGGTTAATTTAATTGGGTTGTTTGTTTTTTTTGCAAATTTCTGACAGCAAACACCCCAAAACACATTTGACCAGTCAGTTTGACTAGAAAACGGATTTCAATTGGATTTGAAACTATATACAATATGCCTTGAATCTAACTGGAACAAGTTGGATTTCCTGTGTTTGCCATTTAGACTACTGAGATTCATTCCTACTGAAATCAAATGTAAAAAAAACAAAAAAACAACAACAACAACAACAAAAAAACACATTTGAGCTATATGTCTCAAAATAAACCTATACATATTGCTCTATATAACCCTATAACCCTATAAAGCAATAGCTCTGATTTACCCAAAGGCACAGTTACACTGTAAAAAACAAAACAAAAAGAAAACCCAAAAATATATAGTTTGAATAAAGAGTACCTAAATGTATCAGCTATAGCATGTCAAATGAAATTAAGTGAAGTCTACTAAACACACAACATAACCAATTACTTATTAAAAGTGAATAAATATTAGCTCTTGATAGCAGTTCCTCATTTACGTACTAATTAGTGTTATTAATTAATCAATAAATAATTATCCATTACTTATTCAGCAAAGGTTAACTTTACTGTTTAAGCTATTGTCATACGCAAGATCATGAATAAATAAATATATATATATATATATATTTATTTATATATATATTTATTTATTCATGATCTTGCATATGACAATAAAAGTCAGGAGGTACAATAGGATCCTCTTCACTGCATATTCAACTGAAAGAGTTTCTTAAACACAATAATTAGAAATTCAAGAGTTTTTTTATCCCAAACAAAGTGTTAGATGTTGAGCAAATAAAGAAATCAGAGATTAACCATGCTCAAATTAAAATGATCGTTATCAGTTATCAGTGTGTTTGTTGATTTAAATGTGTCATTTTGCAATTTAGCAATTTCAGGGTGTTGAGACACATATGCGTTGATGTATACAATGAGGAACATTTCAAAACATGTTTTGAAGTTAACATAAATTGAAAACATCCCTGAGAAGGGAAAAAGATGTTGCATTAGCTCACGCGCGACCAATATCTAAAGCTTGTGTAACATCATGCCTATTTATAGGCCTGCCGTGTTCAGGTGACGTGGCAGTGCGCCACCGCATGATATATTAATGACACCTTTGAACCGTGCTGTAAGCCTCTATTATCTGAAGTGGTGATGCGACTCACAGGCATGCCCCAGTAAGACAAAGTTATGCAATGTCTCATTCACTCCTCAGGGAACAGACATGTCTGTACATGTCTGTGTAACCCAGACATTCTCATTCAAAGGGAACTCCACTTTGCGTTAGCCAAACGCTGTGGGAATGAGAATACCCAGTCCATCATACTGAGAGTACAGCCTGTTCAAAAAGATCTAATTATTATTATTGTTATTATTATTTTTTCTCAATGAAATATTTGGGGAAGGGTGGGGAGAAAAGGTAAATGAATCACAGGAATATGAAAGACATGAAAATGAATTACATGTAAATTAATTACATGAATATGAATCACATGCATGAATATGAATCACATGAAAATGTATAATATGTAAATGAATCACATGCATGAAAATGAATCACATGAAAATGTATCATATGTAAATGAATCACATGTAAATGAATCACATACATGAATATGAATTACATGAAAATGAATCATATGTAAATGAATCACATGAAAAAAAAAAAAAAAAAAAAAAGATCTGAGCCCGATGGTCACTGCAAGACACTCGAGCCCGGGCCGTAATAAATATCCAGGTTGTAAAATCGAATGAATGTGTGCAGCGTAGACCACCCTGCCATAGCACACACATCCAGTAAGGATACCCCTTTGTACAAAGCCTTCGAGGAGGCGACCCAACTAGTGGAATGAGCCTTTATGCCCAGAGGCGTAGCAAGAGCACACACCTCATAAGCGATAGAGATTGCTTCCACTATCCAATTGGAGATGCACTATTTCGACACAGCATCACCTTTACCGTCACCACCAAAGCCTACCAGCAGCTGCTCCGAGTTATGCCACTGGCTGGATCTGTGGAGATAAGTACAGAGAACCCTTACTGGACACAGTAGGTGCAATTTCTCTTGTTCCGGTGAGAAGAATGGAGGAGGGCAGAAAGCCTGCAACACTACTGGCTGGGCAGCAGACGTAGGCACTTTAGGAATATAATCCAGCTTAGGATATAGGAAGACTTTGGCCAATTCAGGGGCAAAGTCAAGGCAGGAAGGGACAACAGAGAGAGCTTGTAGATCACCTACTCACTTGAGAGATGTCAGGGACAGCAGAAGAGCTACATTTAGAGTCAGAAGCTTCTCTGAAGCTGACTCTAAGGGCTCAAATTGGGCACCTGACAGACCTTCCAGGACCACAGAAAGATCCCAGGAAGGTATGCATGGTCTACAGATGGGCGTCACCCACCTGACACCATGCATAAACCTCGGAGTAAGAGGATGTTGTCCCACATTCATCAATATGGGCTTGGCTGGCCAAAAGGTTCCATGTAGACCCTGATTGTAGAAGGAGCCAACCCTGCAGAGAAACGTCATTGTAAGAACTCCCAGACTGTAGTTATTGTGCAGTTCACTGGATCTAACTGATGTTCCTCACACCACAAGAGAATCATCTGAAGATGATTTACTCTTTACACTGTGTCTCATACCCTGTCCAGGGTGTACCCCTCCTTGTGCCCGATGCCTCCTGGGATTAGCTCCAGGTTCCCCATGACCCTGAAGCAGGAATAAGCGGTTGAAGATGGATGGCTGGATGGACTGTGTCTCATTCACCCAGTCACCCGGTGTCACCCGGATCACATACAATTTTCTCATGAACAGTGCTCCAGCGTTCAACAAGGGCTCTACAACCTCAGTTGTGCTAGCAGAATCTATGAGCTGGTGCCCCTTAGGGGCCAGACCCACAGTTTCCATAGTTCCAGTCAAGGGTGATAAATCAGCCCTCCATCCTGAGACTCTAGATCCCTGCGGATGAGAATCTCTCAAGGAGTGCCGTTTAGAAGGGATATTTCCTCTGAGAACCATATTTGAGCTGGCCAATAAGGTGCTACTAGCAGCAGACGTAGACGGTCTTGGTAAATTGTCATGATCAGGGGAAAAGCATACAGATGTGACCTCGGCCACATGTGCACCTTGGTGTCCAGCCCCAATGGTGCGGGAAGAGTGAGGGTGAATCACAGCGGGCAGTGTGTTGACTCCTCAGAGGCAAACACATTCACACCTGCTTGGCCGAACCATACGGACTCTACCATTTGAGGATGGAACCTCCAACCATGAGACTTTAGCCCCTGCCTAAACAGGATGTTTTCCCCCCACTTTCTGGTTGCCTGGAATGTACATTGCATTCACTGACAAGAACTTTCCCTCTGCCCAGAGAAGAATTAGTCGCACCTGCTTGAATGGGGGGCATGAATGTAACCCTCCCTGGTGGTTGATATATGAGACCCCTGCTGTGTTGTCTGACACAACTAACACATGGTGACCTCTTAATTGAGGAAGAAAGAATTTCAGTGATAGAAATATGGCCCCCATTTATACGCCACTCCAGATGATGGCCGCTCCAAAGGCCATGAGCTGGACAGCCTTCTAAGACCATGAAGGGGGTGTCTGTCATTATCATTTTAAGATAAAGAGATGCCCCTAGAGTGTGCCCCAAGGTTAGAAACTAGGGGCACCTCCAAATTCTCAGAGCACACTGATTACTCTTAGAGGTTTCCTCCTCAGATGAAATTCTGACTTTTCAGCCACCATTGAAACGGTCTCATGTTCAATAGACCAAAGGGTATTATGTTGGCTGCTGCTGCTATCGGCCCCAAAAATCTCTCACAGAGACCGAAGGGGATGCTTAGATCCATCTTTATCTTGCTCAATGTTGATTGGGTTGACCCTACACATGTTGGGGATAGAAACACCCTTATCATTGTAGAATCCTATATAACTCCTAGAAACAATATCCTCTGCACTGTAGAAAACATACTTTTCTTAAGGTTCAACCTGAGCCACAAGCTCTTCATGTGTGCGAGCACAGCATCTCAATGTTGAATCGCCAGTTCCCCGGATCATGCTATAATTAATCAGTCATCCAGTTAGTTTAGTACATGGATGCTCTGGAGTGGCAAGGGAGACAGAATGGCATCCATGCACTTTATGAAGGTGCAACTGATTAAAGCTAGAGCGAAGGGAAAACACGATATTGATATGCATTGAATCCAAACATGAAGCTCAGAAACTTCCTGTGGCTGGGCGATATTTTTATGTGGAAATTTGCGTCTCTTAGATCGATCATCACGAACCACTCCTCGAACTGAATCTGTGGATTGATACGTTTCTGGACCAGGTAAACCTTTTCTACGGTAGACAGAACCCATTGAGACACATTTGGCAGTAGTTTCCATGCTGCCAGATGGTTTTTTAGTTAACTTTTCCACTTTCTATTGGAGGCATCAGATTTTCGTTGCACTAGGACAGCTCACTGACCAGAGAACACTGAAAACTTGGGACAGCCTTGGCTAGTTTAGGCCCTACAGTAGTACTGGAGGCTAACTGCCCTAACAATCTGATACATCCCTCCGTGGCCCCTCGGGACCACTCCTTCTTTATCTGCTTGGCCTTCATGACCATTCTCAGATCAGGCCTATTAGCAGGCAGCGACTGTGGCCGCCCGGTTCCCTTGCCTCTCCGTGGGGGGAGGCAGGCCACCACACTATCCTTCTGTGCCTCCATCACATTAGTGCTGACCCGAGCTCCACTCAACACGATGGGGAAGGAACTGGCTGAGTGCCGCCGTATGTCAATCTCACTCAGCAGGTCCGCTTAGTAGGCCTGCAATACTGCCATTGTATGCAGTGACCCACAAGCACAACCCACTGCTGCATATGCCTTGCTCACCAGTGCTGACGTGGCCTTAAATGGCTTGGATGGCAACGCTTGCCCCCTGAACTGCTTGCTGTCAATTGAGGGAGGTAGTTTGCAAGCGCCTCCTCCACCTAGATAAATAGCCGTGCCATTCATTTCACATGATGGCCGAATAATCCGACATCGCAGGTTTATAAATATGGCTTTCTCCATGTATGGTTGTGTCCAGAAGCATGATATTTTGTCATGCACTTCTGGAGAAAGGGGAGTTTTCTGCAGTGTGAGGGAGATTTATTTTGACAGAGGAGAAAAAAGCTTGTCCACCCTTAGTAATCTCTTCCAGCAGTTATTTATATGCTTGGGAGCTGCCCTCTGTTTTATCACACCCTTCTTGCTCCTCTGAATCAGAAAGCTTCCTATAGCAGAAGGAGGAGTTACAACGCGAGCCCCAAAATCCAGCAGAGAGTGCAACCCAGAAGATAGAGCAAGAGATGGAGCAGCACTCGTCTATGGCTCCTTTTCCAGATCCATATGAGATCCCCAGGACCTAAGCCGGCAGGCTGCCTCGGCAGCGGCTGGCCCAGATCCGTGAGGCTCTGAAACTCATCTCCTTTCGGCCGAGAAGAGAGCGAGCCACAAGCGGAGCTGCCTAATTGTAAGGCGTTCACAATGCGCACAGTCAGACCTCTGGAAGGCTGCACTGGCATGCTTCAGCTCTAGACACTTTACACAGAAAGTGTGTCCATCCATCCCCATGATGAAAAGGGAGCAAGGCGTAACATACTTCCTGAATTCTTTCTCGCTCATAATTTCTCATTTTTTTTAAAAGACAGAAAAGCAAATAAAGTTTTATATCTACCTTTTTTTTTTAAAGATAGAGAGGAAATTAAGAGTCTTTTCACAAGCGTTACACAAACGACCGATATGCAGTCTCGCTGAAGATAATAAGGCTGACGGTGCGGTTCACAGGTGCCGTTTTTATATAACACGATGCAGGCCTATAAATAGGTCTAAAAAATGTTACAGAAGCTTCAGATATGAAGGGCGAAGGCATTTACCACAGCATGGAGCTCATGCCACATTGGGTTCACAGGGAACCCTGTTTACTCAGAATCAGTAGAAAAGTTACATCTGATTCAGTGGGCACGATCCTGACCAGACACTTAAATCTAAATATACTGCTCAAAAAAATAATAAAGTTCCCTTTATTTTTTTGAGCAGTATATATAAACATGCCCAAAATCACAATATCAGATAGCAATAAAATCTAACCCAACATATAGAGACAATAGGGTAAGAATAGTAAATGGTCTGCACTTGTATAGTGCTTTTTTTAACCTTAGTGGTTCCAAAGTGCTTTACATTGGTTCTCATTCACCCATTCACACACATACTCACACCAATGGTAGTAGAGTTGCCATGCAAGGTGCTAGCTTGCCATCAGGAGCAACCTTGGGATGTGGACATGTGGAGTCATGTGGGCCGATAATCGAACCGTCAACTCTATGATTAGTGGACAAAACACTACAACTTGAGCCACAGCCACAGTAAGAATAACACTATAACACTGACTGTGCATGGGTACAAACAGTTCCATATATTAGGCAAGAAACACTCAGGAAACTAAGGCTGTGTACCATCTTGCCCAACATTCCTCCATCATGCTCCAAAAAAAAGTTTCTGAAATACTTCAAAGGTGTTCTTGAGCTCCTTGGGATACTCAAGGTTGAGGGCATAGATCAATCCCATCAACAAAATATGTGCCTTGGTTTTGTATCCACACCCATTCATCACTTGGATGTCCTCTATCACAATAGACACGTCTACCTGATCCTCCTCAGCTGTGGGATTATGTACCAGAAGCACCTTCATGGTTTGTTCTGTGTGGCCCTCCCATACGTCCTCCATGTTTAAAAGTTAGAAACACATTTTTTAATTTTATTTAAGCATAACAACAAGATGCAGTTCCAATACAATTCAGTTTTCTCATAAAGCCATATATTTCAACATAGGCAGGGTTTTTAATCTTATTTATGCTCTAACTTCAATACAAGTAAGTGACATTAAGAGCATAATCTGAATGCTCCCATAACAAACATTTATCAATCTAATCACATGCTGTAGATGGGAAAATTATTAGTCCATGAACCAGGCCACCTGTGTGTTACCCTGTGAATACCTTGAGTAGATCAATCATTTTATAGTTTACCTTGCAGTCTTGGAAGAGCGCTTCTTGTGGTTCCCCTAAGTACTCAATGAAACAACAGACATCTGCATCCCTTTTTTTTCCTCAATACTCTGGGACTCTAAGGGGATGCATTTTTATGTCCAGACTTGTTTTTCCAAATTAGATTTTTGTACTATTATGAAAAAAAAAAAAAATACCTCATTTTCTGTGTTCAGGAGAGGATGCTTCCTGGTATCAACAGCACTTCCTTTGAAATGCATAAGCTGCAGGAGACGGGTTGTGTAGCCGTCAAACTTTTGCGTGAATGTTGCTTCCATGGGAATCATTGTTATGCTTTGCAACTCTTCTTTGATCTAGTAAATAAGTAAAGGGACAACATAAGAATCTGACAGCTCTCTTAATCATAAGTCACACATTTTAGAAGAACATAAACAAAGTATTATGAAATATAATGTAATTTTATTTTTAATTTGTTTTATTTAGGCTATGTATTATTGAATATGATTTAGGTATTGTCACGTTTGGTGAATGAGGCAGAAGCAATCGCAGATTTACCATTTAATAGTGCACAAACAAACAACGAAACAAAGACAACGTGGCAAAAACTCTGTGGCATAAGACAAAGACACTGACATAAACAACGTGAGTCTAAGACAACGAAAGACAAGGAGAAAGTGCAGACAAGGACTATAAATACACATGAGTGCTCATTAACAGAAACATGAATCAGGTGCCTGAGGTAGCGCATGTGGTCATGTGGTGTAGTGCAGTGGCTGATGGGAAATGGAGTCCGGGTTTCCCAGATATGTGACAGAACCCTCCCCCAAGGGTCCTACTCCCGGAGCGCCCAAACCGACACAGCCCCCCCCACCGGCGGCCCCAGGCCCCCGGGCAAAAGGTCCTCAACAAAGCCAGTAGACCGAGCGGCTCCCACAATGGCACAGGGAGGCAAAAGGACGTCCTGGGCGGGGCATGGAAGCGGGGCGAGCTCCTTCCTGGGGCAGAAGAGGAACGCGAGGTCTCCCACGAGGCTCAAAGGGGGAGCGAGGGTCTCCGCGAGGCTCCCGGGGGGAGCGAGGTTCTCTGCAAGGCACACGGGGGGAGCGAGGTTCTCCGCGAGGCCAGGGAGAGGAGCGAGGTTCTCCGCGAGGCCTAAGGGAGGAACGACGCTCTCCAAGGAGCATGAGGAGGGAACGGCGTCCTCCGTGGAGCAGGAATGGGGAGCGACACACTGAGCACCGCGAAGTAAGGGAGCGTCGTCTTCGGCGGAGCATGGAGGCAGAGTGACGTCCTCAGCGAAGCAGGATGGCAGAGAGACGACCGCAGCCGAGCAGGAAGGCCGAGCGACGACCTCAGCCGAGCAGGAAGGCCGAGCGACATCCACATCCGAGCAGGAAGGCCGAGCGACGTCCACAGCCGAGCAGGAAGGCCGAGCGACGTCCACAGCCGAGCAGGAAGGCCGAGCGACGTCCACAGCCGAGCAGGAAGGCCGAGCGACGTCCACAGCCGAGCAGGAAGGCCGAGCGACGTCCACAGCCGAGCAGGAAGGCCGAGCGACGTCCACAGCCGAGCAGGGAGGCCGAGCGACGTCCACAGCCGAGCAGGGATGCTGAGCGGCGTCCACAGCCGAGCAGGGATGCTGAGCGGCGTCCACAGCCGAGCAGGGATGCTGAGCGGCGTCCACAGCCGAGCAGGGATGCTGAGCGGCGTCCACAGCCGAGCAGGGATGCTGAGCGGCGTCCACAGCCGAGCAGGGATGCTGAGCGGCGTCCACAGCCGAGCAGGGATGCTGAGCGTGACGAACCCAGCTGAACGGGAAGGCAGAGTGAAATCCAGAAGAGGGGAGGGAGGGCGGGGTTCGGGCTCATCCTCGAGCATCCACTCCAACCCGTGTAGCTTGGCGTATTCTACCACGAACTCCGGGTGTGGTATGGTGCTTGCGATGTACCGCGATGGTAATCCGAGATCGCGGTTAGCCTGAACCATCCGTGCCCACGACCTTCTTCCCTGCTCCGTGATCCGGAGATACCACTCCGCGTAGTCGTTGTACCAGGCTTCCATCGGAGAGAAAAAAAAATTGGAATAACTAAATAAAATCTGCTGCTTCTAGTTCACGGTCTTTCGTTCTGTCACGTTTGGTGAATGAGGCAGAAGCAATCGCAGATTTACCATTTAATAGTGCACAAACAAACAACGAAACAAAGACAACTTGGCAAAAACTCTGTGGCATAAGACAAAGACACTGACATAAACAACGTTAGTCTAAGACAACGAAAGACAAGGAGAAAGTACAGACAAGGACTATAAATAAACATGAGTGCTCATTAACAGAAACATGAATCAGGTGCCTGAGGTAGCGCATGTGGTCATGTGGTGTAGTGCAGTGGCTGATGGGAAATGGAGTCCGGGTTTCCCAGATACGTGACAGGTATACAGTATGTAGGGAAATAAGGGTTGGGAACTACTGCTGTAGCCAAATGAGATGAGCTACTTGGTGGCAAAGAAAAAAATATATAAATAAATATTCTCACTTGTGCCTAAATGAATGAAGCTGGCCACCTCTCTTTGAAGATGCTTACAGCTGGGCAGAGGGTCACCACTACCACTCTTCGAATGGAAATGGTTTTGGACATTTTTTCTCCGAATTTTCAGCATTCTTGGGCCTCTTCACATTTTTGGCTGGGGCTTTGACAGCAGGTGGCTTCTTCTTTAATAAATTTACCTCTATTTCAGGATATACACATTTTCATGTCTTCAGCTTGGTGAAAAAATTGTGCATCTTGTACCTGAGATGTTGCTGCTGCCCATACATGCAAAAGACCCACGCTCCTTATGGCATGGAAACTTCTCAACAAGGGCTTCAACCATTGAGACCATTTGCATACCTGAGGGGTAGGCCATGTAGGAGGATATGGCTTCGGCAAGGTCTTACATTATTGTGGATTTAACAGTTGCATCTTGGAATTGTGTGCTTGAGGCATGATATGCCTTGTTTGTCTTTAATAAGGGAGATTATTAATTCTTGCATTGTACAGAATGTTCTGTCTTATTAAATTTACACAAGCATGATATTTTCTTCCGGAATGTCTGCACGTCTACTGAGACCTTGAAACCACGAAACAGGCTCAAACCACCTAGAACTCCCTTATTGAGACTCACAGATGTCCAGCACTTATTATCTTAATCTTATATAGTGCATGTGAGACACGAGATAAGGTCTTAACCTTACAGTATCTCACAAAAGTGAGTACACCCCTCACATTTTTGTAATTATTTGATTTTACCTTTTCATGTGACAACATTGAAGAAATAACACTTTGCTACGGTGTAAAGTAGTGAGTGTACAGCTTGTATAAAAGTGTAAATTTGCTGTATTTGGACTTGGACTCACAGGTAAATTCCTCTCACATTCTTAAGATTTATTCGCTTGAATTTAGATTTTGTATGATTGACAATGTCTAGAGATTTGCTGCACATTCTGGGCAAATTTACATTCTGACCCCATTATTGAGATTATAATTCCCTTGGGTGGGAATTTTATCAATTTAGATATACTACTAATAGTCCCAGAGTGCCTGAATTTTACCTGTTCACAAGCAATGTGTTGAGACAGGCAATTCAGTGCGGGGAGAAAATTAACATCTGTCATTTAAAGTTTTATTTTACTAGTCATTATTCTGTTAATCATTTTGGGAAACAAAATACAGAAATACAGGCGAGGGCACATGCATGAGAGCACATATTCATTTGGTTTTTCTAGTGATTAATTATTAATTAATTAATGATTAATCTTTGAATGTTATAGAAAGTGTAAAAATGGATTAAGCAAGTAGCAAGCAAAAACCTGTTATGCGCATGCTATGGTATGTACAGGACATTCATATGTTGGTCCAAATATCACATTTACGAGAGTAAATTAGAAAGATGCTTGAACCAATATGATGTGTAGGTTAAAGAATGTAGTTTTTCCGAAAAAGGGACGCCGACCACAGCCAGAATGGAGGGAGAAACCTACAGCTGCAGCCGCCCCACCTCTTGAAGATGCAACCCAGAGTGAGTTACTCTATTAAGATCTTTCCAGATCCTGGGCCATGAACTCCCACCGAGCAACAAGACACCCACCTTCTCCTCAAGGGTGGCATCACGCACAAGGTCCCACATGAAGGAGCCACCAGTACTGCAGCCAGAGAGTTTCACCATAACGAAGGCAGACAAAAGGGGGCAGTGTACACTGTAATACACGCCCAAATGTTGGAAGTGGCCGGTGAAGGAGGCCCTATTTTAGTTCACAGACCCTGGACATTGGAGGACATTCACGGCAGCATGACACATCTTCCAGCACTCCGTGAAGTGGGAGGACGAAGATTTGGGGATGAACTTCTGGTCTTTTGCAGACCCACCACTCACAAACTATGATGCCTAGTCATACAAAAACTCGGCACAGACTGGGCTAAGATCTCACGGGATTTCCTGAGGATGATGTAAGGGATTCAGAGCACACTTCACGGTGCCCCAGCGGACAGACACCTTTCCTGTGCGAATGAACATGGCAAAGATAGCGATGTGTAAACAACAGGACTCAGAGACTGTGTCACAGTATCTATCCAGAATCACCGAGGACCATGATGCAAACTCAGGCTTGGAATGACCCAATGCACTGGCAGATGGACAGGCAGCCATCTCGGCATGGGAAACACACCTCAGGAACAGCATTATGAATGGCGTAAAACCAGAAATTGCTGCCATAATCAAACAGCAATGTATCACCTGGGACACTAGAAATCTCACACAGGTGGAGAGATATCGAATCCATACAGAAAAGGTCTTACGAGATGCAAAGAACAAAAAAACTGAGAAGACGGGAAAAGACCTCCACACAGCCTCACTCACCATGTTACAAGCTGTCAGTGTGCAACCTCAACAGATATAGAAACCGGGAGCAGAGGAAGAGGAGTGGCATGGAGAGGAAAACCAAAGGGCCATGGCAGGAAGACCTGGCAGTCAGGGCTATGGACCAGGTTTAAACTGTTACACTTGTTACAAAAACCAGGAGATTTTGCCAGAGACTGTCCAGAGCAGAGCCACTATGCGGAAGCTGAGTGATGGGTGGAGGACAGGAGAGGAGAGACATCTGAGAACAGAGGAGTTTACACACATCATCCAAACAATCAGTTAGTTCACAAAAAACAGAAACATATTCACCCACCTGCAACCAACATCAGTCAGACTGACAATTCACAAATGTCTGAACCTGTCATAACCTTTAACCTTTTAAAGTATAGCACCTCTCACTTTACACGGCTACCATGCATACCTCTTGAAACTAATGGGCAGAGTGTCACATTTTTGGTGGACTCAGGGGCAACATATTCAGTAATAAAGCATAAACCCAAAAATGAGCTCACGGTCACTTCACTCCATGGGCGTGATGGGACATTCAGTATTAATAAGTCTGAACCGTTAGTCTGTGAATGTGAAAATGGGAAAAGTGTAACCCATCAATTCTCAATCTCGTCCTCATGCCCTGTTAATTTGCTGTGCAGAGACTTAATGTGCATTTTGCACCTAAATTTTATTTCCTCACCCCAGGCCGTGACAGTGACCGATGATTCATTGATGGGAGTTGAAACTTTCACAAAAAAGAGTGTTTACCAATGGTCCATGCATACTAAAGCTAGCACCTGTGCTCGTTTGTTGACATTAGCACACGATAAGATGAAGGACAAATGTGTTGATTTTATGTTGTCCTCATGTACAGCGTGAGTACATGAATGATCTGCTTTGATTTTGAGAAGCAATGGCTTACAGATGTCCCAGATGGTGAAGAGCTGTACATAAGGGCACTATATTGGTCTGACAAATTCTGCGCATGTTCAGATAAATTAAGTAGTACAGAGTGGTGTGTGTTCTCTGTCCCAGGAACAGTGTCACACATTTCATTAGCCAAGATAAAGAACAAGAAGTGCAAAGACATGGGGCCATGGCTCATATCATGTGAGAGTTGGAAGATTACAGATTGGAAACAAGAACACACCTCCAACATATGGTACAGGGAAATTATGCATCCTCGCTTTGTAAAGAAAGTTCTTTCTTCTTACATTTACACCAGCATGTTATTGTGTTCAGGAATCTGCTGAGACCTTGAAACCACCAAACAGGCTCAAATAACCTAGAACTCCCTTATCGAGACTTGCAGATGTCCAGCACTCCTTATCTTAATCTTATATAGTGCATGTGAGACACGAGTGCTTCAGAGAGCTCTCATCTTCTATATTGTATTCATGCCGCTGTAATAAACTCCTTCATCTGAGAGGATGAGTCTATTGGTGTTTGTCTAATTTCCATAACACTCTCCAAGGATGAGTTCAAAGTCACATGAAAACTGTGGGATTTGAAATGGCACTGGCCATGGAGCAGTGTGGCATGACGCAGATCCACAGTCATCATTAGTAGTAGAGCATGCATCACAGTCATGTGCATTGGTTTCCAGTTCACTGTCCACTGAACTCAATGGAGAGTACAGTCCTGATGCAAGTCAAGGTCAGTTGTAGGCTTTTTTCCTATCATTTTCACAGTAGCCTGGTCTTGCAATTCAGAGGTTAACATGATACTGAAAACTGGTTCCAAAAATCTTTGTCTTCATAAACTAATCCAAATTCTATGTGTAATTGGAATGTTTGAACAATTATTGAAACAAGATTTTCCACTGTATCTGGAATCACTGATGGAAACGCCTACTTTTGCACATGGTGTTTGTAGCCCAGGCTTAATAATGAGAAACGTCGGGGTTACGCATGTAACCCTGTTCCCTGAGAAGGGAACGAGACGTTGCATTTAGCAGTATGGGAACGCCTTGCGCGTGACCGGTATCTGAAGCTTGTGTAAAATCATGCCTCTACTTATAGGCCTGCCATGATCAGGTGACGTGGCAATTAACGCGCCGCCATGATATGTATAATGGCAGCTGTGAACCACGCCGCCAGCCTCTATTATCTGAAGCGAAGACGCAATTCACAGGCCAGCCCCGGTATGACAGCGCTATGCAACGTCTCGTTCCCTTCTCAGGGAACAGGGTTACATGCGTAACCCCGACGTTCCCTTTCAAAGGGAACTTCGACGTTGCATTTAGCAGTATGGGAACGGGAATACCCACTCCGTCATACCGAGGGTACGGCCTGTTCAAAAATACCCAAACCCAAGGGTCAGTGCAGGACACTCGAACCTGGGGAGGGATGAATATCCAGGCTGTCATAACAGAATGACCGTGTGAGGCATAGACCACCCCGCACACACATCCTGCAAGGAACCCCTTTGGACAAAGCCTTCGACAATCCCAGTAGAGATGCACTGCTTTGACACAGCATCACTTTTCCTGTCGCCGCCAAAGCAGACTAGTAGCTGCTCTGACTTACGCCACTGGCCGGAGCGGTGGACGTAAGTACAGAGAGCGCTTACTGGACACAGCAGGTGCATCCTCTCTTGTTCTGATCAGAGGACAGAGGAGGGGAGAAAGCCTGCAACACCACAGGGTGGGCAGCCAATGTAGGCACTTTAGGAATATAATCCGGCCTAGGATACAGGAAGGACTTGGCTTATCTAGGGGTAAAGTCAAGGCAGGAGGGGCAACAGGGAGAGCTTGTAGACCTCCCACTCGCTTGAGAGATGTCAGGGCCTGTAAAAGAGCTACCTTTAGAGTCAGAAGCTCCTCAGAGGCTGACTCTAAGGGCTCAAATGGGGTCCCTGACAGACCTTCCAAGACCACAGCAAGGTCCCAGGAACGTATGCATGGCCTGCAGATGGGCCTCAGCCGTCTGACACCACACATGAACCTCGAAGTTAGCGGATGTTGCCCCACAGAGGCTCCATCGACAGGGGCAGGGCTGGCCGAGACGGCGGCCATGTAACCCCGATAGTAGAAGGAGCCAACCTGCTGAGAAACGTTCTTGTCAGAACTCCAGGACTGTAGCGATTGCGCAGTTCACTGGGTATAGCTGACGTTCCTCACACCACCAGACAAAAAGGTGCCACTTGAGCGCATACAATTTCCTTGTAGATGGGATCCACTCTAGGGGCTCGAAGGGGCAGTTGACAGACCTTCCAGGACCACAGAATGTCCCAGGAAGGTATGCACAGCCTGCAGATAGGCCTCAGCCATCTGACACCATGCATGAACCTCGCAGTTAGAGGATGCTGCCCCACAGAGGCTCCCACAACAGGGGCGTGGCTGGCTGAAATGGCGGCCACATAACCCTGATTGTAGAAGGAGTCCACCCCGGTGAGAAATGTTATTGTAGAAACATGGTCACTACCACCTCAGTCGTGTGACCAGAATCTATTAGCTGGCGCCCCTCAGGGGCCAGACCCACAGCTTCCTTAGTTCTTGCCAAGGATGATAAATCAACCCTGCGGCTTTGAGGCGGTAGGTCCCTAAGGACTCAAATGGGGCACCTGACAGACCTTCCAGGACCACAGGAGGTCCCAGGAAGGTATGTGCGGCCTGCAGATGGGCCGCAGCCGTCTGACACCACGTACGAACCTTAAAGTTAGAAGATGTTGCCCCACGGAGGCTCCATCAACAGGGGCGTGGCTGGCCGAAATGGCGGCCACATAACCCTGTTTGTAGAAGGAGCCCAGCCCGCTGAGAAACGTTCTGTAAGAACTCCAGGACTGTAGCAGTTGCGCAGTTCACTGGGTCTAGGTGACGTTCCTCATGCCACAAGACAAAAGCTGACACCTGAATGCATTTGATTTCCTTCTGGATGGGATCCACTCCAGGGGCTCGAATGGGGCAGCCGACAGACCTTCCAGGACCACAGGAGGTCCCAGGAAGGTATGAGCGGCCTGCAGATAGGCCGCAGCCGCTGCGCGACGCGCATGAACCTCAAAGGTAGAGGATGTTGCCCCACAGAGGCTCCATCAACAGGGTCATGGCTGGCCAAACGGGCGGCCAAGTACCCTGATAGAAGACGGAGCCTAGCCCGCTGAGAAACGTTCTGTAAGAACTCCGGACTGTAGTAATTGCGCAGTTCACTGGGTCTAGGTGACATCCCTCATGCCACAAGACAAAAAGCTGACACTTGAGTGCATACCTTGGGGCTTTTCTTGTGGGTGGTGCTCTAGCTTTTAACATGGTTTCAACAATCTCAGTTGAGACCCCAATCTATGAGCTGGTGCCCCTCAGGGACCAGACCCACAGTTGCCGGGTTCTGGCCAAGCGTGATAAATCAGCCCTTCGGCCTGAGACAGTAGATCCGCTCTAGGAGCTCGAATGGGGCAGCCGACAGACCTTCCAGGGCCATAGAAGGTCCCGGGAAGGTATGCCCGGCCTGCAGATGGGCCTCAGCCATCTGAGACAACGCATGAATTTCGAAGTTAGAGGACGCTGCCCCACAGAGGCTCCCTCAACTGGGCGTGGCTGGCCGAAATGGCGGCCACATAACCCTGATTGTAGGAAGAGCTCACCCCGCTGAGAAATGTTATTGTAGGAGCCCCAGGACTGTAGCTATTGCGCAGTTACTGGGTCCACAGTGAATCCCTGTGGACGGGAATCTCCCAAGGAGTGCCATCTCGCAGAGATATTATCTCTCAGAACCATGTTCAAGCTGCCAAAAAGGTGCTATTAGCACTTTATCTTGGCGAACTCTCGCTAGAGCTAGTGGGAGCAGTGATGGGGGCAGCATACAGATGTGACCTCAGCCACATGTGTGGATTCCACCCTAGGCTCGCAAGATACAGCTTTATCCAGCTCAGTGTTGATAGGATTGACACTACGCCTGTTGGGGATAGAAACGCCCTCATCGTAGTAGAATCCTATAACCCCTAGAAAAGTTGTCCACTGCACTGGAGAAAACCAACTTTTCTGAGATTCAACCTGAGCCCCCAGTTCTTCAGCGGGCGAGAACAACATCTCAATGTTGAACCGCCAGCTCCCTGACGTGCTAGGAATTAACCAGTCGTCCAGGTAGCTTGGTACACAGATGCCCTGGAGTCCCAATGGAGCCAGAGTGACATCCATGCACTTTGGCGAAGCGAGGGGATAAAGCTAGCAATAATCCTTGCGGAAACATGCACCTTTTAGACCTATCGCCACAAACCAGTTCTCGAACTGGATCTGTGGCACGATACGTTGAACATCAGCCTCTGAACCTCTATATCACGAAGAGTACGGTTCAGATGATGCAGATCTAAAATTGGGAAAAAAACTTTTTGGGGAACAGGAAATAAAGGCTGTAAACCTCTCTCCCTGAGGGAACGGGGTACATGTTTCAGGACCCCCTTGTCCAAAAGGGAGCTTACTTCCCGCCGCACGTCGGGCTCTGGTCTGTGCTGACTTCTGTGGTGAGCACACCTGTGAACGGGGGTCGAAGCTATAACTGGACCCGGTAACCCTTTCTATGGTAGACAGAACCCATGGAGACCCATTTGGCCGTAGCATGCACGCTGCCCGATGGTCTTCTAGTGACGTTAGCTATTCCACATTCTATTGGAGAGAAGCATCAGATTTCCGTTGCCCTGTGACAGCTTGCTGACCAGCTAACACGTAAAACTTGGGGACCACTTTGGCTAGGGAGGCCCTACAGTAGCACTGGGGGCTACCTACTAACAACCTCATGTCCCCGGATACATCCCTCCACAGCCCCTCAGGAGCGCTCGTCTTTTGGGCTTGGCCCTTATGACCATCCTCAGATCAGGCCCAACAGCAGACCGCGACTGTGGCCGCCCGGTTCCCCTGGCTGTCTGCGGGGGATGGCGGGCTGCCATACTCGCCTTCTGGGTTTCCCCCATACTAGTGCTGGCCCAGGCTCCACTCGTGGACCGGATGAGCTTGAGACAACTTTTTGCCATAAGTTGAGCTCACTCAGCAGGTCTGCTGTGGTGGCAACACTGTCATTGTCTGCAGTGACCCACAAGCAAGACTACTACTGCATAGGCTTGCCCATCTTGGATGCAAGCGCCCGGCCCTGTAATTACCTGCCATCGGTGGAGAGAGGTAGCTAGCAAGCACCTACTCCACCTCGGGCATAGCTAAGTAGCCATGCCATCCATTCCCACAATGGCCAAATAATCCAAAATCGTGGAGTTATGACTATGGAAGCATGGTTTTCTCAGAAGTGAGATTTTGTCATAACTTCTAGAAGACAGGGAGTTTCTGCAATGTGAAGTATTTACTTTCACTGGGTAATCACTTCAAGCAGCTCTTTATAGCTGCTCTCAGTTTTCAACGCATCCTTCTAACTCCTCGGAGTCAGAGAGGGGCGTTATTCTGGCTTTCCACATCGGGAGGAGGAGTCGCGACGCAACTCCAAAATCCAGCGGAGAGGCTGAACCCGGAAGACAGAGAGAGAGATAGAGCAGCGCTCCGTCCCGGCCTCTTCCGGATTAAAAAAAATCCCCGAACCTGAGACGGTTGGCTGCCTCGGCAGCGGACGGCCCAGATCCGCGAGGCTTTGAGACTCGACTCACTCGGCTTCCTTTCTTTTGAGAAAAACGCGAGTCGAGCTGCTTAATGTAGCGTTACCATGCGCAGCCTCTCGAGGTTGCCATCACATACTACACCACTAACACTTCACCAAGAAAGTGTGCACTTTTCCCCCGTGATGAAACGGGATGAAACTTTCTCTCTCATTACTTACCTCTCCTTTTCTTTAAAAAGGGATAGAAAAGTTAAGAGATTTTGAGAAAATATCGAGTAGAAATGAAGCGTTTTTGTCACACAAACAACAGACATGCAGTCTCGCTGAAGATAATAAGGCTGGCGGCGTGGTTCACAGGTGCCATATATATATCATGCGACGCGCTTAATTGCCACGTCACCTGATCATGGCAGGCCTATAAGTAGAGGCATGATTTTACACAAGCTTCAGATACCGGTCACGCGCAAGGCGTTCCCATACTGCTAAATGCAACGTCGAAGTTCCCTTTGAAAGGGAACACTATTTAGCTGTTTAACCAAGTCACAAAAGGGTTAACTTTGATTTTCTTGTTGTCTTTGATGGATTTGTAAGTGAGCAAATGGGTGAACTCTATGAGGCAATGAGCTGACCAATCAGCTGGCAGCTAGGCTCTCTTACAGTTACACCTCTAGATTAATGTCTCGGCACGTTTTTTGTTTTTTTGGCGCTTGCACCTGAGCATGGACGGAGAAAACGACATGGAGTGAATTAAACAAGTTCTGTGCTCATTATTGCTTATACTGACTATACCTTGTTGTAATATATAGAGTAAAAGAGAGCTGTTCCCGAATCCACTGTTGTCACGGAGCTAAAAGCTGTGAATTATGCTAAAATGGTGAGTTGTTCACCTGGCGCTAGGCCTCTGACTTCGCTAGCATCGATGCTAACAGGCCTCAGGCATTTGATGCCCATTGGTATTTAACCTAGCCTGATGAGTTTACTATGAGTTCGCTAGCATTTATGCTAATTAGCGCTAATGGGTAAGCAATGCAAAGGTGCTAAAGGTGGAAAGCTAATGTGAGCCTTCTGTATTCAAATGCTAATATGGTAATTAGCCACAATAGGCTAGCGGACTTTTGTTAAATGCCTTTGAAAACAACTAATGATTTTGTTTGTGGGTTATAAAAAGAAATACTACTTTTCCCTACTGTTGCTAAATAGTTAGTTTGTTAAATAATGATGATAAAAGTTGTGGATTTAATTTTGTCACTGGAGGTTAAAGAGGTACAATTTTTAGTGCATTCTTTCCACTGTTACCAGTGCAGAGGGGGATAAATAAGCACGCTAATACCTTAATGCCTCTAATTTAAAGTAATACAAGTTGATTGATGTTTACATGCAGTTTTATTCTTCATACTGCTAACGTTAATAAGGTTTCATACAACTTGAGTTAGAAATGTGTGTTTTTGTGAAGGATGTAATTTGTGGTGTAAATTTACTATATGAAACTATATGAAATTCATATAGTTTTGATACCTGAGAAGAAACATAAGAGCTGTTGTACAAAGAGAGAGAGATTTTGACATTGCATTACAGGTGTACTGAAGTATTATTTTATTTTATAGTAGCCTGTAGCAGTCCATTTATTCACTGAATGGTAAGTGAGAGAAATGATCTGGCCTTATTTATAGGTCAGGTTTTGGTAAAGAGTTGGAAAAATTGTGCAGGGATCCTTTCCACTGTGTAGTGATACAGATCCCCACGTTCCAGGCGTTCTCCCAGAGATTCATAGATTCCCAGTCCAGGTGGCTGGTTGGTGAGCCAACCGTGTTTGTGATTCTGACTTTAGCCAGGATCATCTTCATGATGGTAGGACAAACACTAACACGAACTAAAAAGGGCCCAACTTTGGTAACTGAACTCTTGTCAACAAAGGCAAGTGAAACTGAGGACGAACTGAGATCAAGGGAATTTAAAAGGGGATTTATTTACGTGCACACTTTATTTTAGTTTATTTTTCATAACTGTTTTTCTATGTAGGTATATATGTATAATATATATATATATATATATATTGTCGCGGCGGACCAACACCCGACGCGCAAACTAGGAGGTTCGCTCCGTCCCCGACTGCCGCCCCGGCACGAGGCGGGCAGCCTCGCGCCGGTCCCAACGCTAACCGGAAGGGCCGTCACGGCAGGGTGGAGCCACCCCCGCCTCGCCGGCGGCGGATTGGCGAACCGGGAGCGAGAGGTTCACCAATACAGCTCCAGAAGGAGGTGATAAAAGGACACCCTTCCGCCCACGGAAGGGGGGAGATCAACTCGGCTAGGTAGGCAGCTAATGACACAAGGTATTTGCCACTGAATCCGCGCAACACGGGCTTACCTAACCGTTCGTGTTCTCTCTCTCTCTCGCTCTCTCTCTCTACGCTCACAGAGGGCTCCGCCCCGGACGAGGACGACGACGACAGACGAGGACAGTGGTGAGGCTGAGAAACCGGCACAGGGAACCGCTCCTTCCCAGCTCTTCTGGGAATCCCGACACGCCCCGGAGGACGCCGCTATGCCAGCCCCACCCCCGCCGGGTTTCCCTCATCCCGCCACATGCACACACGCACACAAACACACACACACACACACACACCACCACGGATTGAAGGACAAATAAATCCTGGATTTTCCCTCACTTCTCTCACTACAACCTGCCTCCCGTGTGTTTGTGCTACGCCTTCGCCCCCCCTGGGCTGATCCCGCTACACTGGTGGAGGATGCAGGCAGTAGCACAGACCCGCCCCTAAAAAAAAAAAAAAAAAACACAACCCCCACACAACTCATGGAGCAAACTTTAAAACACCTGCTGGAGGCCAGCATCCAGCAACAGACCGTTACTCAGCAACTCGCCAAAAGCCTCCAGGTGGCCACACAAACGCTGGTGGACCTTAAGACCCTGACCCCCGCCGCCACACCCCTCCCGGACCCCAGATGCGAGCTCCGCCGCCTATTACCACCCCTCTCCCCCGACGAAGACCTTGTAGCTTATTTTGAAACCTTCGAAAATATTGCCCGTCGGGAGGGGTGGGATCGGAATATTGGCGCCCAGGGCCATTGGCGGGTTACTCACGGGGAGGCACGCACCGCCTATTACAGCCTCGAACCAGAAGACGCCGCAGATTATCCAACGATGAGAGAGGGGGTCCTGGCGTGGTGTGGCCGCACCATGTGCCAGGCGGCAGTAGAGTTCCATAACTGGGCCTACCAGCCGGGGCCGCCCCCCCGCGGGCAACTAAATGCTCTGATCCGACTCACTAAGCGGTGGCTCCAGCCGGACCAGTATACAGCCACGGAGGTGGCAGAGAAGGTGGCGATGGACTGGTTCGAGGGCGTTACCCGCCTAGAACGACAGGTGCGAGGGCCACAGGCGCCAGAATCACCCCAGGCGCCATGCGTTATGGCGGGGGCGTTGCTGACCGCGGCCGGGTTTAGCCAAGGGGACCATCAGCCCTCTGCCCTACCCTCGGGACCTCAGGGGCCCCGGCCTGACCGTGCAACGCCCCTGGGCCGTGGAGGACCACCGGAGGTCACCAAGCCGGATGACCCCGCTGACGCGAGCCCATGCCCGAACCGGAGATAGAGCCCCCGTCGGCCGATCCAGAAACCATGGCTAGCTGGGTGCGCGCTCCACCTCCAACAGCCTCCCGAGGGCCCCACCCAGAGGGTGTGGGTAGAAGGGGGACCCGTCACCGCCCTACTGGACACCGGGAGCACAGTGACGCTCGCCCGACCGACGGTCCTCCCCAAGGTACTACAACCGGAGGGAGTCCTTGCCGTCACCTGCATCCATGTGGAGACCCGAGAGATCCCGGCAGCCGAGGTGCGGATCCGGAGTACAGCCGGGACCTGGCCCTTCCATGTGGGCATGATCCCCACTCTTCCGGTGCCACTGCTCCTAGGGAGAGACTGGCCGGGCTTCCCAATGGGCCCGGCGACCGAGGCAAAGAAGCCGTCGCGACGGACCCAGAGGACCCAACGCCGGGCAGTCTGCCTAGCCCAAGACGCGAGACGCGCGAAGAACCAAGAAGGTGAGTCCTCCCGATTGATTAATCCGGTGTCCTCTGTGTTCCAACAGGTGAACCGGGAAGGGAAGTTCGGCCGGGAGCAGAAGGAGGACGACTGCCTGAAACACTGTTGGGCACAAGCGCGCGTGATAGGGGGGTCACCCAGAACCCCGACCTGAGGCTCCCCCACCGCGTTTCCTCGTAAAAAAGGGGCCTCCTCTACCGGGTCTGTCGCCGAGGTGAACCAACGGACCTCCTGGTGGTACCGCGGACGAGGACTAACCTAGTAATGCACCTGGCCCATGCCCACCCCCTCGGCGGTCACCTAGGGGCATGCAACACGCTGGAGAAACTGAGGGACCGGTTCGTATGGCCCGGGATGGATGCCGAGGTCCGAGGGTTCTGCCAGCAATGCCCTCAGTGCCAGCGCACCGCGCCCAGCAAGCCCCCGCCGGCGCCCCTTATTCTGCTACCCATCATAGGCGTTCCATTCGAGCAGATTGGTATGGACCTGGTGGGCCCCCTTCCCAAGTCAGCACGGGGCCACGAGTACATCCTCGTTGTTGTGGACTATGCCACCCGGTACCGGAAGCGATGCCGCTACGCAAGGCCACTTCCCCAACAACGCCAGGGAGCTAATGCTCCTTTTCAGCCGGGTGGGCATCCCCCCCAAGGGACATCCTGCCCGACCAAGGTACCCCCGCCGTGTCAAAATTAATGACGGATCTGTGTCGGTTGTTGCAGGTGAAACATCTGAAGACATCTGTCTACCACCCGCGAACCGACGGACTCGTAAAGCGCCTTCAATCAGACGCTCAAACGGTCCTGCTACGGCGGGTGGTAGACGCGGCGAGGGAGGAACTGGGACCTCCTCCTCCTCTATGTACTCTTCGCCGTCCGGGAGTGCCCCCAGGCGTCCACAGGCTTCACCCCGTTTGAGCTCCTGTTTGGGCGGCGGCCAAGAGGACTGCTGGACGTCGCCCGCGAAGCCTGGGAGGAACAGCCATCCCCGTACCGCTCGATCATTGAGTACGTGCAGGAGATGCAAGATAGAATTGACCGCGTGGCGCCAATAGTGCAGGAACATATGCGTGCCGCGCAGGAGGAACAGCAGCGGGTGTATAACCGCCCGGCACAGCCCCGAGAGTTCCACCCGGGTGATCAGGTCCTTCTTCTAGTGCCTAGCAGCGCCTGCAAGTTCCTGGCCCGGTGGCAGGGCCCGTATACGGTCCTTGAGCGATGGGGAGCCGTCAACTACCGCCTGCAACAACCCGGTAAGCGTACGGACGGGAAGTTATACCACATCAACCTGTTGAAGAGGTGGGTGGAACCAGTCCCGATGGTTTCGGCGTACGCGGGCCGGGACACAGATCCTGACAAGCGTGCCTTGGTCGACTTTGGGGAAGACCTCACCCCCGCGCAGAGACAGGAACTCAACGAGATGGTGGACCAATTCGCAGACGTGTTCTCCTCCTCCCCGGGGATGACCCAGGTGGTTCACCACGCGATCAAGACACCCCCCGGCGTGGTAGTTAGACAGAGACCCTACCGGGTCCCTGAGGCCCGGCGGAAGGCCATCGAGGAGGAGGTGGAGCGAATGCTAAGGGATGGGATCGTCGATGAGTCATCCAGACCCTGGTCCAGTCCCATCGTCGTTGTACCGAAACCCGACGGAAGCATGCGCCTGTGTAACGACTTCCGGAGACTGAACCAAGTATCGGACTTCGATAGCTACCCCTCCCAAGTGGGCCGCCTGGTGGAGCGACTGGGGAGGGCCCGCTTTATATCCACCCTGGACCTCACCAAGGGGTATTGGCAAGTTGCCCTAGCGCCCGACGCCAGGCCCAAGACGGCCTTTAGTACCTCCACCGGCCACTGGCAGTACCGGGTCCTCCCCTTTGGCCTACACGGGGCACCAGCCACCTTCCAACGGCTGATGGACATCGTCCTACGACCACACCGCAGCTTCGCAGCCGCCTACTTGGACGATGTCGTCGTCCACTCCTCCACCTGGTCGGACCACCTGTTCCATCTGGGGGAGGTCCTGAGGGGGCTCCGGAAAGCCGGACTGACAGCCAACCCCAAGAAATGTCACCTGGGATTAACCGAGGCACAGTACCTGGGGTACCGCATTGGGCGGGGGTTGCTGAAGCCACAGACGAGGAAGATCGAAGCCGTAAGGGACTACCCTCGCCCCTCATCGAAGAAACAGGTACGTGCCTTCTTGGGGTTGGCAGGGTACTATCGGAGATTTGTACCTAACTTCTCTGCGATAGCTGCACCTCTTTCAGATCTCACCAAAAAGGGCCAGCCGGACTGGGTGAAATGGTCAACCGAGGCGGAGAGGGCCTTCCAAGCCCTGAAACGGGCCCTCACCAGCGCCCCGGTGTTGCGGAACCCGGATTTTTCGCTCCCCTTCACGGTACACACCGACGCATCTGAAACAGGGTTGGGCGCGGTCCTCTCCCAAACCGTCCGAGAGAAGAGTCCCGGTCCTCTACATCAGCGGGAAACTGGCCCCAGCCGCGGAAAAAGTGCAGCCGCGGTAGAGCGGGAAGCCTTGGTGATCAGGTGGGCCATTGAAGAGTTGAGGTATTACCTGCAGGCCGACACTTTGTCCTGGTCACAGACCACGCCCCTGCAATGGATGGCCAAGGCCAAGGACACGAACGCCCGGGTCACTCGGTGGTTTTCGCCCTGCAGGATTTCTCCTTCCAGGTCCAGCACCGGGCGGGGGCCCCTGCACGGGAATGCGGATGGGCTCTCGACGGGGACACGCTCTGGGCCCACCTCCCAGCGGCAGTGGGGGAGCTGAGGGGGGTACTGTCGCGGCGGACCAACACCCGACGTGCAAACTAGGAGGTTCGCTCCTTCCCCGACTGCCGCCCCACGCTAACCGGAAGGGCCGTCACGGCAGGGTGGAGCCACCCCTGCCCGCGCCCGGCGGATTGAGCGGACAGGGCGAGAGGTTCACCAATACAGCTCCAGAAAGAGGGGATAAAGGACACCCTTCCCCCCCCACGGAAGGGGGGAGATCAACTCGGCTACGTAGGCAGCTAAGGACACGATGTATTTGCCACTGAATCCGCGCAACACGGGCTTACCTAACCGTTTGCGTTCTCTCTCTCTCTCTCGCTCTCTCTCTCTCTTCGCTCACAGAGGGCTCCGCCCCGGACGAGGACGACGACGACAGACGAGGACAGTGGTGAGGCTGAGAAACCGGCACAGGGAACCGCTCCTTCCCAGCTCTTCCGGGAATCCCGACACGCCCCGGAGGACGCCGCTACGCCAGCCCCGCCCCCGCCGGGTTTCTCAGCCTCACCACTGAATACCAATATATATATTGTACCAGCCCTGTGTATTTAATACACTTTATGCAAACTGTCATTCTAGTGTGGCATTCTTTTTATTGACCTACAATTCTCAGACTCTTAACAATTTAGCATCTTCTGATTCTGGTCCAAATTCATATTACTGATAACCTCTAAGACTATATTTAGACTACTTTAGACTACTATGTTGACTTGCAACTGGACTGGCATTGTTGTTTAGAATGTTGTTTGGAGTAGATGTGTTATGATTAGCTATAAGAAGAGAATTCAGTTGGTTAAAATTTGATAAGTTTACTAGTCAGGACTACTAAAGTCAGAGAAAACGCTCTGTTCTGGAATCCTGGAGCCACCCCTTACACACTCATGATGGGGTCCAAGCACAATTGAACTCCTCCCCAAAGCGGGTCAGTGGTAATTTTCAAAATTAATTTTACATACAATGTTACAGTACTTTGGCACCCCAAGCAATTTCCTAAATGCTATATTCATGATTACCTCGTATTCCCACAGCTCCTTTGTACACAGTCTAAGGCTACCATATGTGTTGCAAAAGCACTTTCAGCTTACCAGACAAGAAGGTCTTATTAATCGTATTTATAGCTTTAACAATGAACCCTTCATGTCCTTCAATATAAACACTCTTCCTCCAGTTTTGCCTACATCTTTGCCTGTTTCAGATTTTCATCCTACTGGGCTGACAGTCAATGTAGAAAGTACAGTTGTTGTTAATGCCATCATGTCATTCAAATAAGCTTGTATGGCGGTAACCAGATGTTGTCCTGCAGCCTCATGACTAACAACCTATTTAGCTGCTGTTAATAATTACCTACATTGCCATGGTGAAATCCAATAATATAATAATTAAACTGATGTGCACTACTTTGAAGTGCAAATGAACTGTTTCAGGGATACCCTTCAATCATCTACTGTAGTATACAGTATCTCACAAAAGTGAGTACACCCCTCACACTTTTGTAAAAAGAAAAATTTCTTATACCTTTTCATGTGACAACACTGAAGAAATGACACTTTGTTACAATGTAAGGTAGTGAGTGTACAGCTTGTGTAGCAGTGTAAATTTACTGTTCCCTGAAAATAACTCAACACACAGCCATTAATGTCTAAACCGATGGCAACAAAACCCCTATGTGAAAATGTCCAAATTGGGCCCAATTAGCCATTTTCCCTCCCTGGTGTCATGTGAATTGTTAATGTTACAAGGTCTCAGGTGTGAATGGGGACCAGGTGTGTTCAATTTTTTTTAATTTTTAAAAAAAATTAGAAATTTTTAAAATCTCTTTTTTTTTTTTTTTTGCTGTTTTTGTACTATTTCCTTATTACTTGTTTGTGTATTATCGGTTCTGCGAACATTCGCTACACAAGCCAGAACCTTATGGATATTGGGAACCAGCACCAGATACCTATTACGAGAGTCTTTCATCACACGCACAACATCCCAGACGACATAGCGAGATTACCGGGCTCTCCGTGGATTGTTGTTGGGTCCAGGAGGCGGCGCAGACAGAGAAGGGAGAGGAAGCAGAAGCGAGGCTGCAGGTCCGGCGTTATGTTAAGGCTAAGAAAACAACCACACAAGCCACCATTACCAAGCCTGTATCTCTCCAATGCCAGGTCTCTAGTGCATAAAATCGACGACTTGGAATTACAACTGGCTGGAAATCGCAACGTTCGTGATTGCTGTGTTTTGATTATCACTGAAACCTGACTTCATCCGAGGATACCCGATGCTAACATGCAGCTAGCAGGTCGTGCTCTGCTCCGCTGGGACAGGGCTAAGGACTCCGGTAAGCGCAGAGGGGGAGGGCTCTGTATGAATGTGTATGTGAACTGATGTAATAACAGAACAATGATAGATAAACATTGTTCCCCTGATCTCGAGTACATGTCTGTAAGATGTCTGCCCTTTTTTCTACCGAGAGAGCTAACAGTAGTAATTATCACGGCTGTGTATATTCCACCCACCACCAATGTGAACATGGTGCTCTCCTGTTGAACACCATAAACGAACAGCAGCAGGCTTACCCCGACGGTGTTCACATAATTGCAGGAGACTTTAATAAGGTGAACTTAACATGTTGATAAAATTTTGGGAGTACAGTCTTTAAGTGTTTTACTAGAGGGGAGAACACTCTGGATTATGTTTACTCCAACATTAAGCATGCGTATAGAGCCATACCTCTCCCCCACCTCGGCCATTCAGACCATCTCTCCCTACTCCTCTCCCCTGCCTACACCCCCTCAGACGCAGTGTCACACCCACTAGAAAAACTGTTACCAACTGGCAAGGGGGATGCATTCTCCAAACTACAAGACTGCTTCGAACAGACAGACTGGGATTTATTTGAACACCAGGAACTGGAAACATTTACAGGTACTGGACTATATCAAGTTCTGTATCAGAAATGTGACTGTGGACAAAAACATTTGGGTTTTCCCTAACCAGAAACCTTGGATGATCAACCAGTTCTGCACACTCCTCAGAGCCCGCGACGCTGCCTTCAGGTCTGGTAATCAAACTCTGTGTAGAGCCGCTCGTGCCAACCTGAAAGGTGGCATTAAGGAAGCTAAGGCAGACCTTAAGAGGAGCATAGAGTCCCACCTGTCCATTAAAAGTAAACGGGAGATGTGGCAGGGCATACAAGACATCACAAATTACAGAGGCCGTGATGCAGCAACATGAGACCTGAGTGTGATGCAGGCAAAAGAGCTAAATTGCTTCTTTGCTCACTTTGAAACATCTCAACAACTGCACTCATCTGCTCCAGCCTTGCCTCCTCCCTCATCTGGCTCCTGCACCAGCCCAGCCCTGCCTCCATCCCCTCCTGGTTTCTGCACCATTCTACTTACTGTGAGTGAACACGAAGTTAGACGGATGTTTCTGGCAGACGGAGTACCTGGTAAGGTGCTTAGATCGCTTGCCCTCATCTTTACCAGAATATTCAATCTCTCCCTGGCCCAAGCAATTATCCCGCCCTGCCTAAAATCAGCCACAATCATTCTAGTGATGAAGTCTCCCACCACTAGCCTAAATGATTATCGTTCTGTGGCCCTCACTCCAGTTATCATGAAGTGCATTGAGCGATTGGTCCTTCAGTACATCAAGGACTACCCCCCCCCCCCCAAGCTTCGATCCTTATCAGTTTGCATATCGCACGAACAGATCCACAGCAGATGCTATCGCCGTAGCTCTCCACTCCATGTTGAGACATCTAGATCACCAACAGAGCTATGTCCGGATGCTTTTCATGGATTATAGTTCGGCTTTTAATACAATCATTCAGGATATTCTATTCACCAAATTTATCACTCTTGGCCTCCCCCCCCCCCCACATGCCTGGATAAAGAACTTTCTCACTAACTGGTCTCGGACAGTGAGACTTGGACACCACCTCTCCTCCACTCGCACGTTGAGCACTTGTTCAAAGTTGACTCATCTCAAAGGGAGATGAGGTAGCCTACAGAGAGGAGGTCTTGGTACTTGGTAGCCTGGTGTTCAGAGAACAATTTGGCTCTAAACACTAATAAAACCAAGGAGATCATTGTAGACTTCAGGAAGCACAACACTGAGCTAGCCCCCTTTTCATAAATGGAGAGTGTGGAGAGGGTCCACACCTTCCGGTTTCTTGGTGTCCTGATCGCCGCTGACATCTTCTGGACAGACAACGTCACAGCGGTAATTAGGGAGGCTCAAAAGCGACTACACTTCCTGAGGGAAGTACAATCTGGACCCCAATCTGCTGCTGACCTTCTACCGCTCGTCCGTCCAGAGCCTGCTGACATACTGTATTACGGTATGGTACGGCAGCTGCACCGCGGCAGACAGGGAGAGGCTTCAGAGAGTAATAACAGATCATTGGCTTCCCTCTCCCCTCCCTGATGGACATTTACACCTCCCGTTGCCTCAGCAGAGTAAAAACCATCAGCAAGGACAGCTCTCACCCTGGCTCTGACCTGTTTAATCTGTTGCCCTCAGGGAGATGTTGCAGGTGCATCAGAACAAGGACTAACAGACTCAAGAATAGTTGTTTTCCCAAAAGCTATCAGCATTATAAATACACACATGTACTGATTTCACAGTACTATTTATTTATTTTGTGTTATTGTATATATCTATTTTATTTAGTTTTTATCTTATTTATTGTTGGCACGAAAATAAGGAGTGGCTCTTAATTTCATTGTACATGTGTATAGTGACAATAAAGGCATTCATTCATTCATATACAGAGGTTGTCTTTGGGAAATAAATGTATGAGTGCTGCCACCACTGCTGTAGAGTTTGAAGGGGTGGGGGGTCAGCCTGTCAGTGCTCAGACCATACGCCGTACAATGCATCAAATTAGTCTGCATGGCTGTTGTCCCAGAAGGAAACCTGTTCTAAAGATAATGTACAAGAAAGCCCGCAAACAGTTTTCTGAAGACAAGCAGACTAAGGACATGGATTACTGGAACCATGTCCTGTGGTCTGATGAGACCAAGATAAACTTATTTGGTTCAGATGGTGTCAAGCATGTGTGGCGGCAACCAGGTGAGGAGTTCAAAGACATGTGTCTTGCTTACAGTCATGTGTCTTGCTTACAAGCATGGTGGTGGGAGTGTCATGGTCTGGGGCTGCATGAGTGCTGCCGGCACTAGGGAGTTACAGTTCAATGAGGGAACCATGAATGCCAACATGTACTATTACATACTGAAGCAGAGCATGATCAGTATGCAGTATTCCAGCAGGATAACCAAACACAGCTCCAAGATGACCACTGCCTTGCTAAAGAAGCTGAGGGTGAAGGTGATGGACTGGCCAAGCATGTCTCCAGACCTAAACCCTATTGTGCATCTGTGGGGCATCCTCAAATGGAAGGTGGAGGAGCACAAGGTCTCTAACATCCACCAGCTCTGTGATGTCGTCATGGAGGAGTGGAGGACAACTCCAGTGGCATCCTGTGAAGCTCTGGTGAACTTCATGCCCAAGAGGGGAGTTTTGGAAAATAATGGTGGCCACACAAAATATTGACTCTTTGGGCCCAATTTGGACATTTTCACTTTGGGGTATACTCACATTAGTTGCCAGTGGGTTAAACATTTAATGGCCGTGTTGAGTTATTTTGAGGGGAAAGCAAATTTACACTGTTATACAAGCTTTACACTCACTAGTTTTACATTGTAGCAAAGTGTTATTTCTTCAGTGTTGTCACATGAAAAGATATAATCAAATATTTACAAATTGTGAGGGGTGTACTCACTTTTGTGAGATACTGTATGCAGCCAATGGTGTGATACGGTACGCATCTTTTCATATCCGAATGCTGAAGGATTTCAGTATCTCCTGTGAGCTCTACTTTGAAGCTCCTCAGGTGCTCATGGTACCACCCACTTAACAACATCAGAACAAATGCAGGAGTTTCATGCACAAAGATAATTTTGAGTATTTTGAGAAAGTCTCCCTCCTGTTGATCCATAAGTCAACAACATCCCAAAACAATATGAACACCTATAATGGTGGGTTTTATGTTCACAACCACTGCACTGTGAAACTTCCTTGCAAACAACTCCTTAATGCCATCTTTTAGATCCTCATCTGCGACTTGAGTCATTCTGGACCCCAACATTGTTGGTCTTTGGATGATAGTATCAATCATGTGATACAAAATAATCGATTGGTGTTTCCCGGGCTACCTCACAATTTTTTTAAAGGGTCTGTGTTTGAAAGCCATGGTCCAGAAAACCACATCTGGTCCAAAACCAGTTGAAAGGCATGGATAATGTTCAAGGAACTGATGTTTTGGTTTCAATTTCTCAACTGGGATCACATTCAAATGACTATACCTGTGTTCTCTGGTCTTGCATTCCATGTATCCTACTGTCTTTTCTATGTGGACAGGAGGCATGACAAGCTCAACATTAAATTTCATGGTCATCAAAATTGCCATGCTGCATCATCCTCTGGTACTTTACAATTGATCATAAAAGATAGCGTCCACAACAAGCACCAATGGTGGCTAATGTGTAATTGGCCCTGTACGCGTGCCTCGATCAGAGTTGGCCCTGATCTGTCCAAATCTGGAGATGTTTCATCATCAAACAAGTCATGGTTGGGCCGTGTCATTGGGTTTTGTTGAACTCTCAGACGACTGAGAAGAAGTATTTGTTACCTCTTGTTGATCTTGGCAGAGGTCCAACCCAGTCTATTTGAAGATCTGACCATTTAATGGGGCTCTGAGGTTCAGATTCACAGGATGAAACTGGCAGCATACCGAGCATCCTTTCACGTATTTCAACATGTCCTGTTGTATTCTGGGCAGATTCTATTTCTCAACATTTTGTAGGAGGCTTTGGTGTTGTGGTGTCCAGCACATGGGGCGTCATGTGCATACATAGGCATAATCCCCTTTTGTCCCTGAGGGAGCATAAGTTTAGCTGCAGTGAGGTCCTCAGGGACATAGACGAGAATGCCATCTTTTGAGACAAAGCATGTGCTTGAACATGTGGCGATGTCAGAGGTTGGAGGAACGCGTACGTTCATGATCCGTAATGGAGTTTGTTTGAGGTTGTAAAAGGTGGGTCATTAGGATTTTAATTGCAGTCCTGTGGGCTGCGGGTGACAACAGAGACCACTTGAGGGGACCTGCATGAAGTTGGCCCCCCCACCAACGCAAAACGTCAGCAAAATAGTCTCAATCGTTTGTGCCGTAAAAATTTTTGTTTGTGCTGCTTCGGTTCCGGAGATTTTAAAAGAATATTTATAGGTCATTCTGGGGTCACCCAGTCCCCCCACATGCTCCGAATTCACCCCAAATAGTCTATCGTTTGTGCTTTGTTTGTGCTGGTTTGTGCCGTAAAAATTTTCGTTTGTGCTGCTTCGGTTCAGGAGATATTAAAAGAGAAATCCTATCATTTGTTCAATAAACGATTCTCTTTACTTCATTCACTGGTCTCTCATGATTGAACTTTTCATTTATTTACAAGGAGAATAATCTGTTACACTTCACTCCCACCTCTAGGTGTGACCACTAGGTGTGACTTCTGTTCATGGTGCTGTTGTGGAAATTAGTATTGTTAGTATAGGAAAAGTCGACAGAGTTACTAAATCAAAATTCTGGCCAGTGTAAGTACAATTTTTTAACACTGTCAGTTAGAATATTATTAGTTAACTTTAATCATAATGGTACAACATTCAAAGAGCTAAGATTGTCAATGTTTCTTGAACAGAAAACTCACTGTTAATACTAGTATGGCTAATGGAGCTATGAAATGCTAATTACAGCTGCACATGGTACCCATATTAGTTTTTTGAAAACGTTGTGCATCTAAGGGTCAACATTACCATATTGGTCCTAATATAAAGATATTATATCCTTATGGTAATATATATTTTCCTTGTATTCTGGCAAATACAGTAATACATGAAAACAAGTTTACAGTGTATGACCTTATTTGCATCAGGATTATTTAAGTAGGTAATTATGTTCTGCTTATGCCAGATGCCCAAGAAAGCAGTGACAGGGATTCAATTTTCACAATCCTTTGTTCATCAAAAGAGGCCATAGTTCAAAATGGCAACATAGCTACTCCTAATCAGAGCATCTGGACAGAGCTTAGTGAGCAGCTAGAAAACAAGGCTCTATATACTTTTGTTAAATTGAACAGACACAACATCTGGACTGCTTTAGGGTTTGATTATGAAAGTGGTCATGAAACATTTTGTGCCAGGGTCCCTTTCCCCAAGACCAAAAGATTGCTGGACTTTTGGTCTTCAACTTCTATTTCAGACATGGATTGAATTCATGCTTGAAACAGTTCAATATAAAAACAAGTTCTCTAAAACACAAAAAAGGGAATACACAATTTTGAAGCCTGGCATCTGGACACATGTAATAAATCATCACATTTGGGAAGAATTGAAAAGCCCCTGTACATTTGTTTTTAAAAGAGTCAAGGTCTATCCATCAGTAACAGAGAAATTCCTAGAAATCAGAGGCAACTGTAAGGAATGTCATGGCCACATTCACATAAAATGTGACAGTAGACAGTTGATAGTTCACAGTAATTCAGTTTCACAAGTGAAATCATTTTGGCTTAAATCTTAATTTATTGAGTCATTTAAGTCATAAAATTTCCACATACAAACACAGACAGACACACACACTAATATATACATATATACATATACACACACATATATATATATATATATATATATATATATATATATTTATTCATTTATTTATTACATTCATACAAATATGGCCCATGTATGTATAAACAGAGCTACAGCAAACAGATTATGGTGCGTGTATTTATTTATGACAATGTTAATATTACGACACTTAGCTTGGAGTTCGTGTTAAATTTCACACATCCTGTGATCCGCTGTGTCCCTTAAAATTTGAAAACGCACAGTGGATAGGTAACAATTACGTGAATGCGACTATTTAATGTGATTTGTTGTTTGGATTTTACCTTGTTACTTCAACTGTTTTGTTAAAATAAAAAAGACAGTCGGCAAAAAGCGGCACAAACGATTTAGACCATTTCGGGTCAATTTGGAGCATGTGTGGGGCTGATGACGTCATCTAATAGAACTTAATCCCTAATATATTAAAATCAAAAGCAGCACAAACTAAACTTTTATCAGCACAAACGATTGAGACTATTTTGAATGAACTTGGAGCATGGTCAGGTGCCCCCAGAATGACCTATAAATATTCTTTTAATATCTCCGTAACCGAAGCAGCACAAACGAAAATTTTATCAGCACAAACCAGAACAAACGAAGCACAAATGATTGAGACTATTTTGGGTTAAATTGGGCGCAGATGGGGGGGGGGGTGACCCCAGAATGACCTATAAATATTCTTTTAATATCTCCAAATCCAAAGCAACACAAACACAACTTTTATCAGCACCAACCAGCACAAATGATTGAGAATATTTTGGGTTAAATTGGGCGCAGGTGGGGGGGCTGGGTGACCCCAGAATTACCTATAAATATTCTTTTAATAGAGAATTGGACCATCTTCCAATATACTAGCATGTCATGTCACATGACAATGGCATCACATGCCTCAAATAGATCTTTGTGTTTGACTAGTTTGTTGTTGGATGTTCTGGACACATTTCGATTCCATCCTGGTAGATGCCATGTGAAGCTGAGATGAATTTAGTTTGAGTCAGTACAGATAAGGAGTTCTTTAATGTTATGGGCTTTAATGTTAGTAGTTGCTGTTGCAGGGCCAGATGACTCCTTTCTCCAGCATGGCATTGATAATTTCTTGCACAGGTACATAGGAAGCGATTGGAATCTTGTATTGCTTCACAAAGGTGGGATGTGCATTCGGTTGCACCGTGTGTATGTCCGTGAGGCTGCAGACGAGGGAATTTTTTGCAAATGAGTCTTTGTACATGTTCAAGGAGGATCCCTGTTCACTTGGCAGTGCCGCAAGCTGAGTGGAGACTGTGTACACTGCAAGGTGTGCGTCATTTGTAAGTTCTATCCTGTAGATACTGTCTTTGGGTACCAATACAATGGAGGAAATGAAGATGGTTCTGCAAGGCACAGTGAAAACACTGTCACCCAAACTTCCTTCCGGCCATAGCTGTTCTGGTATGGGGCCTATGATGGGCACAGTCAGTACGAAGTCATGAAATGTGTGGCTGATCAGCCATCCCAGGTGATCCTGATGTTGGTGGCCATACAGTTGTTGAACAGCGCATATACAGTTTGTGATGAGATTTTGATGAGTGGTACGGCCTCCAGGGAAAGTCCCATATCCAGGCATTTCGTGGAAGGCTGCGAGTACCCTAGTGTGTGATTGAGGGATGTCCTGGGCCGAATGTTGAGACAAATGCTGTACAGTATGTTGGGGTAACCTGCTGTATGAGAGACATGCGTAACCAAGACGTTTCCTTTCAAAGGGAACTTCAACGTTGGGTTTAGCATAACGCTATGGGAATAAGAATTCCCACTCCATCATACCGAGGGTACAGCCTGTTCAAAAAGACCCAAGCCCGAGGGTCACTGCAAGAAATTTGAGCCCGGGGTTGAATGAATATCCAGGCTGTAATAATGAATTAATGTGTGTGGCGTAGATACCCCTTTGGACAAAGCCTTCGCAGAGGCGACCGTCCTAGTGGAATGAACCTTTATGCCCAGAGGCGTAACGAGACCGCGCGCCTTATAAGCAATAGAGATTGCTTCCACTATCGAATTAGAGATGTGCTGCTTTGACACAGCTTTACCTCTACTGTCCCCACCAAAGCAGAGCAGCAGCTGCTCCGACTTACGACATTGGCCGGAGCAGTGGATATAAGTACTGAGAGTCCTTACTGGATGGACATAGCTGGTGCATTCTCTCGTGTGAGATTGTGTGGGGAATGGAGGAGGGCAGAAAGCCTGCAACACCACAGGGTGGGCAGCCTACGTAGGTGCCTTAAGATAATCCAGCATAGGATACAGGAAGGCCTTGGCTAATCCAGGGGCAAAGTCAAGGCAAAGTCTCTCGCTTGAGAGATGTCAGAGACTTCTCAGCTTCTCAGAGGCTGACTGTAATTCCAAGTAGCACTTAGTATTAAGCAACATAGCAGAGTTAGTTTATCATATATATATATAGGTATGATTTAGATATAGGTATGCTAGGTATCCTTATTTCTGCTTCTTACATTTTCAGGGTTGGGATGTAATATAAAACGAGAAATGGCATTACATATTAAAAACTGATATATGCGTATTTGTATTCAGGATTCAGTCCAAGAAATGGTTTGAAAAGTTAGTCTTCAGCACATGCATCCATTTTGATATAGTACCTAATTCAGGCAAATATATCTTTTGTGAAATAATGGTCATCAAGAAACCCTTATGAATAAGCATTAAAATATCAATTTAAATTCAATTCAATTTTTTTTTTTTTTTATTTTTTTTTTAATTTTATAATAATTATTGTTTTAAAAAAAACTTTAAAAAAAAAAAAAAAAGTTTAAAAAATAAAAAACATCTAAAGAGAGACAAACAGGAACAGATAAACAGAGACAAACAGGTAGAAAACAAATGGAATTTATCCCAACTGAGCAAGCCACTGAGTGGTGACGGTGGCAAGGAAAAACTCCCTAAGATGTTTTTTGAGGAAGAAACCTTGAGAGGAACCCGACTCAGAAGGGAAACCCATCCTCATCTGGGTAACACAGAATGTGAATGTAACACAGATAATGTGAAAAATGAGAAGTATGGCCTTAGGAGCAGCGCGTACTCCCAGCAGAAGATTTGGGCTCATCCAGAGGCAGAGGGGATCTGGATCTCCAATATCTCCATAAATTCGCGGTGGGGGCTCGGCAAAAAAAGAGAGAGAGGGAGAAAAACGATTAGGATTGTGAAGTAGTGCAATATAATCTAGTCAGGGTAAGCTTGAGTAAACAAATATGTTTTAAGCCTAGATTTAAACACTGAGACTGTGTCTGAGTCCCGAACACTAATAGGAAGACTGTTCCATAACTGTGGGGCTCTATAAGCGAAGGCTCTTCCCCCTGCTGTAGACTTCACTATTCTAGGTAATATCAAATAGCCTCCATCTTTTGATCTGAGTAGGCGTGTCGGATCATATAAAACCAGAAGGTTGCTTAGATATTGTGGTGCAAGACCGTGTAGTGCTTTATAGGTTAATAAAAGTATTTTAAACTTAATGCGAAATTTTACAGGAGCCAATGCAGTGTGGATAAGATCGGGGTGATATGGTCGTATCTTCTAGTTCTAGTAAGGACTCTAGCAGCTGCATTCTGGACTAACTGGAGTTTATTTATATTCTTACTGGAACATCCAGACAGTAAGGCATTACAGTAATCTAATCTAGAGGTGACAAATGCATGAACCAGTATTTCTGCATCATGTAGTGACAATATGTTTCTTATCTTAGAAATATTTCTGAGATGAAAGAACGCTATCCTAGTAATATTATCTACATGAGCATCAAATGATAGGCTGGAGTCAATAATCACTCCGAGGTCTTTAACTGCTGTACATGATGAAACAGAAAGACCATCCAGAGTTACTGTGTAGTCAGGAAGATTACTTCTAGCTACACGTGGGCCTAATAAAAGTATTTCTGTTTTATCAGAATTAAGTAAAAGGAAGTTAGTTAACATCCAACATCTAATGTCATTTACACAGTCCTCCACTTTACTAAGCTTCTGTCTGTCCTCTGGCTTCGCTGAAACATACAGCTGTGTATCATCAGCATAACAGTGGAAGCTAATTCCATGTTTACGAATAATTTGTCCTAGGGGTAACATATATAAAGTAAAAAGCAGTGGGCCTAAAACAGAACCCTGGGGAACTCCAAAAGTAACCTCAGTACGCATGGAGAAATCACCATTTATATCTACGATCTGATAACGATCGGTCAGATAAGACCTGAGCCAGGAGAGGACTGTCCCCTTAATACCAACAACATTTTCTAATCTATCAAGGAGAATAGTGTGATCTATGGTATCGGTAAGCTGCACTAAGGTCTAGTAACACAAGCAGCGAGATACAACCCTGATCAGAGGCAGAAGAAGGTCATTTACTACTTTAATTAGTGCTGTCTCTGTGCTGTGATGAGGTCTAAATCCTGACTGATATATTTCATGAATGTTGTTCCTTTCTAAGTATGAGCATAACTGTTTTGCTACTACCTTTTCTAGAATCTTAGAGATGAAGGGGAGATTCGATATTGGTCTATAATTGGATAATTGAAACGGTTCAAGGTCAGGTTTTTTTATCAATGGTTTAATAACTGCTAATTTTAGAGATTTAGGGACATAGCCAGTGGTTAGGGAAGAATTTACTATATTTAAAAGTGACGTACATTACCCTGGACAAATCTGTTTAAACAAACATGTGGGTATAGGATCTAGTATGCAGGTTGATGAATTAGCTGATGAGATTAGTGTAGCTAGGTCGGTCTCTATAAGCGGAGCAAAACACTCTAAACATTGATCCGGTATTGCCACATTGTCATCTAATGGGTTTGTTATATTACTGACCGGTTGTAATTTAATGGCCTGTATTTCATCTCTAATATTTTCAATTTTATAAATGAAAAATTTAATAAAATCCTCACTGCTATGAAATGATTGAGTTTTTTCCTCTGAAGTGGTTTTATTCCTAGTTAGTTGTGCTACTGTGTCGAAGAGGAATCTGGAATTGTTTTGGTTGTCTCCTATTAAGGTGGAGAAGTAGATCTTTTTAGCATCTGCAAGAGATTTCCTATATTGCAGTAGGCTCTCCTTCCATGCTGTCTGAAATATCTCCAGCTTGGTTTGGCGCCATTTACGTTCTAATTGTCTAGATTTCTGTTTTAAGGATTGCGTTAGATCATTATACCAGGGTGCTAATTTTTTTTGTCTAATTATTTTCCTTTTGAGTGGAGCCACTCTATCTAGTGTGCAACGGAGTGTTGACTCCAAACTTTCAGTTGCCTGGTCGAGATCTACTGGATCAGGCGCTGATCCAAATCTAACTGATGTCTCTGGTAGGTTATTTATGAAGCTCAGTGCAGTAGCTGATGTGAATGTGCGTTTTAGATATTGTAATCCATACAGATTATGAATGAGATAAGATGGTGGTCTGAGATAACTTCAGACTGTGGAATAAGTTCAATATTTTCTATACTTAGTCCGTATGTTAGTATGAGGTCAAGAGTGTGACCACCACTATGAGTAGGCCCGATTACGTTCTGATTAATCCCTACTGAATCTAAGATGGACACGACCGCTGTTCTCAGAGGGTCCTCCAGGTTATCAAAATGAATATTAAAATCTCCAACGATTAATGCTTTATTTACAGACACAACCAGGTTTGATACAAAGTCTGCAAATTCACTAAGAAATTCAGTATAAGGCCCTGGGGGTCTGTAAATAATAATTAGGGGAATTGACTTTTTTTTTGGCTATGGGATTTACACTGGTATAAAGAATTTCAAAGGAATTAAACTTATGACTATATTTTTGTGTGACGACTAGATTTTCACTATGGATAAGACCAATACCTCCACCTCTACCAGTTGAACGAGGCTGATGTACATAACTGTATCCAGGAGGACTGGCTTCATTTAATGCTATGTACTCATTTGGTTTAACCCAAGTTTCCGTTAAACACATTAAATTACATTCCTGGTCAGTAATGATGTCGTTGACAATAAGAGCCTTAGACATAAGAGATCTAACATTTAATAGTCCTAGCTTCAGATCAAAAAGCTGCGCGCTGTGCATCAATATGATTTAATTTTAATTAATTAGGTTACGAAGGTTACGAGATTTCCTATTTATGTGTATAGCTCGGGGAACAGACACAGTCTCAATAGTATTTATTACTGGTGATTGACTATTAAATGAACATTGATTAAACTGACTGTTATTGTCAGAAGATGTACTTACGGTAGAGAGTCTCACTTGGAGTGAAGCGCCTTGGAGATGTTTCGCGGACAGCAGTTCCGCTCCAACGCTGCTGGGGTGCAGGCCATCAGGACGAAACAACCTAGGGCGCTCCAAAAACAGATTCCAGTTATTAACAAACACTAGATTCTGCTCATTACACCAAGAGACTAACCATTCATTTAAAGCGAGAAGTTTACTGAACTTTTCTGCTCCACGTCTGAATGTGGGAAGGGGTCCAGAGACGATGATCCTCGCTGTGGGTGATCTGCCTCGCACCGTCTCGATCAGGCTGGAGAAGTCCCTCTTCAGAACCTCCGTCTGCGATAGCGTGTCGCGTCGTGTCCCGCGGCAGCGAGCCAACCGCTTCAATGCGCTCGTCCTTCAGGATCCTGGATACCGCGCAGGGACATCAAACAAGAACACGAGCACCAGAAAAACAGTGTGTGTGCACCTTACCTTTGGATGAAGCTACACGGACGTTCCGCACGATGGAGTCTCCGACGATCACGGGCGCGTTGGGTCTGGTCTGGCAGAGAGGCGGCGCGTTCCGGGTTGGAATCTGGAACACCGGTGGTGGAGAGACCTTCGCACGGGGTGCAGCCTACCGCCGCTGGTTCACCCAAGGCCCGAGGTGTGTCGCCGGTGTGACGGAGACCGCGGCTGGGAAGGTCCTGGCTGCACGATCCCTGCACAGAGAAACACATGGCGTAGAGGGGCTGGGTGGAAATACCACACTGTGTGTTTATCTTGGGTGTGTGGACAGAAGCACAAGATGATTCCAGCGCAGTTCGCTGCTCCTGCAGCTGGGCCTGCTGGTCAAGTAGGCCGCGGATCATCCTCTCCACATCCTCCAGTTCCAGCAACACCATGTGAAGCTCGAACGGTCATCTGCACTCAGAACAGGAGAGACGGTGGACATATTTGTTTTTTAAACAGAACAGTGATAAATTCAAAATATGAAATACAAACGTAAAGGTAGGCTAGTGGTAGGTGATGCTAGCGGTTACTGCTAACCGCGATGCTAGCGGGCTAAAGCTAATCGCAAGCTAGTCGTTGATGTTTGTACAAACAAACCAGAATTTAGCGACACCACAATATTACGATTAGTTTTATCTAAACTACTGTGTTTATATTTGTGAAATTCAAGTAAATATATATATTTTTTAAAGTATAGAAATAAGAAAAGTAATATAATAGCGTCAAGCCGGAAGCAGCGTCAAGCCGGAAGCAGCGTCAAGCCGGAAGCAGCCAATCAAATCAATAATAATAAATCAATGCTCCTTTCCATTGGTTTAGTTGTCAGGTTAATGTTACTGTCACTGCCATTCAAAAATGCCTGTTGGCGAATGTCTGTGCTCAATAGAATGGATTTCACAGAGACCGAATTTCATTTTGAAAACATATATACTTGAGTAGGTAGGCTATTGCATACTTATTAATTTATGCATAGAATGTCTCCTTATATTTGCTTAGTTCTTATCTCAAATCTTATTGAAAAGTAATGAGTATTGATCATCTTCATGCTAAATATAGTTCTGTTGTTTTATATTTATGGCATTTGGTAGACTCACAACCTATTCATAGTTTTTTTTTTTTTTTTTTTTTTTTTTTTGTTTAAGTTACTCATGCTAGAGTAAAAAATTTAAACATATTATTAACTTATCTATTCACCTTGATTTTAAATAAAACAAAAGAAATTTTATTATTAATTTTTTTCTTAAATTACAATAATTAAAAAATACTTTTTTGGAAAGGAAAGCATTCTTAAACACATCACATTTATATAATTTTTATTATTCAAAATGTGCCATCAAAGCAATTTCCTCCATGTGTGTTTGCATTTACAGTCCTATCACCACCTGCCACACCATTTAGAAGATTCCATGGATACCAGCTTTTCTGTAGGTTCTCCATTTGTCCTTAACATAAGCCAGCTTACCTGGCAAAGACTGCAGAAGAGCCTCCAGGATTTAAATTATCCTTCATCCTAGGGAAATCTCATCAGTCTCACCTTTTTTCAGTGAGTGAGCTCCATACACAATAGAACTGATGCTGACCTTGCATCTTCGCAGCGGTTTACTGCAGTGTCTCAATTGCCTGCTTGTATTAACCACTCTAAATTGAGTTCAGAGTCATAAGAGCAACTTCATGTTTTAATTCTGAAGAGCAATGGCATACTGCCTTGTCAGGGTAAATGTCAGAATAAAGTAGTTCATTATTCATGGCGCAAGCTCTAGTGAAATGTGTAACCATCGTCTGCTGTATTTTATTTTAGTTTTTTTTTAATCAGTCAGACAAGAGGCAAATATGGTTTTTACTCACAATTATATTTATTTTAGCAATCTAAATGTATGTAACAGATCAAAGGTTAGGTTTACTTTTCAATTCAATTTAGTTTTATTTGTATAGTGTTTTTAACAATGGCCATTGTTCCAAAGCAGCTTTACAGAGATTATATATATATATATATATATATATATATATATATATATATATATATATATATATATATATATATATATATATATAATTATTTTTTTTTCATTATATAGATTTTATATCTATGAATTTATCCCTAATGAGCAAGCCAGAGGTGTTGGTGGCAAGGAAAAACTTCCTGAGATGATCTGAGGAAGAAACGTTGAGAGGAACCAGACTGTCACGTATTTTACGTAATGGAGGTTAGGACGGATGCAAGTGCAGTTAAAGACTTTTATTTGAGATAGGCCGGCAGACAAATCCAAATCATGAGACAAGTGTGTTCAAAAACAGGCAATGGGACGACAAACAGGCATAAACTGGGCAAGGCTACAATCAAGAACAAGAAACAAAGTCAATAAACATGAATCAAAAAGAGAAACAAGGAACAACCACTTGGTAAGGATACACAATACTACGCAAAGTACAAAGACACACGAGGGATTTAATTGACAAACGTAATCGGGGTGAAACACAGGACAGCTGAAAATATTAAATAGACATATACGGGAAACAACCAATGACAGTACAGGGATGGAAACAGGACATAAACCATAACAAAAGCACGTGACTAAAGTAAACAAAGTTAATGACACTGAAGACCCAAAAGCATGTGTTCGCTAAGAGATTGCGCATCGGGCTTGGGCTGCGGGTTTCAGAGCAAGCTAAAATACTGCAGCTCCAGCTCGAGGGAAAGTCGTGACAGAACCCCCTCCAAGGGCACTACTCCCGGAGCACCAGGAGATACTCCCCTGCCCTGGCGGTACTGGACCCCTATAACCTGGTTGATCGTGACGTCGGATTCAGGCATGAGCACTGGTTGGCACTACTTGGTTGGTTGTGATGCCAGTTTCAGGCATAAGGAGATCTTGGTTGGTCGTGTCAACAGACTCTGGTGTGAGTAGAGCCTGGTTGCTCATTACGTTGGTTTCAAACTGGAACTCGTCGTGGAAGGTCACATCGTCAATCTCAGACTGGAACTTGGCATGGGACTTTGCCTCGCCGACCTCAGACAGGAACGTTTCTTGGGAGGCCGTCTCTTCAACCTTAGACAGGAACTGAGCTTGAGAGTTCATCTCTTTGACCTCAGACAGGAACTTATCTTAAATGGTCGCTTCTTCGACCTCGTACATGAACTTGGCTTGGGATGTCATCTCTTCGACTTCGGACATGAGCTTGGCTTGAGAGGTCATCTCTTCGACTTCAGACAGGAAATTGGTTTGAGGTCGTCTTTTCGACCGCGGACAGGAACTAAGCTTGGGATTGTGTCTCTTCGATCGCGGACTTGGCTTAAGAGGTCGTCTCATCGACCTCGGAGAGGAACTTGGCTTGAGAGGTCGTCTCTTCTTACTCGTACATTAATTTGGCTTGGGAGGCCGCTTCTTCAACCTCGGACAGGAACTGGGCTTGAGAGGTCGCCTCTTCTACCGCAGACAGGAACATGGCTTGGGAGGTCATCTCTTCGACCTCGGACATGAACTTGACTTTATGCTGGAGCTCTGGAGATGAGACAACTTTTTGGGTCTCAGACTGGAAGTCTTTGGATGACACCGCCTCTTGGGTCTCCTGCTGGAGCTCTGGGGATGAAACCGCCTCGTGGGTCTCGGGTTGAAGCTCTGCAGGTGAGACCACCTCATGGGTATCAGGGCATGAGACTGCACCATGGGTCTCCTGCTGGAGCTCTGGGGAGGAGGTCGCCACCTTGACCTCCAACTGGGACTCTGGAGCTGTGACTGCCTCTTTGGCCTCAGGTTGGAGCTCTTGGGATGGGCTCGTCAAGTTGACCTCTGTCTGAAGACCGGCAGAGGAGACCATATAGTGAGTCTTGGGCCGGAGGTTGGGGAGGAGATCACCCAGTTTGCCTACACATAACAGGTGGTGAACGGCATGGTAGGTGTTTCTGTGAGGCAGGCCTCCTCCAACAGATCCTGCAGGATGGCCCTGGATTCTGGACTGCCGAACACCATCACGTATAGTCCCACAAAGTGAGTTACTTTCTCCGGTCCAATGCATCCCATGGCTATTATATGCTGCGCCCACTGGCAGGCTGAGCCATAAAAAATGTGACCACATGAACCTTAGCCATTGCTTCTCGCTTGGTTTTGACTAACCTGAAAATATTCAAGCATGTGTCCAATGTAAAAAAATGTCAGTGTCATTGAATGACCCAAAAGCATGCGTTCGCTGTCAGCTCACGCATCGCGCTAGTGTTTCGAGCCCAATGCGTTTTCCGAGCATGCTGAAATACTGCAGCGCTAGCTCTAGGGGATTTCATGACACACACTCAGTAGACAACTCATCCTCATCTGGGTGACACCATTATAAATAATTATAAATTCCATCCATCCACCTTCTACCGCTTACGGTCGTGGGGGAACCTGGAGCCTATCCCAGGGAGCATGTGGCACAAGGCAGGGTACATCGCACACAATCACATACACACTCACACACCCATTCATAATCTATGGACACTTTGGACATGCCAATCAGTCTACCATGCATGTCTTTGGACTGGAAGAGGAAACCGGAGTACCCGGAGGAAATCCCCGCAGCAGAACAGGCAAACTCCGCACACACAGGGCCCCAGTGGGAATCAAACCCCGGACCCTGGAGGTGTGAGGCAAATCCTATATTGTCAAATAGTGCAGTTGGGTAACCATAAAATGAATTACAGTTTTTACATAAAGTCTGTTTTGTTGAACATATCCACTGTTCACTGCTGGAGACTTGAGTGCAAGACTATTTGTAGCAATTGCAGTCCTAATGCTAACATTATACATTGCAATTGTAGTCCTAGTCGTCATATCATAACTGTTCATATGAATTTAGGTCCAAAGTCATCTTTATAGTTTTCAAACAAGTAACCTAATTTTTCTTTATGCTGCATCATGTGGGGCAATCCTCAGCAGCAGCATGTGACTTCCAATTGATGAGAACTCCAACCAAAAGTAGGGCATCAGGATGGATCAAGCAGTTCCAGAGAGCAGAAGGGGTCAGGATCACTGGTATCTCAGGATTATTATGTGTAGGTCGATAGAAAGAGAGAGGGAGAGAGAGAGAGATTATTAGGCATGTTTATTGTCACCATAATGGTTATGAACTGGGTCTTTTGAGTGCCCTCCAGAATTATTGGCACCTTTCAAGAATAATTTGCAAAAATGACTACACAAGAATGAGAGATGCAATAGTTTGTGTTGAACATAAAGGGACATGCTATTGTTTTTACTGGCAGAGTAGTGCATCTCACAGCTCTCTGTGCTCTGGTTACTCATTCCAATATTGTTCAGTGCCTTAAATAAGTATTCTCACCCTTGAAATTTCCCATATTTTGTAATGTTACAACCAGGAATTGACCTGGACTTTATTTGGATATTTATAATTTGATTTACTCATATGTCAAACAATTGAAAGTGCAACATATTTTTGATTGTAAAACAAAGATTAACCAAAAAAATTCTAAAATTTGTAGTTGCACCTCCTGGGTCAATACTTTGTAGAACCAACTTTGGATGCAATTATAGCTGCAGATTTTCTGGTATATATAGATCAGCTTTGCACATATTTCGCCCATTAATCTTTACAAAATTGCTCAAGTTTGGACAGATTGGATTTAGATAGGTTGCTTTCACTGGGTCATTCAAACACATTTAGGTTCTTGGTTTTGAACCATTCAGTGTAGTTCGCCTGTTAGAAGGTGAACCTTCACTCTAGTCTCAAGTCTCTTCCAGACTGGAACAGTTTTTCTTACATGATTGCCCTGTGTGCTGCTGCATTTATCTTGATGTCAACCCCAAACAGTTTCCTAGTCCCTGCTGATGAAAAGCTTCTACAAAAATTATGCTACCACATCCATGCTTCACTTTAGGAGTGGTGTTCTTAGTGAGATGGGCAATGCTGGATTTATCATTAATATAATGTGAAATGTCAGTGATGAGTGAGAAAAAACATTTGTCTACTTTGATTTTAGGAAGTAATAGCAAAACCTGACTGTTATCCCTTGTGTTTGAGAATGTTGAAAATAGTTTTACTATATTAAATGCCATATGTCAATAACAAAAATACAGCATCAATCAATAAATTGTCACCAGAATTGATGACTGTCTCACACATATTTCAATATGAAAATGCCTTATGTGTTTCAAGGCAAATTTTATCTTTAAGTAGATTCTGAATTACACAGTGTTTCATTCAAATAGACGGCAAATAAAACCATGAAAGTGTAATTGGTGTTATTTGTTTCGGTTTATTTGGTCATTAAAATGCCAAAACTTCACATAAGCACGGGTGTACTTGTATTCACTTGTATTTCTCCATTCCTCATTCTTAAGTTTTCTTAAGCCTCATCATTGTTGCAATATGATTATCTTCAATTTCAAGAACCCCTGCAGTTCGGGCGGGGGGGCTACAATACGGTGTTAAGGCCCCTTGTTCAGGCCCAGTAAAGAATAAATGTCTACAAAAATGTAAGCAGTACTGACAAGCACTGGTGAAAATGTAATATTTCCACAGCCCTTTCCTCTTCTCATGCCGATTAATAATCCCCTCTGTTGGTTGATGGGAAAAATCTATTTCTGACCCAGGACATGAGCCAGAGTAAAGCAATTAATAGGACACTGTGTGGGTGGTGCAGGTTGACAAGTCCAGCCTGGGAAACTCCACAGATATGCGAGCAAGGGCTCTGATGTGGTCACATTCAGACATGCTCTTTAGAATAGAAATGACACAGGTGTGTGAGGCTTGTTAAGGACCTTCTTTAATGTAGTGGACAAATCAAGGGAGTTAAAGTACCATGACATGATGTCATTTCTAATCAACTTGAAATGTTGTTTTCAGTAATTTAGAACTCATCATATTAGTCATACCAAACTCTGTCCTACCAAAGTCTGTGGATGACCATAGGCTTTTATTCCAACTTGCAGCATGCTGTCTGAATTCTCTAATTAGGCTTGCGTAGTGGAACACAGAAGTGTTCATGCAAATCTTTCACATTGTCCATGCTGGTGGTCTCTCCTCTTCATGTCCATGGCAAGACCTTGATTTTGTGGTCAGTAAACCATTTTTTGTCTTGATGTAATGGATGTTTTGGATGATTGTCTCGCTTGAAGATCCAACCACAGCCCATTTTAAGCTTCTGGAAGAGGCAGTCAGGTTTTCATTTAATGTCTGTGGATATTTGACATAGGCCATGATGCCATGTATCCTATGTATGAATATGTGCAGGTTCTCTGGCAGAAAATCAGCTCCAAAACATTAAAGAGCCACCAACGTATTTAACCGTGGGTATGAATTACTTTTCTATACTTCTACCTCTCTGTGTGCGCCAAAACCACCTCTGGTGTTTATTGCCAAAAAGCTCTATTTTGGTCTCATCTGATCATAGAACCCAATAATTTGAAGTTCCAGTAGAGTCTGGCAAAGTGAAGATGCTTGAGATGGTTTCTGGATGACAGTAGATGCTTTTTTTAATTGAAGCCCTTCCAAACATCTTGTGGTGATGTAGCTGACTTTGGATTGTAATTTTGGAGACTTTCTGACCCCAAAACTAACTTTTGCTAACTAACTGCAATTCTCCAGCTGTGATCCTTTTTTTGGCCACTCGAACCATCCTCTTCATAGTGCGTTATATAGACAATATAGACACACATCCTCTTCCAGGTTGATTCATAACATTTCCAGTTGACTGGAACTTCTTAATTATTGCCCTGAAGGCGGACATGGACATTTTCAGTGTTTTTGCTATATTATTATATCCACTTCCCATTTTGTGAAGCTCAACAATCTTTTGCCACACATCACAGATATATTCCTTGGTCTTACCCATTGTGATGAATGACTAAGGGAATTTGGTCCTTTGTGTAACCTCATGTTTATATCCCTGTGAAACAGGAAGTCATGGTTGAACAATTTCCTATTTCTAGTCACCCACGTGATTTACTAAAAAATTTAAATATCAATGGGAACTGAATTCATTGGGGTGCCAATAATTGTGGCACACATATAACAAAATATTTTTGTTATAAAACTCTTGTGTTTGTGTAACAGATATTGGAAACTTATGAAATTATTTTTTTGTGTGTGTTATTTTATGGCATGTGTTGCCCTGTAAAGTGTATTAATTTCGCCAAAATCCTCCGCGGCTATTTAATAGTTTGCTGCTTTTGGTTTTGGGAGAACTCTATTTGTGTTATCGCGCTCTTTGCTAGTTGGTAGCAGAAGTATCGCGTTATTTCCGGTTTCTCGTCAGTCGGCGTTGAGTTTGACCGAGAGAGGTATGTACTTAAGCCAGCGCGGTTATAAAGTTTGAATTTTAAGCTTTAAAAATTGTTCCAAGTGCACAACCCTGTTTAATCATTTAAAGTATTATTAGGATAGATGGACTGTCGTTTTGTTGTGTACTTTACTTGTAAAATAAGTTCGTGAAAGATGAGCCTGTTTTTGTCACGTGTGCGCTAGCCGTCGCCCTTTGATCTCCTTATCGAGGTACACGCTTATGTTATTTTCTCATATTAGGTTTGTTGAGAAGATAAATCCTGTATGGTGATGTTTTGCTCTCTTTTGAACTCTGAATAGGTATGTTCATTGTGTTAGACAATTGTGGTACATTGTAATTGTGTTGTTTGTGTATTTATTATTTTTTTTAATGGAATGTGTGTGTGTGTATGTATGTATATGTATGTGTGTATATATATATATATATATATATATATATATATATATATATATATATATATATATATATATATAATATACAGTGCCTTGCGAAAGTATTCGGCCCCCTTGAACTTTTCAACCTTTTGCCACATTTCAGGCTTCAAACATAAAGATATAAAATGTAATTTTTTTGTGAAGAATCACCAACAAGTGAGACACAATTGTGAAGTGGAACGAAATCTATAGGATATTTGAAACTTTTTTAGCAAATGAAAAACTACTTTCAGTGCAGCAAACTCACTCCAGAAGTTCAGTGAGGATCTCTGAATGATCCACTGTTGTCCTAAATGACTGATGGTGATAAAAAGAATCCACCTGTGTGTAATCAATATATATACATGTACATGTGCCAGTTGATAAATGTGCATCAATATGATCATTTGTGTTAATATGTATTAAGTTAAAAAGCTAATTCTTATTAATAATATAATTGAATGTCATAGAATGTAATGCAGGGACATTTGTTATTTGTACCTTTTTTTGTATGTTAACATGTTTTGAGTTGACACGTTGACAGTGAGTCGCCGTCTATTGTGCTCCAGAACTCAACGCAGTGTAGCCGGGCTAGGCAGAGTGGACCAGCTACATTTGAAATTGTTTGATATCTATGAGAGCAGAGTATTTTTTTGTGTGTGAATTTTTGAACAAAATATCAAAAGGTTAAACAATAAAGATTTTTTCACAGCCTTCTTTGCTCATATTTACCAAGTGTGCCAATATTAGTGAAGGTCACTGTAAATAGTACTGTGCAAAAGTCTTCAACCAAAGATGCCTTACAAACTATACAGCAGTAAACTAAACAAAACAGTAAAATAAACTAAGCAAAGTCAATATTTAATACTCCTTTGCTATTTTAAAAAAGAGAAAACAAATTGTCTCTGGTACAGCTTGTGCTGTTTTATAAAGAAATGAGCTGGTAAGTTTTACCTTTCTTCTGGAGACTCTGACTGTTGCACTTGTTTGTTTTTTGCAGCAAAACCTGGCAACCTTCTTTGTTATTGGTCTAAATGTGGTCTGTTACATAATGCATCGCTTCCATTACTGACCTACAAAGATTTTGCTGGAACATTTAATTTTAAATTTTAGTCTACACCTCACTGATAAAATTTCTAGGTTTTTGTGATGTAAAAAAATGAAACCATGATAAATCATGTGAACCCATTTATAATGAGGTAGGTGACTGTACTCATTCAAATTTGTAATTTTAGCTGTTTCTGTAGGATCTTTTTTGTTTCATCCGATTGGTGAAGCCATGGTTCACAAAGAGCTTACAAAGTATGTATGAGATCTCATTGCTGAATGGCATTGATCAAGAGAGGAGGACAAAATAATATTAAAAACATTAGGTGCACCATGGAACACTGTGAATTTCCATAAATCATGTGGAGAATGTTTGACAGTGACATTACCTTGAAAAAAATGTGAAAGGACAAGACAAATACTTCCCAGTGAGGCTGCCAAAGAGACCTACAACATTAAAGTAGCTGAATGAATATCTGATCACTCCCTGCATCCGACAACAATCTCATATTCTTCACAATTCTCCGCTATGGGGTGGGGTGGTAGATGGTAACCCTTTCTGATGGAAAAATACAAAACAAAACAAAAAAAACCATCCTATCCTGCTTAAATCACCTCAAACCATGTTGAAAAATGTTGTAGGCTCTGATGAGACCAATGTAGAACTAGGGAGCTAGTCAAGATAAAGGGAATCATGGATGGCTGCAAATGCTAATCTATTTTGGTACAGAACCTATAGGCCGGTGATAAATGTAACTTTCCAGAACAATAATGATCCAAAGCTGAAATCCATGTCAACAAAGATTATGGCTTCTGAAGAAGAAAATTGTTTTCGAATGGACCAGTCAAAGCCCAGATCTGAATCTTATTGAAAAACTGTGGAATGGCCAAATCAAGATTGGCTAAGGTTGGGGCGGTTGTGGCGCAGGTGGTAGAGTGGGTTGTCCACTAATCGTAGGTTTGGCGGTTTGATTCCCAGCCCGGGTGACTCCACAAAGTGGACTCGCCGAAGTGTCCTTGGGCAAGACACTGAACCCCAAGTTGCTCCTGATGGGAAGCTAGCACCTTGCATGGCAGCTCTGCTACCATTGGTGTATGGGTGAATGAGACTCAGTGTAAAGCGCTTTGGATAAAAGCGCTCTATAAGTGCACATTTACCGTTTTAAAAAAAATATAATAACTTTTACAAGGAAGAGCGGAAGAAAATGGCCAAATCAAGATTGGCTAAGGTAGTAGACTCTTACCCCAAACTACTGAGTGCTATTACAAGCAAAAACATTACAAGAAAAAGGTATTTTAACAAAGTATTGATTAAAGGGTGTTGAATTTTGTAGGTTGCTAAATCACTTTAAAGGTGGAAGAAACACCACAAAACCTGCAATTTTAACAACGGTATGTAGTCTTTATATAACCAGAGACAGCACTAGAACACAGTGTTGAGATGAGGTTTATTGCTGTATAGCAGACTAGACAAAATAATGATAATACAAATAATTATTTTTTTAGTAATAAACTTGCACTCAGCTACATCAGAGGCCTCCAGGTGATGGCCTTCCAGCTCTCAGTCACCATTGGCACTGATGAGGTTTAACATGTACAGTGTCTTATCGTTTAGGATATCATCCTCATTAAAGTTCAGTTTGGTTGAAATCAGTAGTAAGAAATTCTCCACACTTGAAAAGGTCAAGATTCTTGCTAAACTCTTCAGTGTTCTTCACATTTAGCTAGTTCACTAAGTGTGTTTAGATTTGGCAGGCATCTGGAGTATCTAACTCTATAAGCAATCTCTTAAACACACCTTCATGCTGACTTCCTGTTTTAAAATGAAATACATCAACATACTGAATCAGATTATGGCTTTTAATCAATTTCATTAGAACTTTAATAATATATTTTTAACATCAACCAAACCACAGAAACCTTAATAATTCAATTTGCCCATTTTTACAGGGACTTTGGGAAATTAATGGAAACCAGAACAAAGTAATTGCTAAAACTTTCATCAGTAGTGCCACAGGCTGATTGCCTACATGCCACACTGCATTGATGCAGTAATTGGTGCAGAAGGAGCCCTGACCAAGTATTGAGTGCATAAATTAAGGTCGACATTTCTCGATTTTGAATTATTTTATCTGATATTTTGAGATTCTGTAATCAAGATTAAAACAATAAAAGGCTTGACATATTTTACTTTATGTGTAATGAGTCTAGAATATAGCCAAAGAAATGTTCCACTTTTTGAATTAAATTACAGAAATAAAAATACTTTTCCACGAGATATATATATAAAATGTATTGTCGCGACGGACTAATACGCGGCACGAGAGGGAAGAGAATCGCTCCATCTCCGACTGCCGTGCCGGCGCGAAGCAAGCAGCCCCGCACCGGACCCCGCGCTAACCGGAACAGCCGCCATGGCAGGGTGGAACCACCGACGCTGTACCGTCCGCTGATTGGAGGCGCTGTCGGGAGAATTCCACCACTACCACGCCGAAAGGCGGAAATAAAAGGACGTCCTTCCGCCCCGGAAGGGTTGAGTACCGACTCACCGAAACGGTCAGCGTCCGGAACGGATACAAGAAGAGGTATTCCCCACGCACTCTCTTTAGCGTGACTAATCTCTCTCTCTCTCTCTCTCTCTCTCTCTCCATATTTTGCGCACGGTACCGACACGGACAAGGACGCACGCCGGCAGAGAGACACGCACCGCTGAGGGACGGCACGGGAACCCCGAGGCTTCTCCCGGGATTCCCCCGACACGCCCCCGCGAGCGTCACGACGTCAGCCCGCCTCCGCAGCCCTACACACGCACCCACACAAACCTGCACTCTACCAGAACGAAAATAAAAAAGTCTCAGCTTTTGCCCTACTACAGCCTCCGTGTCTCTGTGCTCCGCCCTTTTCCTGGTCCCGGGCGACTTGCCCGCTACACTGGTGGAGGATGCGGGCATGAGTACAGACCCGCCCCTTGCTTAAAAATAAAATAAAATAAATTTCCCGACAAGGAGAGAGAGAATATGGACCAAACCTTACAGCAGCTGTTGCAGACCAGTATCCAGACGGTCACTCAGCAACTCCAGGCGGCGATGAAGACCCTGTCCTTCCAAATGCATATGTTGTTGTTTTTTTGTTTTTTTTAAGAAAAAGAAGACTGATCTTTTATTAAAATATGTTGGGATGTTGAGAGAAGTGAGAAACTCTAAATTGTGCAACCTGGCATATACAAATAAAGAATGCAATACTCCGTAGGCCTTGTTAATACATCAGTTTGCACTCATCATATGCAGCTAATATTTAAATTAATATTTAATAATAATCTCTAGTGTTACTAAAAGACCACTATCATGTAATGATATCAGTAATGTCACCCTGCAGCCGTGCGCAGCATCTGGAAAATGACAGCAATTAGCAATTAAATTACCTGATTAGTTGAGCGCTGCTGGTTTTCTTAAAGCTAACTCTTCCTCCCAGGACATCAAACTTCAAATGCCCTTCCCCTGAGACACAACAGACAGTCATTCATAAATAGCTTGTGCTCTTCCTCTGCTAAATTTTCCCTTCTTTCCATGGATGAGCTTCTTGAAGTAGAGCATGATGAAGCGAACAAGCTTTTGAGTCACTGAATTGCCCCTTAAATCCACCCCACCAATTTCTGGAGAACACTGATTGTACAACTGTGAATGATAACCCTTTCCCATGAACATCTGTCCTTATTTGTTTATTAATGTCAGGCTTCCAGGCTTTGATTCAGGCCATGCTGGTGACTCAAATGGTATTGTCATAGTTGGCCTTTTTTATCAAGAGTTTATGGATTTATGCCTCTAGTTGATATTTAAAGCTATACTAACAAAGGTATTCTTCGGAATATGCAAAATTTGCCCTTGCTGCTAAATGTAGTTTCATGCAAGTTGCAGTAATGCAAATTGGTACAGCAAATAACAGAACATATTGGTTATGGGTTATGTGTTGAACCGGTTGTGTTGGGTTGCTTGAAGTACCCAAGAATTGGATCATTTTGACCCATGTTTGGGTTGTTTGGGCTTGTTATGTAATAAAATAATTTGTTTAAAATTAAAAATATTATTTTGCATGACATTAATCTTAAGTAATAGGTCATTTTACTAAATCAAATGAAACATCGGAGACTCCAAATAAAACATCGGAGGTGTGAGGTTAACATGCGAACCACTAAGCCACTGTGCGCCCCTAAAAATAAATAATGAATAACATAAATAAATAACATCATTAAGTTAACATGGTTGTGCAGCTGGTAATACTGCTGCTTTACAGTTCCAGCTCCCTCCTTTTGATCCAGAGCATAGGTTACTGTATGGAATTATCCCTATGTCAGCTTGAGTTTCCTCTGGGTTCACTGGTTTCCTCCTACCTCCAAAAATATGCCAATAGGGTGGAAGCTAATTTGCCCCTAGTTGTGAATGTGTGGATTTGCATGGTGTACTGTGAATTGGTGCCCATCTAGGGTGCACCCCTTGCACCCGCTATGCACCCAGTGTTAGTGGGATAGGCTCCAGATCCACCAAGACCCTGAACAAGATAAAGTGTTTACTAAAGATGAATGAATGAATGAATGAGTTATATACTGTAAGTATGACACAAACACCACAAAGTTGCACCAACCAATAAATAAAATGAACAATCCAATACAGTGGAGGCAGTTTAGTCGAGAGTCTTAGAGAATTTATTTATTCAGTCATCAAGACTTTTCGTCACTGGTTTCCTCAGCTTTATGTTAGGATGGGAAAATCATGTGAAATCATAATAATAGCAAGACACCAGGGCCCAGATATGTGAATCAGAGTGAATCCACTGAGATAAAGGACATCAGGACATCATTCTAGGTAGGTGATGGGTCCTGTTGCAGACTTCAATTCAATTTAATTTGTATAGCGCTTTTTACAATAGACATCGTCTCGAAGCTGCTTTACAGAAATAGAAACATGGTATACAGATAATGAAGGTGTGAATTTATCCCAACTGAGCAAGCCACTGAGTGGCGACGGTGGCAAGGAAAAACTCCCTAAGATGTTTTAAGAGGAAGAAACCTTGAAATGAACCCGACTCAGAAGGGAACCCATTCTCATCTGGGTAACAACAGATATTGTGAAAAAGTTCAGCATTGACTTATATGTAGTCTGTATGGCCTTTGGAGCAGCCGTAGTCCCAGCAATCTGGAATTAGAGAAGACTTGAGCTCCATCCAGAGACAGAAAGAATCTGGATCTCCAGTATCTCCATAAATTCGTGTGTGGCTCAGCAAAAGGAGAGAGGGAGAAAAAAGATTACGACTGAAGTAGTAAGATAGAATCTAGTCAGAGTAGGCTTGAGTAAACAAATACGTTTTAAGCCTAGACTTAAACACGGAGACTGTGTCTGAGTCCTGAACACTAATAGGAAGACTGTTTCAACTGTGGGGTTCTATGAGCGAAAGCTCTTCCCCCTGCTGTAGCCTTCGCTATTCGAGGTACCGTCAAATAGCCTGCATCTTTTGATCTAAGTAGGCGTGGCGGATCATATAAAACCAAAAGGTCGCTTAGATACTGTGGCGCGAGACCGTTTAGTGCTTTATAGGTTAATAAATGTATTTTAAAATTAATGCGAGATTTTACTGGGAGCCAATGCAGTATTGATAATATTGGTGTGATATGGTTGTAACTTCTAATTCTAGTTAGGACTCTAGCAGATGCATTCTGGACTAACTGGGGCTTATTTATATTCCTACTGGAACATCCAGACAGTAAGGCATTACAGTAATCTAATCTAGAGGTGACGAAAGCATGAACCAGTATTTATTTCCGCATCATGTTGTGACTGTTTCTTATCTTAGAAATATTTCTGAGATGAAAGAAGGCTATCCTAGTAATATTATCTACATGAGCATCAAATGATAGGCTGGAGTCAATAATTACTCCAAAGTCTTTAACTGCTATACATGATGAAACAGAAAGACCATCCAGAGTTACTGTGTAATCAGAAAGTTTATTTCTAGCTACATGTGGGCCTAATAAAAGTATTTCTGTTTTATCAGAATTAAGTAAAAGGAAGTTAGTCAACATCCCACGTCTAATGTCCTTTGCACAATCCTCAACTTTACTAAGCTTCTGTCTGTCCTCTGGCTTCGCTGAAACATACAGCTGTGTATCATCAGCATAACAGTGGAAGCTAATTCCATGTTTACGAATAATTTCTCCTTGGGGTAGCATATATAAAGTAAAAAGCAGTGGGCCTAAAACAGAACCCTTTGGAACTCCAAAAGTAACCTCAGTATGCATGGAGAAATCACCATTTACATCTACGAACTGATAACGATCAGTCAGATAAGACCTGAGCCAGGAGAGGACTGTTCTCTTAATACCAACAACATTTTCTAATCTATCAAGGAGAATAGTGTGATCTATAGTATCAAAAGCTGCACTAAGGTCGAGTAACACAAGAAGCTCATTTACTACTCTAACTAAAGCTGTCTCTGTGCTATGATGAGGTCTAAATCCTGACAAGCATAACTGCTTTGCTACAACCTTTTCTAAAATCTTAGAGATGAAGGGGAGATTTGATATTGGTCTATAGCTGGACAATTGAGACGGGTCAAGGTCAGGTTTTTTAATCAAGGGTTTAATAACTGCTAATTTAAGTGATTTTGGTACATAGCCAGTGCTTAGGGAAGAATTGGGCCTTATATTCATACTTATATTATTATATTTAAAAGTGGTTCAATTACTCCAGGACAAATCTGTTTAAAGAAACATGTAGGTATGGGATCTAGTATGTGTCATGTACCTTGGTTGATACGGAAGTTGAAGCGGGTGTCAGGTGGGTATTGTTAAGGAAGGGAGTTTCAAAAGACAGTCATAATCCAGGCAATGGTCAGGCGATCGAACAAACAAAACAAACAAAACAAACTGGGATAGGCTGAGAGCGTAGTCATAAACAGGAAACAAAGGTCGAGAAACACGCAAAGGTAAACTTTATACATAAGGCTTGGTAACGCAGCGAACTGAACATATACTTCACACAGAGTTCTGAGTGAATGACTGCTAAATACTAAAGAAAGAAGTGATTAGTGTGTGATTATACAAGTGTGAAAAAAAATTAAAAAAATATAATAAAATTTTTATTAGTGAGTAAAACCCGGAAACATTGATCTGATATTGCTACATTGTCATCTTTTTTAATTTTTTTTTTTTTTTTGTAAAAAAAAAAAAAATTTTTTTTGTTTTTCCTATCAAGGTGTTGTTATATGAGAAATTGATTTTTCTAGCAAGAGATTTCCTATATTTCAGTAGGCTCTCCTTCCATGCTGTTTGAAATATTCAATTCAATTCAATTTTATTTGTATAGCGCTTTTTACAATAGTCATTGTCTCAAAGCAGCTTTACAGAAATAAAAAACAGGTATAAACAGTCAGAAACAGATAAAGAGAGACAAACAGGAACAGGTAAACAGAGACAGACAGGTATAAAACAAATGGAATTTATCCCAACTGAGCGAGCCACTGAGTGGCGACGGTGGCAAGAAAAAACTCCCTAAGATGTTTTTTGAGGAAGAAACCTTGAGAGGAACCCGACTCAGAATTGAAACCCATCCTCATCTGGGTAACACAGAATGTGAAGGTAACACAGATAATGTGAAAATGAGAAGTATGGCCTTAGGAGCAGCCGTAGTCCCAGCAGAAGATTTGGGCTCATCCAGAGGCAGAGGGGATCTGGATCTCCAATATCTCCATAAATTCGTGTGGGGCTCGGCAAAAAGAGAGAGAGAGGGAGAAAACGATTAGGACTGTGAAGTAGTGAGATATCATCTAGTCAGGGTAAGCTTGAGTAAACAAATATGTTTTAAGCCTAGATTTAAACACTGAGACTGTGTCTGAGTCCCGAACACTAATAGGAAGACTGTTCCATAACTGTGGGGCTCTATAAGCGAAGGCTCTTCCCCCTGCTGTAGTCTTCACTATTCTAGGTAATGTCAAATAGCCTGCACCTTTTGATCTGAGTAGGCGTGGCGGATCATATAAAACCAGAAGGTCGCTTAGATATTGTGGCACGAGACCGTGTAGTGCTTTATAGGTTATTAGAAGTATTTTAAACTTAATGCGAAATTGTACAGGGAGCCTATGCATTGTGGATAAGATCGGGGTGATGTGGTCGTGTCTTCTAGTTCTAGTAAGGACTCTAGCAGCTGCATTCTGGACTAACTGGAGTTTATTTATATTCCTACTGGAACATCCAGACAGTAAGGCATAACAGTAATCTAATCTAGAGGTGACGAATGCATGAACCAGTATTTCTGCATCATGTAGTGACAGTATGTTTCTTATCTTAGAAATATTTCTGAGATGAAAGAAGGCTATCCTAGTAATATTATCTACATGAGCATCAAATGATAGACTGGAGTCAATAATCACTCCGAGGTCTTTAACTGATGTACATGATGAAACAGAAAGACCATCCAGAGTTACTGTGTAGTCAGGAAGATTACTTCTAGCTACACGTGGGCCTAATAAAAGTATTTCTGTTTTATCAGAATTAAGTAAAAGGAAGTTAGTTAACATCCAACGTCTAATGTCATTTACACAATCCTCAACTTTACTAAGCTTCTGTCTGTACTCTGGCTTCGCTGACACATACAGCTGTGTATCATCAGCATAACAGTGGAAGCTAATTCCATGTTTACAAATAATTTGTCCTAGGGGTAACATATATAAAGTAAAAAGCAGTGGGCCTAAAACAGAACCCTGGGGAACTCCAAAAGTAACCTCAATACGCATGGAGAACGCATCACCATTTATATCTACGAACTGATAACGATCGGTCAGATAAGACCTGAGCCAGGAGAGGACTGTTCCCTTAATGCCAACAACATTTTCTAATCTATCAAGGAGAATAGTGTGATCTATGGTATCAAAAGCTGCACAAGGTCGAGTAACACAAGCAGCGAGACACATCCCTGATCAGAGGTCAGAAGAAGGTCATTTACTACTTTAACTAGTGCTGTCTCTGTGCTGTGATGAGGTCTAAATCCTGACTGATACATTTCATGAATGTTGTTCCTTTTTAAGTATGAGCATAACTGCTTTGCTACTACCTTTTCTAGAATCTTAGAGATGAAGGGGAGATTCGATATTGGTCTATAACTGGATAATTGTGACGGGTCAAGGTCAGGTTTTTTATCAATGGTTTAATAACTGCTAATTTTAGAGATTTAGGTACATAGCCAATGGTTAGGGAAGAATTTACTATATTCAAAAGTGACTTAACTACACCTGGACAAATCTGTTTAAACAAACATGTAGGTATGGGATCTAGTATGCAGGTTGATGAATTAGCTGATGAGATTAGAGTAGCTAGGTCGGTCTCTATAAGCGGAGCAAAACACTCTAAACATTGATCCGGTATTGCCACATTGTCATCTAATGGGTTTGTTATATTACTGACCGGTTGTAATTTAATGGCCTGTATTTCATCTCTAATATTTTCAATTTTATAAATGAAAAATTTCATGAAATCCTCACTGCTATGAAATGATTGAGTGTTTTCCTCTGAAGTGGTTTTATTCCTAGTTAGTTTTGCTACCGTGTTGAAGAGGAATCTGGAATTGTTTTGGTTGTCTCCTATTAAGGTGGAGATCTTTTTAGCATCTGCAAGAGATTTCCTATATTGCAGTAGGCTCTCCTTCCATGCTGTCTGAAATATCTCCAGCTTGGTTTGGCGCCATTTACGTTCTAATTGTCTAGATTTCTGTTTTAATGATCGCGTTAGATCATTATACCAGGGTGCTAATTTTTTTTGTCTAATTATTTTTCTTTTGAGTGGAGCCACTCTATCTAGTGTGCAGCGGAGTGTTGACTCCAAACTTTCAGTTGCCTGATCGAGTTCTACTGGATCAGGCGCTGATCCAAATCTAATTGATGTCTCTGGTAGGTTATTTATGAAGCTCAGTGCAGTAGCTGATGTGAATGTGCGTTTTACGCGGTAGCGAGGCGAGGTGGAGATATTATAATAAATACGGATTATGAATGAGATAAGATAGTGGTCTGAGATAACTTCAGACTGCGGAATAATTTCAATATTTTCTATACATAGTCTGTATGTTAGTATGAGGTCAAGAGTGTGACCACCACTATGAGTAGGCCCGATTACGTTCTGTTTAATCCCTACTGAATCTAAGATGGACACGACCGCTGTTCTCAGAGGGTCCTCCAGGTTATCAAAATGAATATTAAAATCTCCGACGATGAATGCTTTATTTACAGACACAACCAGGTTTGATACAAAGTCTGCAAATTCACTAAGAAATTCAGTATATGGCCCTGGGGGTCTGTAAATAATAATTACAGGAATTGACTTATTTTTTTTGGCTACGAAATTTACACTGGTATAAAGAATTTCAAAGGAATTAAACTTATGACTATATTTTTGTGTGACGACTAGATTTTCACTATGGATAAGACCAATACCTCCTCCTCTACCAGTTGAACGAGGCTGATGTACATAACTGTATCCAGGAGGACTGGCTTCATTTAATGCTATGTACTCATTTGGTTTAACCCAAGTTTCCGTTAAACACATTAAATTACATTCCTGGTCAGTAATGATGTCGTTGATAATAAGAGCCTTAGACATAAGAGATCTAACGTTTAATAGTCCTAGCTTCAGATCATAAATGCTGGCTGTGCATTCAATATGATTTAATTTTATGTTAATTAGGTTACGAAGCTTACGAGATTTCCTATATATTTGTATAGCTCGGGGAACAGACACAGTCTCTACAGTATTTATTACTGGTGATGGACTACTAATTGAACATTGATTAAACTGACTGTTTTTGTCAGAAGATGTACTTACGGTAGACAGTCACTTGGAGTGAAGCGTCTTGGAGATGTTCTCGGACAGCAGTTCCGCTCCAACGCTGCTGGGGTGCAGGCCATCAGGATGAAACAACCTAGGGCGCTCCCAAAACAGATTCCAGTTATTAAATATCACCAGTTTGGTTTGACGCCATTTACATTCTAGTTGTCATGATGTCTTTTTTAAGATTCGCCTTTGATCGTTATACCAGGGTGCTGATTTTTTCTCTCTAATTATTTTTCTTTTAAGTGGAGCGATTTTATCTAGCATGTAGTGGAGTGTTGACCCCAAGCTTTCAATCGCCTGATCGAGTTCCATCCAATTTTACCTAGACAAACCCCTTTCCAGAATGTTTCCTTTGCTTTACAGTGAGTTTGTCGGTGTCTGTTTAGTAAGATAGTGTTTCAATTCTGCTGTTTTAACCACTGATATTAACCATGACATTGTATTTAGCTGTCTGTAGCTAACTTTGTTGGTGATGGGTCTGATTGTAGCTAGATAACATTAAATATGAAACCCGAGTAAGTTCAAGTAACATTGCTAAATATATATATATATATATATCTCAACTCTCATTGGCAGAAAAGAAAATAACTTGGGACCAATTAAAGGACTAAAATTCTGAATTGGTCCTACTTTCCATCCAAATAATTAAGCAAAACACTAGATTGTAATGGCATTTCAGCCATTATGTTGTGTTAATTACCCCAAAGTCTTAATTTCATATGAAATACCCAGAAAAAAGACCCAACCTGAACCCAGTCCTCACCAGCTTAATTCTAAAACAATGACTGAATTTTAACTATTACTGACTATTAGACTATTACTGGCTAATGACTGTTTTATAGTGCTCTTGCAATTAATTTTCAATTTAGAAGCTTTTTTGAACAATGACAAGATATTTCAAGAACATAATTGCTGTTTTATGCAACTGCTTGCAGATTTATATCATCAGTGCACAATGTATTTAAATTAGATACAGTGGTGTGAAAAAGTGTTTGCTCCCTTCCTCATTTCCTGTTCCTTTGCATGTTTGTCACACTTAAGTGTTTCGGAACATCAAACCAATTTAAACAATAGTCAAGGACAACGCAAGTAAACACAAAATGCAATTTGTAAATGAAGGTGTTTATTATTAAATGTGAAAAAAAATCCAAACCATCATGGCCCTGTGTGAAAAAGTGATTGCCCCCCTTGTTAAAACATACGATAACTGTGGTTGTCCACACCTGAGTTCAATTTCTCTAGCCACACCCAGGCCTGATTATTGCCACACCTGTTCACAATCAAGGCATCACTTAAATAGGAGCTGCTTGACACAGTAAGGTCCACCAGAAGATCCTTAAAAGCTACACATCATGCCGAGACCCAAAGAAATTCAGGAACAATTGAGAAAGAAAGTAATTGAGATCTATCAGTCTGGAAAGGGTTATAAAGCCATTTCCAAAGCTTTGGGAATCCAGCGAACCACAGTGAGAGCCATTATCCACAAATGGCGAAGACATGGAACAGTGGTGAACCTTCCCAGGAGTGGCCGGCCGCCCAAAATTACCCCAAGAGTGCAGCGACGACTCATCCAAGAGGTCACAGAAGACCCCACAACAACGTCCAAAGAACTGCAGGCCTCACTTGCCTCAGTTAAGGTCAGCGTTCATGCCTCCACCATCAGGAAAAGACTGGGCAAAAATGGCCTGCATGGCAGAGTTCCAAGGAGAAAACCACTGCTGAGCAAAAGAAAACATCAAAGCTCATCTCAATTTCTCCACAACACATCTTGATGATCCCCAAGACTTTTGGGACAACATTCTGTGGACCGATGAGACAAAAGTGGAACTCTTTGGAAGGTGTGTGTCCAAGTATATCTGGCGTAGAAGGAACACTGCATTTCATAAAAAGAACATTATACCAACAGTAAAATATGGTGGTGGTAGTGTGATGGTCTGGGGCTGTTTTGCTGCCTCAGGACCTGGAAGACTTGCCGTGATAAAAGGAACTATGAATTCTGCTGTCTACCAAGAGATCCTGAAGGAGAATGTCCGACCATCTGTTCGTGTACTCAAGCTGAAACGAACTTGGGTTCTGCAGCAGGACAATGATCCTAAACACACCAGCAAGTCCACCACCGAATGGCTGAAGAAAAACAAAATGAAGACTTTGGAGTGGCCTAGCCAAAGTCCTGACCTGAATCCTATTGAGATGTTGTGGTATGACCTTAAAAAGGCCGTCCATGCTTGAAAACCCTCTAATGTAACTGAATTAGGACAATTCTGCAAAGATGAGTGGGCCAAAATTCCTCCAGGACACTGTAAAAGCCTCATTGCACGTTATCGCAAACGCTTGGTTGCAGTTGTTGCTGCTAAGGGTGGGCCAACCAGTTATTAGGTTTAGGGGGCAATCACTTTTTCACACAGGGCCATGATGGTTTGGATTTTTTTTCACCTTTAATAATAAACACCTTCATTTACAAATTGCATTTTGTGTTTACTTGTGTTGTCCTTGACTATTGTTTAAATTGGTTTGATGTTCCGAAACACTTAAGTGTGACAAACATGCAAAGGAACAGGAAATGAGGAAGGGGGCAAACACTTTTTCACACCACTGTACATATTTGAGCAGGATTGGTCAAATTGAGAAATATGTGTCTACTAATGTGTTTGTTTGTTTATTTATATGGGTTTATGTTTGTTGCAAGATCATTAAACCAAAAGAGTTACCAATTAAGTTACTTATTACAGTGTGATATAGTACCCTATTTCCACAACACATCCTTTTTGTAATAAATGACAGGAATTAGACACAACACAACTAGCGAGGCATAAGGTCCCTTTCCAGAACCTTCACGCATACCGTTCCCCAGTGGTGGAATGCTCTTCCGATCTCAATCCGGACTGCAGAATCTCTCACTATCTTCAAAAAACAGCTAAAGACCCACCTTTTCCGTGAACACCTAACCGTGAACACCTTTTCCGTGAACACCTTTTCCGTGAACACAAAAAAAAAAAAAAACCCACACACAACGCATGTACACCTCTACTCTGTACACTTTGCTTCCTCTAGCATTCAATTAATGGATCTTGTATAGTAGCACTACTTGTATTGTTCCCTGCTTGATATATTGCTTTGCTTATTTGTAAGTCGCTTTGGATAAAAGCGTCTGCTAAGTGAATAAATGTAAATGTAAATGTAACTAAACAAGATTGAATAAATTTTATAATAGCCTCGCAAATGTCCATAAAGATGTGTCAACATGTTTGAAGACTTCAGTGTAAATTAAGAGTGATGCAATATGAAGTCTTTACTCAATTATCTAATGTCATAAGTTATATGTAGAGATAGACCCGGATTAAATGTACTATACATTTTATTGATATAATACTGTAACTGATAGATTGAGTTTTAGCACCATGATAAATTTGTCAAATAACTGTGAGACATCCACACAGATTTATGACTACATGTGGTATCAAGAGCTGCCAGTAGTTTTAATGGTATAATGTGTACAGTGTCTCCAGATATTCAACCCTGCCCCGAAACCCCACCTCCCACCTCCTGACCCCCCATGATTACTGCTCTTCTTGCTGTATTGCAACATCAAATTTGCAATTTGCAAATCAAAAGACATATCAGAATGGGATCTTTTTTTGCTCCTTCTAAAGTGACTCTACACAAAAATAAAATGAAATCAATTATGTAGATATCCTCATAATTACTTGAAAATAAAATTTAAAAAATCTAAAAACTGCTTCAATATTTATTCAATTTAATTTTCTTTGTATAGCACTTGTAACATTGGACATTGTGACAAATCAGTTTCACATAAATTCATAAATTCAGAGGAAAAAAATATTTATAAATCTATCCCTAATAAGCAAACCAGAGGCAATGGAGTCAATGAACAATTCCCTGAGACAATATGATGAAACCTTGAGCGAAACCTTCAAAATGGACTCCATCCTCACTGGGGTGACACCAGATGTAAATTATGTAAATAATTTCTCTTCTATCTGTGTACTACATAGTCAAAAGCTGAAATTTTGTAACCAGGAAATTCATTACAGTTTTCACATGAAGTCTGTTTTATTGACATTATCAACTGTTCACTGATGGAGATTTGAGTGCAAAATTGTTTGTGGCAATTGCAGTCCTAAAGCTATCATGGCAAATGTACTCCTAAGCCATCAGAGCAAAACTGTTCATATCAACTGCAGGTCAAAGACATTTTCATGGTATTTTTTTTTTATGAAAAATAAATATTATATATTTTGTGTGTGGTTGGGGGGGGGGGGGGGGAAAAAAAAAAAAAGGGTTAATAAGGAATAAAAAGGGCGCCGCCAAGTAGGGACCAACTGAGAGTTCATCCCCTTTGTGTAAATTGTCATTTTGCAGCAATTATAAATTTGAGTTGTGTCTTTGAGATTTTCACTTTTTTGTTCCCATTACTCAATGCAAATTTTCTCAATTCTGCCAAATTAGATGGATAATGTTGATGGACAGCAATTTTCAATTCATGCCACAGAATCTTTTATTGAGATTTTCAAGGCTATGACTCAACCATTCCAAAACACAATCTTTCTCTTCCAGTTCTTTGTAGCTTTTGCCCTGTGCTTGTCACGGAACGTGACGTAAGGGAATCAGGCAGGATGCAATCGCAGGTGAACAGTGAGTTTTATTCACAAAGTGATAAGCAGCACAACCAAAACGGATACAAGCAACATAATTCCTTCAGTACACTAAGCTAAGTTAACTAAGACTGTGGCTAGCGGCAAGGCTATGGCCTAAACACAACATGAACCAAAGACTTACTATAGTCGCACTCGCGCTATAAATGGCATACATGCAAAGCCCTATTCGTATGTCCATATATTCAGTTACACATTCAGTCATATACATTCACCCGCCCCGCACGAAGCACGGCTCACGGTATATATCCACACAGTCATTAGCCCGCAACCGCTACCAGCTGCGGGAAATTCTGCATACGTCACATATGGTGCGACGGGGCGAAGACATGACGTCACCCCGGAAGCAGCATGCACATGCGCGCCAGCACCCAAGGTGCGCTGCTGCACGGGGGAATCGTCACAGTGCTTTGGGTCACTGTCCTGTTGGAACATATATTTTGGCCCTAAATGCAGATGTCTGTCTGACTAGAACAGTTTCCTTGCAATGATTTGCATATATTAGGCTCCATCCGTGTTTGTCTGTGATGTCAACAAGATTTTGATTATCTCCTGCTGAAAAGCAACCCTAGAGAATGATGCTACCAACATGTTTAAACACAGGAATGATGTGCGTGGGTGTTGGGCTGTAACTGGTTTGTTCCAAGCATTACGCTTTGACTTTATACCAGATCCCTAAACTTCTTAATTCAAAAGCTTTTAGGTTTTATAACATGGCCTTTCTCAGAAGTCGCTTCCTTCTGGCCACTCTATAACAGATATGTGAAGAGCTGATGATATTGCTAAGGTCTACAAAGTTTCTTCTATTTCATCCAGCGAGCTCAGTGTCTCTTGGACATTTCTCTGACAATTGCCCTTCTTGCACTCAGTCTTGGTTGTGCCATTTTTCTGTAAAGGTTTGACAGTGCTCCTGAGAAGTTTCAAAGCTTTGCTGATTTTTGTATAACATTCTTTATTCTTTATAACTCATTATTTTTTCCCCTTCTTCAACAACTTCATCTAGAATCTTCCTGGACTGTTCCTTGGTCTTTTTGCCGCAGGACTCCTCTGGTCTGCTGTTTTACAGTAGCTGTGAGACCTCTCAAAATCAGAGATATTTCTTTTGCAATGATACAATTGGACTCATATGAACAGATTAACAAGGAATATCTCAGAGATCCAGAGTTAATTCAAATACCATGTAAAGGCTAAGTAAACTAATTGCATTCAGCAACTTTATCTCATGGTAGCTAACTGCTTTAGATCTCTTTAGGACAAAAGCTATAAGAGAACACCCTAAATTTCAACTTAAGGCAGTTTCAACACCTACATTCAAAAATAGACCTAAAGTGAATTCTATGGTTAAAAGCAGATGTACAGAATTACAATAACGGCATCTCAACTGGAGCCTGATGATATGATGAGCCTGTAGGCAATGGAGGCACAGGTGTTCTGAATGCAATGATAGCATTGTTCAGTCTCTAAATGTTATAATAGTGCTGTAATAGTTAGCCTCAAGCTCTGCAGGCCACCTGAATATACTGATAATTAGTCTTTGCATTACCAGATGTCATTGCACAAATTGTTACACAAATTACAAAGTCTACAGTACTGTGTGATAATTCTCTCTCTCTCTCTCTCTCTCTCTCTCTCTCTGTGTGTTTCTCTCACTCTCTCACTCCTAGAGACAGTCAACTATGTCTTAGTTTTTGGTGTATGATTTGTGTTGACAAATTAAAAAAAATTTTTTTTTTAATAAAATAAATAAAATTGTTTTAGTAAGGAGCTAGGCCCCTACAAACATCCAGAACAGCTTCAGTGCACCTTAGCATAGATTCTATGAATCTTTGAAACTATACTGAAGAGATATTCCCTTTATTGGTGTTTACATGGTGGTGATAGACAGATCTGTCTAACACTTCAATTGGTAAATTGGTTTGAGATCTGGTGAGTGTTAAAGTAATAGGAATGACTTATATTATTTTCATCATCGTCAAACCATTCAATGTGCTCTCATACATTGTGGATGGGGCAGGTGTCGTCCTTGAAGAGACCACTCCCACCAGGATAGAAATTATTCATCAGAGGATAAAGGTGATAAGTCAGAAGAACTTTGCCATGTGTATTATGCCCACAGCATAACACTGTTTTGTCCCTATGACCAGTTTACACCAAAATACTGCATAATACAAATGTGTATGTGTGTGTGTGTGTGTGTGTGTGTGTGTGTGCGCGTGTGCATGATGCAAACCTTACGTCCAGTGTTCCCAGGATCGGCTCCAGATTGACAACGACAGTGTATTTGTCAGGACTTATTGTATTTGTAGTAAGACTTAAGCAAATTAAATTTCTAGAAAAAAGCTGTGAGTTTTGGTCAAAAGTACTTCATCAGCTGTGTAAGCAAAACAAAATATGAAAATTCTGTGAAAGTGTGTAAATGCATGTTGCTAAGCTGGAATTGTAAGCATTCTGACATTTAAACAAAAATCTAATTTTAACACATTCAGTACTTTTTGCCTATATATTGTATATAATTGGGCAGGGGGCATGGTTGCTTAGAGTGCTTCCCTCACTCTTCCAGCATTGGGGGCTTGATTCCTGTGTGTGTGGAGGTTTCATGCTCTCTCTGTGCTTCGGGGGTTTCCTGGCATTTGTCCGTAGTGTGTGAATGGTTGTATGAGTGTGTGTGTGCGATTGTGCCGTGTGATGCGTTGGAACCCTGTCCAGGGTGTCCCCCACCTTGTGCCCCAGGTCACCAGGGATAGGCTCCAGGCTCCCCACAACCCTGTGTAGGATAAGCAATACAGAAAATGGATGGATAGATAATATATAATTGTGTAGGTGTAATGAGTTATAATTTGGGTGTTTCTTCCTCGTGTTATCTCAAGGAATTTTTCCTCACCACTGTCTTCTCTGTCATTAAGAATATAAATATAAATCTACATCCAGATTTCTGTGGCGCTGCTTTGTCTATTGTTAAAAGTTCTGTACAAATAAAATTGTATTGAATTTAATTAAATGAACTAAATTTCCATGTAAATGAATGCTGTTTTCCCACTTTCTTCCATTTTAAGCTTCTTCTTGGACCAACACTGGCCAACATTTCACTAGCAATTACGCTCGTCCCCAAGGATTTAATTCTGCTGAACCCAGATTAAATATTGGGAAAAACACACTGTCTGATATTGCCTGGCTGTGCCTTGCTTGCTTTAGTTGGCTTAAGTAAAAGGTAGGGGATTGTGGGATGCTCTATCTCCTGGCAACGGCAAATGACTTCAAGAGATGAAGATTCATGATATCACAAAAGGTAATGGCTGTATTTCACACCAATCAAAGCTAAGATTGGCATGTATGGATTAGAAGGTTGCTGTCTTGCTGGAATGGCATTAATGCAGAAGAACAGAAGATGTTAAGGCAGTGAAACAAATCTTACTTTTTCTGACTTGGTAAAATCATTTTTGAAAGAGTACCTGTATATGTATTTGTTCATACTTGTATATACAGTACAGCATTTTTAATTGAACTTTTTTACTCAATACATGAGAATTATTAATATAAACCCATGGCATGGACCTCAATGTGACGTTATACAAAAATATTGCACACCTTCTGCTCAATTGGAGTTAAGAGTTCAACCTGTGTTATAAGAAAAGATAATTACTGTAATAAACATTATTTTCTAACATTAGTTATTATGTTTTTATGTTACTATTTGGTGGCTGGTACCTATATTTCTTTTAGACATTGACTGCACTGGATAAATTATAGTTATAGTTTTATGGTCATAGTAGCAGGAAACTTGTTAAAACTTTTGGGGGTGAACTAGTGAAGAGTAATTGGCCAGCAGTTCACTGTGCCAGATGCACAGCAATAGTGTCACTGAAAATATATGGTCCTCATTTGGAGAAAAGACTTTTGGGAGACTTTATTTAGGTCAGAACTTCTCTTGTTTTCTTTCTGTATTAATTGTAGCCATTATGTTATCATGTAAGATGTGCATATGAGGGCATGCAATATAGTAAATACTGCCAGTTTTCATTCTTCTACCAAGAATTCACAATTATTTAAGTGGAGCAGTTTTTGGAATTGGGTCAGTTAAACAACCAGATGTTTGGAGGACGTCTAAGGTGAATATAAGGGGCAGAGAAGTGAATTGGGAACTTAGACAAGGGTTACTCTCCATGAGAGTTTTCAGGGCAATCATTTAAAATGTTTTTCCAGTTCTAGAGGTCAAAAAGTACCTACTGATTTTCCAATGAAATATACAGTACCGTATACAAAATTCTGAGATGGTTTAAAATACAGTACAACCTCAATTCCAAAAAAGTTTGGGCGCTGTGTAAATTGTAAATAACAACAGAATGCAATGATTTGCAAATCGCATAAACCCATATGTTATTCTCAATAGAACATAGAAAACATATGTTTAAACTGATTAAATGTACAATTTTAAGGAAAAAATAAGGTAATTTTGTAATTAAACATGTCTCAAAAAAGTTAGGATGGGAGCAACAAAAGGCTAGAAAAGTAAGTGTAACTAAAAAGAAATTGTAAATCAAAATAGAAAGCCAACTGATTCGACTATTATTTGGGCTTTACTGTATCTATCTTTTTGTAGTGTAGAAGAGATCTATAGAAATGCCAAAGCCTTATAAAGGAAAATTATTTTCTTTTTTTAGGGTCCTGTGATTAGACAACTGATGCATTCTAACTAATTAGCCATATACTGTAGAAGTACAATGGCTCAGCAGGGTGAAACAAGAAATATTCATTAAGGCAGTCAGTCGGGAGCAATATCTATTGTATTTCTAGGTTGGAAAAGCTGAAATTAGCACATATTGTCTCCTCAATGGGCAAGTTCTTGGCTGCATTCAGACTCCCCATGGGCTAGCTTAGGAAGCGTGTCAGAAATGCATCAGCATGTTGTTATCTGATCACGTGATTGCAAATTAGCAGCCTATTTAAACTCCAGCTACAAGGAACAGGAATGTCATAAGGCTCAGAAGCAGAGTATAATGTTGGACGTGTATGAAGGTTAGCGCAGGCTAGTGGTGCGATGAAATCATGTGTCTATATATGTATAATTATACATTATATTTTCATGGGTTAAAAAAACTCTAGACCTAGCAAACTTGTAACATTGCTAGGCATCACCTGTTTTACTTTAAATTATAATGCCATGTATAAAAGGTGCAAAAGCTCCTTTTTATTATAACATATTTGGAAATTCCTAGTATATTATGTGAGTATGTAGGCTGTGTAGTATAGTTAATAAGAAGTGAAATGGTATATCAGAAGAAATACTGTAAGGTATTTAAGTAAATGAAGTGAAAAGTTATTGTACTTACAGTATACATTTGTTTGTTGTGAGCCAAGGAATTAGTGTACTCATTTTCAGAACTATACTTAACAATATTTTTAATTATTAACAATATTTAATAATACATTTTAGAACACAGTTTCAAAAAATGACATGTTTGTAATATAATAATTTTAATCTAATGCTGTCTACTTGGACATTTGTACATATCTACTTGGACACATTGTTCCTCATGTACTTTATTCCTCATACAGTCCATACTTGTACTGCCATCTTTCTTTTACAGTCCCCTCCAAAACTATACAAACAGCAAGGCTGATTTATTTGTTTGTGCTATATACACTAAAGAATTTTGTATTTGGTATCAAAAGACAGAAAAGAGACAGATATTTAATTCCTGGTATTTACATCTAGATGTGTCAAATGACATAAAACATAACATTTTGTTATGGCCTCAATATTTCTGCTCTCCAAAGTCTTCTTAAAACAGCGGATTTTGATACCTTCAGCCCTGCCCTGTGGACATTGTTGGTGATGTCACTGACTGTTGTTTTGGTGTTTTTCTTCACAGCTCTCACATTGTTTCTATCATCAGCTGTTGTTTTCTTTGGCCAACAAATTTGGTTTTGGTTGCTCAGTATACAAGTGGCATTCTTTTTCAGGACATTCCAAATTGTTGTATTTGCTATACCTAATATTGATGTTATGCATCTGATTGATTTTCCCTATTTTTTCAACTGCAGAATGGCTTGCTTTTTTCCCTACAGACAGTTCTCTGATTTTCATTTTGGCTTATCCTTTTTAACAACAAATGCAGTATTCACATACGAATCTGAATGCTAAAACCAAGAGTAGATGTTCAGAGCTATTTATTGCATAACCGGTCAATCTAACAGGACACACCTGGGTAAATATTGTCTCATGTTCATCTTTTGATCTCAAAGCCAAATGTAAAAAAAAAAAAAATTTTATTTTTTTTTTTTTTTTATATTTTTTATTTTTTTTTTTTTTTTTTTTTTTTTTTTTTTTTTTTTTATATTTTTTTTTTTTTTTTTTTTTTTTTTTTTTTATTTATAAAAAAAAATTTTTTTTTTATTTTATTTTTGTGACTGTCTGTGTGTGACCAATAACATTTGAATTTTTTGATTTGCATTTAAATTTTTTTTTTTTAATTTGAGTTTTTGTTGGCAGCCACCAAATGAAACAGATACAAAGTCAGAGAACAGCTTTTTATTTTAGTGAGCAGAAAGGCACTTGGACATTACCAAAAGTTTTGACCTACACTCCTGTCTGCATGTGTCAGTAGGTACTGAAAGACTTAAATACTGAACGTATGTGTGACAGAAATACCAAATTTAGTGCATGTGCCTTGCAGCATTTGATTGGATAGAATCATCATATCCAGAGGGGATAACCTTTTTTACAAGGTAAAAATGAAAGACTGAATGTGGTGTGAGATCAGTGAAATGGCCTCCAATATGAGTAAGAACGCACAGAAAGTGTTGCAAACATGCTATTTGACCTATAGACCACACAGACCTATAGTCTGTTTCCTCTACCAGATCGTTATTTACAATGCTACACTATTTTATCAATCACTGCCATGGAATTCTTGCTTCTGTCTTCTTATTTCAGGAGCTCAGAGCCCTCATCAAATATTCACAGAGCAGCTGACAAAGCAGGAAACCACCTTTGTGGGCCTTTAAAAAAGCTATTTATTTCATGCAGGCTGACCTAAATGTAGTGAGAGTGATAATTTCCAAATAGCCAAGTGAGTTTACTACATCGCACCAAACAGTGAGTGTAATTTCTCTCACTGACTGGAATTTGCATCTTATACTGGCACTCACTGCAATTATTCATATCAAATTGTCTACACATTTTGTGTGGTGAGTTACCATCTACTGAACATCATTATTATCATTACCATTAATGTGTCATTAGCCATTAAATTAGGAATGACTATTGGACTAGGAAAAGGAGTAGGGGTTATAGCAAGTATCTGTATTTGTTTAGTTCTCCAAATATCTGTATTTATATTTAAAACCAAAGTAAACAAGGCCTAATATGGAATCATTGCCTTTTTTTTATCATTGCCCGTAAGCCCTCTTACCCCGTATGGCTGAAAACCGGCTTGCCCATCTTTGATCTATTCCCGTAAGGACTGAAGGCCCTAATCTAGCCTATTACCCAAAGACAATTAAAATTAGAAGCAAATACTCACATCCGTAAACCCAATTGAGATAGAAAAAGAGACGATTAGCCGTGAGTGAGGAAAGGCAAGGGTCCAGTTTTTATTTTGGTCCACCACACGAGATCCACACCAATGAGAATTCCCAGAAGTGATCTGATAACTGGAGCTTAAGCTCCAGTATTTATAGCTTATGTACAGAGAATATTACCAATAAATTTCAGAAAGATTAGGATCTCATTACCAATAGGGTTAAAAAGAGCTCATCTACATCTACCATGAGGATTAAAAAAGCCTCCCAAACAGTTACCATTAGAACAGAAAACACGCCTCTTCTGATAACCATTGGAGTAGAAAACAATCCTCTTGTGATAACCATTAGATTTGAAAACAGGCCTCTCAGGATTACCATTAGAATAGAAAACATGAGAGAGAGAGATAACCATTAGGCTTAAAAAACCAGGAGAGAGAGAAAAAAAGAAAACAATTTGGAGAAATGACCTTGATCTCACTGCGCAAGTGCCAGGAAATTCACTCATTCCTACAAACGACCTCTTCACAGACGGTCGCCTCGGACGGTTCTCTCCAAAACATTCAAGGCCCATGTCTACAGCATGCCTGTAGGCATGCCTCAAGAATCTTTATCCTTTGCATTATGAGTAAGTTTCTTTTACCTTTTTTCACAATTTTTCTGGTTTATAATTTACTTTCATATCTGTTGTATATTTCTATTATATATATATATATATATATATATATATATATATATATATATATATATATATATATATATATATATATATATATATATATGGCGTGCTGTTTCTATAGGGAATATAGGGTTGTGGGACATAATACTGTGGGAACTTAGAGGTAAGAGGGTTAATATGATCACTATGCCAACTGGGAAAATACATTTTTAAAAATGAGGCAAACATACTATCACTGTCTTTTGTCATGCCACCACAAGATTTCCTAATAAATTTAGGTGATTCCCAAAATATAAAAAATATAAGCCTGACAGTGTTACCTGTCATGAATATCCCAGAAACTACTCCGGACTACTGAGTGTTCATGCCTGACTTAAATGAGTGTTCATGAGTGAATCAAATTAATGTTTCATGCCTGAGTTAAACGAATGTTTTAAGTTTTATGTTTAGACCTTGTTTCCCGCCACCTCGGGTGTTGCCTTAAGTCTAAATAAAGATGTCACTCCTGTGCTTACTTCCTGTCCAAGTCTCGTTTCTTAACAGCAATCTGTGGCCACATACAGTATCTCATAAAAGTGAGTACACCCCTCACATTTTTTATAAATATTTGATTATATCTTTTCATGTGACAACACTGAAGAAATGACACTTTGCTACAATGTAAAGTACTGAGTGTAAACAGTGTAAATTTTCTGTCCCCTCAAAATAACTCAACACACATCCATAAATGTCTAAACCGCTGGCAACAAAAGTGAGTACACTCCTAAGTGAAAATGTCCAAATTGGGCCCAAAGTGTCAATATTTTTTGTGGCCACCATTATTTTCCAACACTGCCTTAACCCTCTTGGGTATGGAGTTCACCAGAGCTTCACATGTTGCCACTGGAGACTTCTTCCACTCCTCCATGATGACATGATGACTGGTGGATATTAGAGACCTTGTGCTCCTCCACCTTCCGTTTAAGGATGCCGCACAGATGCTCAATACGGTTTAGGTCTGGAGACATGCTTGGCCAGTCCATCACCTTCACCCTCAGCTTTTTTTAGCAAGGCAGTGGTTGTCTTGGAGGTGTGTTTGGGGTCGGTTTCATGCTGGAATACTGCATACTGATCATGCTCTGCTTCAGTATGTCATAGTACATGTTCGCATTCATGGATCTGAGATTTCCAATAGAACATCTTTCAGGTCGACTCTAGGAGTTTGTTAGTCAGTACAACATAATCATGTGGTTCCCCGTCTCCCTCTGTAGCAGGGTTAAGGACAGTGCATCATTTTATAGTGACAATCGGCATATCTAGTAGTATAGTGCTATGGTGCAGCCACCATTGGGTGGAATGGTGTGAGGTTTTCTGTTAAAATAGGAGTAACAACACCTCAAGTGGAACCAAGAGGATCAATTCTGAGTAACCTACCAGGTCTCTGGATGACACCACAGCTTTCTCAGTTAATGCTACTGCATGGACACATAGGAAACTCTGCAGCGAATGGATCCAACTTAGCTGAGAACGAGCTGTTCAACCCGTCACATAAACCATCTCTCTGAGCGGTGCTTCTAGAATGGTATGGTTTAGAATTAATGTGTTCTGCGATATGAGCACATACCTAGGATCGATAGATCCCATTTATTCGTCCGAGGCTTGGGAATCTTCTGGATTGCAGATACTCTTTCTGCTGAGAGTTTCTTTCCCTTTGCAGAAATGTCATGAACTAAGAAATCTCACTTCTTCTTGTACATACTGTAATTTGGAGAGACTGGCTTTGTGTCCCTCTTTGGCAAGATGCTGCAACAATTTAATGGTGTCAGTTTCATACTGTGCCCTGGAGAAAGTGGTAGAGGTGCTAAGCTGTCCCTTAGTATTTTGGTTGTATATCATTAGTGACTCTCAATCCCCTTAACACAAGTGAGTGAAGGTGTAAGGACATCCGTCAAATATGAATGCACACCAAAACTCTGTCTTTCTCCAAAGATATATGGAGGAAAAAAAAACGCATTAGCTAAATCTACGACTGAAATCCATTCACTATTTGCTGGAACTTGGCTTAATATAGCATGAAGTTAGCACGACCGTAGCTCTCTGACCGCTTCAGTAACCGCTTGCAAATTTTGTACAAATCACAATTCATCAGGTTGCAGGTTTTTTTCTAGCTTTCTTTACCAGAAATATTGGAGTGCGCACTGGTGAATCTGCAAAGGGGACAATATAATTAAATGAATTCCCTCAGTAGCTTCTGATTTAAGAGGATATTGACATTGTCTCAGTCGATTGTCACGACTGGTGGTGCACTTCTAATCAGGCCTACGTCATGTTTCCCTTGGGCCCACAGCCCGAGAGGCACCTTCTTCAATTGTGTCTCTAGGGGTGTGGGGCTTGTACTAAAGTTCAGAAAGATTCTATTGTCATGACAAATAACATCCCGGTTAACCTTGCACATTTCCAGAAATAATTTTTTATAAACGCCCAGTGTCGGGCTGTACCATATGTTGGAGGTGGGTTTCTGTTCCCAATCTGTAATTTTCCCACTAACACATAATCTGACCCACAGAACATGTTTGTCTACTGTTTGTTCTTTATTTTGGCTAATGAGACGTGGGACACTGATTCTGGGACGAAAAATTCATGCAACTTGTGTCATTCAATTTGACTGAACATGCACAAAATTTGTCACACCAATATAGGTACAGCTCTTCACTTTCTGGGATATCCATAAACCATTCTTTCTCAAAATGAAAGTCTCTTCCTTTATTCACTTGCACTGTGCAATGAAGGGCAGAGGACAGCATCTTATCATGTGCCAATGTCAACAAACGAGCACAGGCTCTAGGTTTGTTATGCATAGACCATTGATAAACACAGAGCGCAGTGACCATGAACTCATTTTTTGGGGATTATTTTAATTCGCAATGTTTTATTACTGAATACGTTGCCCTTGAATAAAAAATGTGACACTTTGCCCATTAACTACAAAATATATACATGGTAACTATGTAATAGGAGAGGCATTATACTTTAAAAGGTTAAGGGTCATGACTGGTTCAGACATTTGTGAATTATCAGTCTGACTAATGTTGGATGTGGGTGTATACATATATTCTTGTTCTTTGTGAGCTAACTGATAGTTTGGGTGTCTGAGGTCACCACTTCTGTTCCCAGGTGCCTCACCCTACCCTTAGCTCCGCCCATCAGTTCGTTTCTGCTCTGGACAGTCTCTTGCAAAATGTCCAACTTTTCTGCAGTTGTAACAGTTTAATCCTGGTCCATAGCCCTGACGGCCGTGTCTTCCTCGTATGCGTGCTTTTGGTCTTCCTCTCCTCTCCATTTTTCTTTCCTTTGCTTCTTGTTGGAGCTTCTCCATGTGGATTGCATACCTCTCCACTTGTGTGAGGTTTCTGGTGTCCCAGGTGATACATTGTTGTTTGATTATAGCAGCAATTTCTGGTTTAATTCTGTTCATAAACTGTTTCTGAGATGTGCCTCCCATGCTGTGATGGCCGCATGCTCATCTGCCAGAGCGTTGCGTTTCTCCAAGCATGAGTTTGCATCATGGATCTCACTGAGCCTGGACATGTACTGTGATCCAGTCTCTGAATCTTGCTGCTTGCACTTTGGATTTTGTCATACCCATTCGCACAGGAAAGGTTTTCGTCAGCTTCTGCTGGAATGCCGGGATTTGTGCTCTGTACCTTGGTTGACTTCATCACCCCACTGTGGGTTGATCAGGCGGGCATCATTCTCTGGGAATTCACGTGAAACGTTGACCCAGTCCGTGCCAAGTTTCACCATGAGCAGTCGTCATAGTTCATGAGTGGTGGTGTTTGAATTCTCTGCAGAATATCTGAAGTTCATCCCCAAACTTTCGTCCACCTACTTCGTGGAGTGCCGGCAGATGCGTCATGCTGCTCCTGATGTCTTCCAATGTCCAGGGTCTGTGAACTAGCATAGGGCCTCCTTCTCCTGCTACTTCTAGCATTGGGGCATTTAACACGGCGTGCACTGTCCCTTCTCTGTACGATTTTGTTGGTCTGAAGCCCTCAGGCAGCAATGCTGTTGGTAACTTCACTTGATCTCGTGTGTAAGGCCACCGGTGATAATAATACGGCTGGAGCATAGTTCAGTGGGGGTTGGTGGCTCAGTTCTGACAGGTTCAGATAGAGTGGTATAGGCTGGGCTGCTTCATCGTGATGTGGTGCCTCTGAAACTGCAGGTTTCTCTCATCTTACTGTCTGTGGGTGTCGTGGTGGGGCGGAGTCCAGTTCGGGATCGGCTTTCTGCAATTTAGCACACTGAGAAACAAGTGAGGGCCCTGCCTGACTAATTTTCTCTCTTTTACGTGCCTCACTCTGCCATTCAGCAAATGCCTTCCAGTCTGCTAAAAACTGCACTTTACTCTTTGTTTTAGGGGTCTCTCTCTCATTTGTCTCTAAATTAAATTTCAGTTCTTCTTACTGTCTGAGGCTAAAACAAAAATTTTCAGGAAAAGCACATTCTTTAACCCATAAATCATATTGGTTCAAACATCCTTCCCCATAATTCACATGCATATATGTGATTTTAGGACCAACATATGAGCACACTGTACATACACTGTACAGGATGTGCTTTGATACATGTTTTTCCCATATTTTTCTTTTTACACCTTATATAACTTTCAAAGTTTTAATTGATTTATCATGCTATGAAAATCAAATGAATATGCATTCTCGTGCACAGACAGAAAAGGTTCAAAATGTGTGCCAAATCTCTAGACATTTAATTAATCATGTAACTTAGAGGTTCAATAAAGCAAACCTTAAGAATGTAAAAGAGTTTACCTGTGCACATACAGCAATTTGGTAGGAATTACAGTTTTCTCTTACCTTCTTTTTTTTATCTCAGTAAAATTTATTTTTGCATTAAATTTGCCAAATATATCATGTACCACTGATATGATGGAATGAGTCACTGGGGCATGCCACTTGAATAATGCACCGTAAAAATATTGCACCTCTTGCATTTATTACACTTTTAATACACTATTTACTTATTTATTCCTTGAAACTGACTCTTTCCGTTCATTTTTACCATTATTATCTTTCTTTCACTCTCTATATATGTACCTGTCAGTATATATCTTAGTTTTGAAGCTGTGATCTTAGAAACACCAATCTCTCTGTCATTGCAGAGGCGAAGTTCCTCGAACTTCTTATAAGTAATCGCCTCCTTTTAATACTTCTCTCACTATAATACACGCATTTCTTTTATCATTGACTCCCTTCCATACAGACAGCAATACACAATGACTTTATAAAATAAAAATTTACCTTAAGGCTGTTTTTTTTTTTTATGATTTCTACCGGTCAGTGGTAAGGCTGCGTCAGTCTTTCGCTCTGCACAACAAAGGGCAACCCGCCTGTATCAACATTGACTTCAGGGTGAAATTTCTTTTTCATGGGCGTCCTCTGGTTTGCTTGTTGTCCAGAAAAGCTGAAAAGACTCGCACAGCCCAGCCAGGAGACGCCAAATTGTCGTGGAAATTAGACAACAATCGCAGACTCGTCCTCTGAAGGTAAATAGGTTTATTACAGAAAGATGGTTAATACAGGATAGAATAAAGCAGGATAGAATAATGAGAGCGCTCTGAAGTTCTTGTACTAAATCAGTACTATATACAGTATATGAAACGCAGAGCATGACATAATTCTGTGTACCGATAAGAAGCAGTTTGAGGCAGTTCAGACAAGCTTTGTTTTATCAACCTGGAAGATGTTTAGACGAGCCTTGAACAGAAGAACATGTTTCTGTCTCTGTAAGCAGATAAACATTCTGTACTGATCTCAGTGACCTGACATTGCCTTCTTAGGCGTTATCCTCTGATGAGAATGAAATAGAAGAAGAACAAACTTATTAAAAAGTAAAATGAGTAATTTCCCCATACACCATGGCATGATCTAAGGAACAAGACAGGACTTGGAACTTTACCACGTGGAGCCATTACACCCATCAGTCTCTATTAGTCTCTGCTCATGTCCATAGGAAACAGTCTTAGCGTCCATGTGCACTTCAAGCACGTGCACATGCTTTCCATCTGCTTGTTGTCTCCACAGCGCCCTCTGCCGGCAAGATCGTGACAGAACCCCCCTCCGAAACCCCCTCCAAAGAGCACCCCCCTACAACGGCGGTCCTGGGCCCCTGTGTAATCTGTCCCTTGAAGTATCAGGAAACAGGGCACCTCCGCCGGGCAGCAGACAGGCAGAGGACTGCCCCCAGCAGGGCTGAAGCTTGGGGCAACGTCCACCGCAGAGCTGGAGCTTGGGGCGACGTCCTCAGCAGGACTGGGATGCTGGGCGATGTCCTCAGTGGGACTTGAACACTGGGCAATGTCTTCCGCGGGACAGGAACGCTGGGCAATGTTCTCAGCAGGGCTGGACTGCGGAGAGACATCCTCTGGGGGGCTGGACAAAGGGACAGCTTCCTCTGTGGCAGAGACCTCAGCGCGGGTCTTTGGCTGGAGCTCCGAGGTCACCAAGTTGACCTCGGGCTGGAGCTCCGAGGCTGAGATCCCCTCGTAGGTCTCTGGCTGGAGCCCTGAGGCCGTCAGGGCCCCAGAGGTCACTAAGTTGACCTCAGGCTGGGGCCCCGGAGCTGAGACCACCACTGCATGTCTCTGGCCGGAGCTCTGAGGTCACCAGGTTGACCTCAGGCGGTGGCCCAGAGGTCACCATGTTGACCTTGGGCCGGGGCTACCGAGCTGAGAGCTGCAGAGTCGGGCATGTCCACCCACTTGTAGGAAAGGTGGAAGGGCGGGTCAGGCTGGGGCTTTCCATTGACCCACCAACCCAGCAGATCCAGAGCATGAAGATGTCTTGGCCGGTAGAACTCCTCAACAAACAGTTCCATGAACTGGGTTACATCCTGGAGAGCGGGGGACCCAGCACTCACCAGTTCCTTCATCCAGTCCCTGGCCAGGCCGCATTAAATAACAATTACATCCCTAACAGTGTAGCACATAAAGCCAAGTACCTTCACCTTCACCTTTACCTTCACATTCTGTTGTTACCCAGATTAGGATGGGTTTCCCTTCTGAGTCGGGTTCCTCTCAAAGTTTCTTCCTCAAAAAACATCTTAGGGAGTTTTTCCTTGCCACCGTCGCCACTCAGTGGCTTGCTCAGTTGGGATAAATTCCATTTGTTTTCTACCTGTTTGTCTCTGTTTATCTGTTCATGTTTGTCTCTCTTTAGATGTTTCTGACTGTTTATACCTGTTTTTTATTTCTGTAAAGCTGCTTTGAGACAATGACTATTGTAAAAAGCGCTATATAAATAAAATTGAATTGAATTGAATTGAAAGTAGATAAAACTAATAAAATTAAATAAACAGAAACTCTAACCCAGTCAGAGCATCATAACAGAGAAGCACATTAATACAGAAGCAAATTTTAAGAGAAGAAAATCCACAAAATCTAGGCAAAGTAATGCAACGACAATATCTTCAATCAAAATCCGAATTCTGTAGAGCTGGAAGGCCGAGTGCAAGAAAATAACCATTTCCCCTCAATTTCTTCCCAGGTTAGGAACCTTGGCATCCTTCTGGACTCAGAATTATGCTTAACAAAGCAATTAATTCGGTCATTAAGAATAGTTTTTATCAATTACGGATTATTTCTAAACTTAAAACATTTTTGTCTTTCCAAGATTTGAAGAAGGTTATTCATGCTTTTATCACTTCGCGCTTAGATTACTGTAATTCGTTATACTTGGGTCTTCCTTAGTCATATCTGGCTCATGTCTAGATGGTTCAGAAAGCAGCTGCAAGGCTGTTCACTAAGGCAAAGAAATTTGATCTTGTCACCCCAATTTTAGCATCGCTCCATTGGCTCCCAATCCATTTGTGGATTCAGTTTAAGATTCTGATGTTTGTTTTTAAAACTCTTAATGATCAAGCTCCTTCCTATCTCAAAGATGTTCTTACACCACATTCATCGACCAGACTTCTAAGATCTTCTAATAGGTTTCTTTTGCATGTCCCTCTTTCCCGGTTGAAAACAAAGAGGGATAGAGCTTTTTCAGTTGCTGCCCCTCATCTATGGAATCAATTGACACCTGACATCTGCCTTGCACCTTCTATTACCAATTTTAAAAAGTGGCTTAAAACATATCTCTTCTCCCAGGTGTTTTAATAAAATTTTTACTATTGTCTATTGTCTGTTTTTATTTGGTTTTATTCTGTTTTCTACTTTTACTTTCCTTACTCTGTTCAGCACTTTGGTCAGCTTTGCTGTGTGAAACGTGCTATATAAATAACATTTAGTTACTTACATACTATTTATTTATGTCTATTCCTTTTTAATATACTGTATTTCTGTTTGTTAAGGAAAATAGGTGTGTGCCCCGCCTCCAATTGTACACTTGGTTGTGCCCACACTCAACGCAAGTTCACTGATATATTTTAGCAGCTTAGTCTGTAAGAAATGGAGACAGCAGCCAAGCCTAGAAAAGTGAAGCAGAACATACAAGCTTTTTTTTTTCAGACAGTAAGTAAGTAAACCTAAATAGTAAATAACCTTAGCTTAGTATAGAAGGCATCATACAATGGCTTGGTTTGTTCTTAAGAACTTCAATTATATTATATTTGTACACCCACGAAGTAGGCTAGGCTAACGTCAGTTCCAGTTCTTGACCATTAACGTTACATTCAGAAAGACGCCGAGTTTGTTGTGAACCCTCACATTGTGACAGACTGAAAGTTGCACAGCATTTCATTCCTTTATACTACTTTTGGGGTAAGGACAACCAAGTGATTTTTACAAATATAAGGCTCAGCATAATGCTGAGATGTGCTAACTTGGAAATGAGAGATATGGAACTAACACCTGAGTTGTGACCATATTGTAGTTATCCATTCAGAATTAGTTATGGCAGTTTGTCTTTAGAATTAAGAAAAGAAAAGTCCAGTACCCTTTACATAGCTAACGTTTCATGTTACCACTAGATATTGTTGTACACTTTGTATACTTATTACATAGCAAGCTAAACAGCATGATGACATTAACATAAGGAATGACACCAGTTACACAAACAGAATATTCAGTTTATCAAATTAAAATGATCATCTAAGTGAGTCTGGGAAAATAATGGTAACTGATCACAATGCAGGCAGCACAGCATTGCTTGGAAGCATCCATGAGGAAATTGTATTTACAACATATATAGTGTTGAATTTAGTTTCATAGGTAGCCATCCTTTCTTAGTTTGTTTAAATGTCATAATTGCGTGTAAAAAATGTTAGCGCATGTGGTTTGCTTGCACACATCTTAGCTCACCTCTACTTGGTGTGGTAGGTTTCATGGTAGGTTATGTAGCAGAGAATACATCTGCCCACAGGACATCCAAAGCATGGGAAGGTGTGTCGGGATTCCCGGAAGAAGCTGGGAAGGAGCGGTTCCCTATGCCGGTTTCTTAGCGTCACCACTGTCCTCGTCTGTCCTTGTCCTCGTCCGGGGCGGAGCCCTCTGTGAGTGGAGAGGAGAGAGAGCGAGAGGGAGAAAACGCGAGAGATTAGGTAAGCCCATGTTGCGTGGTTTCGGTGGAAAATACCGAGGGCGTCCTTTTATCCCCTCCTTCTGGAACTGTATTGGTGGACATCTTGCTCCAGGTTCGCCAATCAGCCGCCGGCGAGGTGAGGGTGGCTCCACTCCGCCGTGACGGCCCTTCCGGTTAGTGTTGGGACCGGCGCGAGGCTGCCCGCCTCGTGGTGAGGGCCCGTTTCAGGGCTTGGAAGGCCCTCTCCGCCTTGGTTGACCATGTCACCCGGTCCGGCTGGCCCTTTTTGGTGAGGTCTGAGAGAGGTGAAGCTATCGCAGAGAAGTTAGGCACAAATCTTCGATAGTACCCTGCCAACCCCAAGAAGGCACGTACCTGTTTTTTTGATGAGGGGCTCTTACGGCTTTGATCTTCTTCATCTGCGGCTTCAGCAACCCCCGCCCAATGCGGTACCCCAGGTACTGTGCCTCGGTTAATCCCAGGTGACATTTCTTGGGGTTGGCTGTCAGTCCGGCTTTCCGGAGCCCCCTCACGACCTCCTCCAGATGGAAAAGGTGGTCCGACCAGGTGGAGGAATGGATGACGACATCGTTCAAGTAGGCTGCTGCGAAGCTGCGGTGGGGTCATAGGACGATGTCCATAAGTTGTTGTGGCCGGTGCCCCGTGTAGGCCAAAGGGGAGGATCCGGTACTGCCAGTGGCCTGTGGAGGTACTAAAGGCCATCTTGGGCCTGGCGTCGGGCGCTAGGGCAACTTGCCAATACCCCTTGGTGAGGTCCAGGGTGGATATAAAGCGGGCCCTCCCCAGTCGCTCCACCAGGACGTCCACTCGGGGGAGGGGTAACTATCGAAGTCCGATACCTGGTTCAGCCAAGTCATTACAAAGTCGCATGCTTCTGTCAGGTTTCGGTACGACGACGATGGGACTGGACCAGGGGCTGGTTGACTCCTCGACGATCCTGTCCCTTAGCATTTGCTCCACCTCCTCCTTGATGGCCTTCCGCCGGGCCTCAGGGACCCGGTAGGGTCTCTGTCTTACTACCACGCCCGGGGTTTCTTGATTGCGTGGTGAACCACCTGGGTCATCCCCGGGGAGGAGGAGAACACGTCTGCGAATTGGTCCACCATCTCGTTGAGTTCCTGTCTCTGCACGGGGGTGAGGTCCCAGGGGGGCATTGACTGTCAGGCCGGGGCCCTGAGGTCCCGAGGGGTAGGGCAGAGGGCCGTTGGTCCCCCTGGCTAAACCTGGGCGTGGTCATAGTGCGCTCTAGCGCCGACAGGAGCGCCTGGGGTGATTCTGGCGCCTGTGCCCGTACGGCCTGTCGTTCTAGGCGGGGTAATGCCCGGGGGAACCTGTCCTTTTCTGCCACCTCTGTGGCCATATACTGGTCCAGCCGGAGCCACCGCTTAGTGAGTCAGATCAGGACGTTTAGTTGTCCGCATGGAGATGGCCCCGGCTGGTAGGCCCAGCTATGGAACTCCACTGCCGCCTGGTAAGTGGTGCGTCCACACCATGCCAGGACCCCCTCTTTCATCGTTGGGTAGTCTGCGGCGTCTTCCGGTTCGAGGCTGTAATACGCGGTGCGTGCCTCCCCCGTGAGTAACCCGCCAATGGCCCGGGGCCAGTCATCCCGGTTCCACCCCTCCCGACGGGCAATATTTTCAAAGGTTTCGAAGTAGGCTACGAGATCTTCGTCGGTGGAGAGGGGTGGTAGTAGGCGGCGGAGCTCGCATCTTGGGTCCGGGAGGGGTGTGGCGGCTGCGGGGGTCAGGGTCTTGAGGTCCACCAGCGTTTGGGTGGCGACCTGGAGGCTTTCGGCTAGTTGCTGAGTGACGGTCTGTTGCTGGATGCTGGGCTCCAGCAGGTGTTTTAAAGTCTGCTCCATGAGTTGTGTTTTTTTTTTTTTTTAAGGAGCGGGTCTGTGCTACTGCCCGCATCCTCCACCAGTGTAGCGGGATCCGCCCGGGGGGGGAGGCGTAGCACAAACACACGGGAGGCAGGTTGTGGTGAGAGAAGTGCAAAAAAACAAGTATTTATTGTCCTTCAGTCTGAAGCGGTGTGTGTGTGGGTGTGTGCGTGTGTGTGTGTGGCTGGATGAGGGAAACCCGGCAGGGGCGGGGCTGGCGTAGCGGCATTCTTCGGGCGTGTCGGGATTCCCGGAAGAAGCTGGGAAGGAGCGGTTCCCTATGCCGGTTTCTTAGCGTCACCACTGTCCTCGTCTGTCGTCGTCCTCGTCCGGGGCAGAGCCCTCTGTGAGCGGAGAGGAGAGAGCGAGAGATTAGGTAAGCCCGTGTTGTGTGGTTTCGGTGGAAAATACCTCGTCTATTAGATGTCTACGTAGCCGAGTCGGTCTTCCATCTTCCTCGGGCGGAAGGGCGTCCTTTTATACCCTCCTTCTGGAACTGTATTGGTGGACATCTCGCTCCAGGTTCGCCAATCAGCTGCCGGTGAGGCGTGGGTGGCTCCACCCCGCCGTGACGGCCCTTCTGGTTAGTGTTGGGACCGGCACGAGGTGGGCAGTCGGGGAAGGAGCGAATCTCCTAGTCTGCGCGTCGGGTGTATATATATATATATACACACACACACACATGGTGCTCATTAACATGAATGGGATTCAGGTGTAGGTGGTCAAGTGACAATGATGCATGTTGTACAGTGACTGCTGTGAACTGTAGTCTGGAGTTGCTTCCAGGATATCCATGACATTACCCTAAACAGGCAGGAAGTAAGTATAAATGAATGGTCACCTCAGGTTCATTTTAATGTAGGTAATATTGTATTGTCCTCCCGGAGATTTATATTTCACTTGCAGCAGCATGAAAGTAAAACCCTCTCACTCACATACTGTACCTGTTTGTTGTGTCCCAATGCACACCTAGTATCAAGATACCATGTAAAATAAAACAAATAGTGCACCATCTAGTTGCATATATATCCATTTAGAACACATTACATGCTCATTCAGAATGTATGTAGTGCCCTCCACTAATTTTGGCACCCTAGGTAAATATGCAAGAAGGCTGTGAAAAATTGTCTTACCCATTGTTATGAATGACTAAGGGAATTTGGCCTATGTGTTACCTCATATTTATATTCTTGTGAAACAGGAAGTCATGGTTGAACAATTTCCTGTTCCAAGTCACCCAGATGTACAAATTTTTTTTTTAATATCAATGTGAATATACTGAATATATTTTTCTCCTGTAAATTCTCCTGTGTGCTAATAATTGTTGCATACCTATATTTAACAAAGATATTTTTCCATAAACCTGTGTTGTGTTTGCAATAGTTTTATGTCCATGAGAGCTGAGAATGTGATTTTCTTTTGTAAAACAAAAGATCAGAAGATTAAACAATAAAGACAATTTTCACAGCCTTCTTTGCTCATATTAATGGAGGGCACTGTATATATATTTGGTTGCATCCCTACTTACTAATCTAACTGACCATGCTCCCAGCAGCTTCGTCTTCCTCTTAAAGACAGTGGATGCATTAACTTGTCCAGCATGTTGCACCAAGCACCAAGTTGATGTGTCACCATTTTTTTCCAGGGCCACACAAATAGTCTTATACAACTGCTTCAACATCACTTCTCATGGCAGCCTGTATCCCTAAAATCAACACCTAAAAATCTATTCGAGTGAAATTTGGAAGCTCTTTTTATCTTCTTTATGCAATACCCATGCATTTATAATTCTGATATAATATGGCAGTAGACCCTTTATAACAGATGTACATGGCTGTGGCAAGAAAAGAGTCACCTCCTGTAATGGAACCTTCCTGTTTGTAACAGCACAGTGTTGGCAAGGCCATGTTTAAATACCTGCACCTGTTCATAATTAAAGCTTTCATTACCCTGTGTGTATGTATACTCCTTTGTTTTTCCCCATTTGTCCTTTCTAAGTTGTGTATGACTGATTGCACTTCTAAGCTCCTTGTTCCTAGTTTTAATGTCAGAAATGAAGGAGCATTTTTCACCCCCGGACTTTTTCAACAAAGCAGAATTACAGTACAGAATTAGTTTTTATTACTTTTGCATTACTGATTTCATGCTAGTCAATTTATTATGCCAGGAGATTTGAAATCACTACACTTCTTTCTGGTGATGACAAATGCTCCACCAAATCTCTTTCCTTTTTCTCAACCATTTGGTAAAGCACATTCTGAGTGTTGAACGGAATTCTGAATGAGCTATTTCTGCCACTAAGTTTAGGTATGTTATGTTAAAAACATTCACTAAACGTTGCTGTGTCTTGAAATAATGTGCCTTTTCAGTTTGGCTCCTTACAGAAAGTTAACAACAAGAAGATCACTCCAGACATCCGTCTCTGGTTTTTGTTTGACATTTTCTAAAAGTTTTTGGTATTTTGTAAATGTACTTTTATAGTTTTACCATAAAGTGATTTATGGCCTATACTAAAAGGGCCATATGTCACCTATATTAGGATTATACTAAAAAAAAAACTGTGGGGTCTTTTTTTCTTAGTGAGGATGTTAAAGGATTAAGATGAGAGCTTTTTTCATTAGAGAGTGGAAGCACCTATTCAGGTGGTACCTGTTCTCCCACGTCCAGCAATATGCAGTCCACAAATGGCCCTATCTCTGGAATTGAAATAGCATCTTGGGGTAGAGACAGAACTAAGTAGCCACTGTCAGTTGTGTTATAGACTCTCCCATCTTTAATATTCAGAAATGCAAACATTTTAGAATTTATAATTTTGTGCTGGATTTACAAATGTTTTGGGAACGCTGATTTTTTTCACACTCACAGGTGTTATTGAGAGATTCTGTGTGGAGGAATGGTCTCAGATCCCTTGCCATGTATTCTCCAACCTCACCAGGCATTATAGGAGAAGACTCTGGGCTGTTATCTTGGCAAAGGGAGGTAGCATAACGTATTGACTAAAAGGGTGGCAACACCTATAATTAACAAAGATATAGGGTGGCTGTGGCTCAGATGCTAGAGTGGGTTGTCCACTAATCATAGGGTTGGCGACTCGATTCCCGATCCACATGACTCCACATACCGAACTATCCTTGGGTAAGACACTGAACCCCAAGTTGCTCCAGATGGTATTTTAGCACCTTGCATGGCATCTCTGCTACCATTAGTGTGTGAGTGTGTGTGTGCGAATGGATGAATGAGACACTGTGTAAAATGCTTTGTATAAAAGTGCTATATAAGTGCAGACCTTTTATCAATATAATTTTTTTTTGCAATTGTTTGATATCCATGAGAGTAGATTTTTTTAACAAAATATCAAAATGTTCAACAATAAAGACCATTTTTCTTGTTTTTTTATTTATTTATTTTTTTATTTTTTGATAAACCGGTGTTGTGTTTGCAAGTGTTTGATATCCATGAGAGCAGAGTATCCATCCATCCATTTTCTCCTGCTTACTCTTTTTTCAGGGGAACCAGAGAGCATCGGGCTGAGTGCAGAGTATTTACGTGAATGTTTTGAACAAAAGATCAAAAGGTTAAGCAATAATGATCATTTTTCACAGCCTTATTTGCTCATATTTACAAAAGGTGCCAATATTAGTGGAGGACACTGTAAATCCTTTTGTATCTAGATTTATAAATTAGATCCAGTGTTGGAAAGTAGTTAGCCAGGCTTATGAAGATTAATACTGGGGAAAACTGGGGGACTGGACATGTACTGCATTATAGGTCAGTTTGATCAAAATATTTTGGTTAAAAATGTAGGTTATGTGGTGGCACAGGACAGAATAAGCTGTAAGTGTCCAAACCTGCTCTCTTTCAAAGTATTTTGAACTATTACTGCATCAACAATTTAGAAAATTATACAACCTTTGGGATTGTCGATATTTTATTTATTTATTTATTATTTTATTATGCAATTTTAAATGGCCAAATAGAATTATATGGAAAAGATAGCTACTATGCTAATAATATGGATAAAGTCATAGATTTTGTGTCCCCCACAGACAATCTATGACTTAATCCACATTAGTTCAGTAGCTATCTTTGTTCATTTGCATAGACAGTGATAGGTCAAGGAGTCAACAAAGTATTCCAATATTTTTGTGATTAATATGGTAACCACTAATCCATTAAATTTCGATTTAATTGCTGGTAAATTCCTCGTGTAAAAGGGCCTCTGTGAAAGAAAGAAACTCTTCCATAGCCTCTCCAAAATACAAGCTACTACATTGTATAACCACTCTCAGTAAAAAAAAAAAAAAAAAAAGAATGAATGAAACACAAAACATTTTCAGATATATGCTCTACTTCACCCATCATGACTGTCAGGGTCAGTCAGAATTATTTGGATTCTTTCTTGTGCACATGCTGAGACTTTCAAAGAATCAGAGTGTCTTGATACAGTATTTATAATAAATGCAGCTGTCATTTTGCCATCTTTCCCTTTTTTTATTCTCGCCTTAATGAAGTCAGACCACTTTAACCTGGTTTTCCCTCATTAACATCATGTACTCTACTATTCACTAGTGATCTGCTTTGTGTTGTCACTAAGTAAAGACATTTCTCTCTGCTGAGTTGGAATGTAGGCTGCTTAAAAAAAAAGCTATTGCATTAAACTGCCTCCATAATGCTTTAATTTGAACAGGACTTTTTTTTATAGTGCCAAATTTTATACTGTATTTTTTGGAGTTTTGATTTTACTTCTGAAGTTCTGAACAGTAAGAAATAATAATAATAATAATAATAAAAATAATAATAATAATAATAATAATAATAAAAACTCCACAAAGCTTCTCAGTTGAGATGGATTGACAGATGGAGGTAGAGAAAGAGAAGCAGAATAACTGGATGTGGAAAGTAAGAAAGTGGACAAAGTCAGAGAGGTAAAGAGGAAGAAAGAATCATAGTGCCTCTCTACCTGTCTGGAAGTGATGGCCATTAAAAAGAGGCCAGCTCCACTGCTGTCATGTCTGTGCCTCTGGGCACAGTGGGATTAAAAATGGCTGCAAATACAGACGCCCACAATTCTGCTATCTGCAGCTCTCCACACAAATACCTTCTCTTAAAAACACCAAACCCCCCTTCTTACCCACTTCCTTGCATCTTGGAATTCACTAATTAAAATCCTTCGTATTGCCACAATCTCAGTCCTCTCATTCTTTGCCTCTTTTGTCTTTCTTCCACTGAGATGCAAAGAACACATGTAAGCTGATTGAACCACAATCAAATGGTGTGGTCAAAATATAAAAAAAAAAATTAATTAAAAAAAACATTGCTGTGCTGCTGGGGTATGTTTTGACCATGACCTGTAATCGTAGTATGTTATACCAATAGATGCAGTATAGTGTAAGTGCATGTAAGTTTTATAAACACTTGATTTTTAAAAAAAAACGTATGTTCTTCACCATCAACCAAATTGATAAAATGTTGGGTTTAAGCTTCTGAAGGGAAAGGTGTATTTCAGATGTTCAAAAAAAACCCCAAAACAATTCATGCACATATTTTACTAATTTCCTTCCCCATAACTGCTTTCCTCATTTTTCATGCCAATCATGTTCTTCTAACTTGCTAAAAATGGTAGAAGTGTTGACTCCTTAAATCACTGTGTAATCATTTTGCAGGTCAACAGAACAAAAGTACAAAATGGCCCTTGAAGTATGAAAAAGCTAGTAAATTAAATCTAACCTTAATCTCACCATTGAGCGAACATTTATTAATATTGTCTGCGTAAATACTTTCGCATGCACATATTTTCTCTTTTATATACTGACTAAATTATGTTAAACCAATTGACAACCAAACAGGGGCATAATAGTTGGAAATGAAAAACATGGCCCTCTCCTATCTCTATTACATCATTTCCCAATACACACAAGACCTAACCCATGGTTGCTTTTCCATTGGAATTCTTAATCCCCCTATAGGATTAATAAATTCTCTGCCCCTTCACATCAAACTGTTGCACACCTTAAATCAATTTAAACATCCATTCAAAATGGTAGTTCCCTCCACGTTGAATAGCTGAGTGCTGTGGGAAGAGCCACGCGCATGACCAGTATCTGAAGCTTGTGTAACATCATGCCTATTTATAGGCCAGCTGTGATCAGGTGACATGACAATTAAGCGCATCGCATGATATATAAATGATACCTGTGAACCGTGCCTTCAGCCTTATTATCTTCAGCAAGACTGCATGTTGGTCGTTTGTGTAACGCTCACAAAAAGACTCATTTCCTCTCAATCTTTTCCAAAAAATCTTTTTTCTTTTCTTTTCTTTTCTTTTCTGTCACTTTAAAAAATAAAAGGAGAAAAGTATGAGAGAGAATTCAGGAAGTGTGTTAGGCCTTGCTCCCGTTTCGTCACGGGGAGGACAGACACAATTTCTTTGTGAAGTGTCTACTGAGGAGCACACCAGGGCAGCCCTCGAGAGGTCTGACTGTATGCATTGTGAACACCTTACAATTAGGCAGCTCCTCTCGCGTCCTGTGGATTTCAAAGCCTTGCAGATCTGTAACCCTGTTTCCTGAGAAACAGAGTGCCTTCATGTGTGACTGGCATCTGAAGCTTGTGTAAAATCATGCCTGTGTATAGACCTGCCGTGATCAGAAGATGTGGAATTAAGCACATCGCATGCATATATATATATATATATATATATATATATATATATATATATATATATATATATATATATATATGGCACGTATGAACCGCGCTGTCAGCCTCTATTATCTGAAGTGAAGATGCAATTTAAAGGTCCACTTCGGTATGACAAAGCTACACAATATCTCGTTCCCTTCTCAGGGAACAGGGTTACATGCGTAACCCAGACGTTACCTTTCATGTTACCTTCGATGTTGCGTTTAGCATAACACTATGGGTACGAGAATACCCACTCGGTCATACCGAGGGTACAGCCCGTTCAAAAAGACCCAAGCCTGAGGCTCACTGTAAGACAATCGAGCCTGGGGCGGAATGAATATCCAGGCTGTAATATCGAATGAATGTGCGTGGCGTAGACCACTCTGCAGCAGCACACACATCCTGTATGAATACTCCGTTGGACAAAGCTTCGAGGAGGTGACCCCCCTAGTGGAATGAGTCCTTATGCCCAGAGGAGTAGCGAGATTGTGCGCCTCATAAGCAATAGAGATTGCATCCACTATCCAATTAGAGATGCGCTGCATTGACACAGCATCACCTCTACTGTCACCGCTAAGTAGACCAGCAGCTGCTCCGACTTACGCCACTGGCTGGAGCAGTGGACGTAAGTACAGAGAGCTCTTTCTGGACATAGCAAGTGCATTCTCACTTGTTCTGGTGTGAGGAAAAGAGAAAGCCTGCAACATCACTGGCTGGACAGGAGATGTAAGAAGTAACCTTAGGGATTTAATCTGGTCTAAGATACAGGAAGGCCTTGGCTAATCCAGGGGTAATTTCAAGGCAGGAAGGGGTAACAGAGAGCCTTGTAGATCTCCTACTCACTTGAGAGATGTCAGTGACAGTAGAAGAGCTACCTTTAGTGTCAGAAGTTTCTCAGAGACTGACTCTAAGGGCTTGAATGGGGCACCTGACAGACCTTCCAAGACCACAGAAAGGTCACAGGAAAGTATGCACCGCCTGCAGATGGGCCTCAGCCACCTGACACCACGCATAAACCTCGAAGTTAGAGGATGTTGCCCCATAGAGGCTCCATCAAGAGGGGCATGGCTGGCTGAAATGGCAGCCAGGTAAACCCTGAATGTAGAAGGAGCCCACCTCACTGAGAAACGTCCTTGTAAGAACTCCAGGACTGTAGCTATTGCACAGTTTACTGGGTCTAGCTGGAGTTCCTCTTAAAACAAGACAAAAAAAACACTACTTGAGCAAATACAATTTCCTCATGGATAGTGCTTTATGGTTCAATATGGTCTCTACAACCTCAGTTGTGAGACCAGAATCTATGAGCTGGTGCCCCTCAGGGGCCAGACCCACAGTTTCCATAGTTCAGTCTGAGGGTGATAAATCAGCCCTCTGGCTTGAGACAGTAGATTCACTGTAAGGGCTCAAAAAGGCACCTGACAGACATTCCAGGACCACAGAAAGGTCACAGGAAGGTATGCGTGGTCTGCAGATGGGCCTCAGCTGCCTGACACCACACATAAACCTCGAAGTTAGAGGATGTTGCCCCATAGAGGCTCCATCGACAGGAGCAGAGTTGGCCGAAATGGTGGCCAGGTAAACCCTGATTGTAGAAGGAGTCCACCCTGCTGAGAAACGTCCTTGTAAGAACTCCAGGACTGTAGCCATTGTGCAGTTCACTGGGTCTACAGTGGATCCCTGTGGATGAGCCTTTATGATCTCAGATCAGGCCTAGTAGCAGGCCGCAACTGTGGCTGCCCGGTTTCCCTGGCTGTCTGCAGGGGGTTGGCAGGTTACTCGTCTTCTGTGTCTCCCACACAGTCGCGCTGGCCTGGGCTCCACTCATGGATGCCAGGGTGAACTCGACACAACAGGGAAGGAACTGGCTGAATGCTGCCATATGTCAAGCTCACTCGGCAGGTTTGCTTGGTAGGCCTGCAACAGTGTCATTGTCTGCAGTGACCCTCAAGCAATACTACTACTGCATAGGCCTTGCCCACCAATGGCAAAGTTGACACCCTAAATTACCTGCCATCGATGGACAGAGGTAGCTTGCAAGCATCTCCTCCACCTTCAGCATATCTAAATAGCCATGCCGTTCATTCCCCACTGGCCAAATAATCCAACACTGTGGGATTTTAAATTGCTTATGCATGGTTTTCCCCCAGAAGCCTGATATTTTGTCATGCACTTCTGGAAGAAAGGGGAGTTTTCTGCAGTGTGAGGGATTTACTTTTACTGGGCAGAAAAAAGCTTAATCACTTCAAGCAGCTCTTTATATGCTGCTCTCAGTTTTTAGCACATCCTTCTGGCTCCTCGGAGTAAGAGAGGATTTATTTATTTTTTTTGTGCTGTTTTTATTAAAATTTTTTGGCTTTCCATAGCAGAAGGAGGAGTCACCACATGAGCTCCATAATCCAGCTGAGAGCCGGACCCAGAAGACGTAGCAAGAGATAGAGCAGCGCTTGTCTCTGGCTCCTCTTCCAGATCCATAAGAGATCCCCAGACCTGAGACGGTTAGCTGGCTCGGCAGTGGCCGGCCCAGATCCACGAGGCTCTGAAACCCAACTCGCTTCGGCTTCCGAGAAGAGAGGGAGTCGCGAGAGGAGCTGCCTAATATAGATGTTACAAAACCTCTCAAGGGCTGACATCGCATGCTCCAACTCTAGACACTTCACACAGAAAGTGTGCACTACTCCCTGTGATGAAATGTGAGCAAGGCGTAACACACTTCCTGAATTCTCTCACTCATATATTTCTCTCACACTCATTCCTTTTTCTCTTCTCTTTTTTTTAAAGGGATAGTAAAGTCCAGAGATTTTGAGAAAAGATAGAGAGGAAATGATGCGCCTTTTTGTTTCTTTACACAAACAACCGTTATGCAGTCTCGCTGAAGATAATAAAGCTGAAGGCGTGGTTCACAGGTGCCATATACAGTATCTCACAAAAGTGAGTATACCCCTCACATTTTTGTAAATATTTGATATTATCTTTTCACGTGACAACACTGAAGCAATGACACTTTGCTAAAATGTAAAGTTGTGAGTGTACAGCTTGTATTATGGTGTAAATTTGCTGTCCCTTCAAAATAACTTAACACACAGCCACTAATGTCTAAACCACTGGCAACAAAAATGAATACACCCCTAAGTGAAAATGTCCAAATTGGATATTTTGTGTGGCCACCATTATTTTCCAGCACTGCCTTAACCATCTTGGGCATGGAGTTCACCAGAGCTTCACAAGTTGCCACTGGAGTCCTCTTCCACTCCTCCATAATGACATCACGGAGCTGGTGGATGTTAACGACATTGTGCTCCTCCACCTTCCGTTGGAGGATGCCACACAGATGCTCAATGAAGTTTCAGTCTTGAGACATGCTTGGCCAGTCCATCACCTTTACCCTCAGCTTCTTTAGCAAGGCAGTGGTCGTCTTGGAGGTGTGTTTGGGGTTGTTATCATGCTAGCATACTGCATACTGATTATGCTCTGCTTCAGTACGTCACAGTACTTGTTGGCATTCATGGTTCCCTCAATGAAGAGACGTAGGAGTGCTGCCAGCATAGCTGCAGAGGTTGAAGGGGTGGGCGGTCCACCTGTCAGTGGTCAGAGCATACGCCCCACACTGCATCAAATTGGTCTGCATGACTGTCGTCCCAGAAGGAAGCCTCTTCTAAAGATGCTGATGAAGAAAGTCCGCAAACAGTTTGCTGAAGACAAACAGACTAAGGACATGGATTATGAGACCAAGATAAACTTATTTGGTTCAGATGGTGTCAAGCGTGTTTGGTGGCAACCAGGTGAGGAGTACAAAGACAAGTGTGTCTTGCCTACAGTCAAGCATAGTGGTGTGAGTGTCATGATCTGGGGCTGCATGTCTGCACATTTACAAAAATGTGAGGGCTGTACTCACTTTTGTGAGACACTGTATATATATCACACAATGTGCTTAATTGCCACATCACCTGATCACAGCAGGCCTATAAATAGGCATGATTTTACACAAGCTTCAGATACCAGTCACAAGCAAGGGCACTCCCCATAGTATTATGCTAAACGCAATGTGGAGTTCGCTTTGAGAGGGAACACCTAGATACCACTTACAGCTATATTTACCTGGATCCTTCTTGTTCAGTTCATGATTGTCACATTTACATGAATGGCCTGAAGCGCAATGGCGTGCACTTCCGGGTTTTCAGTGACATTGACTTTGTTTACTTTTGACACGTGTGGGTTTTGTTATGGTTTTTGTCCTGTCTCTGCCCCTGTAATGTCTTGATTGTTTCCCTTACTTGTCATCAATGTAATCTGCTCTTTTGTTTTATCGCCTTGATTATGTATATTATTTAATCTCTTGTGTTAAATAATATACATAATCAGTTATGTGTTAAATAAAATACATAATTCAGGAATGAAGTATATGCCCAGTTACATTTTGTCTCTGTCTATTCCAAGCCAGTCTCTGTTGTTGATTCTCCAATTTTGATTCTGTTTTGCCCTCATCTATAATTATCTGCATTACCTGTTCCAGTCCATTTGCATGATCACCTGACCTTTGCCTGTTTTCCTATTGATCTTTGCTCTACGTTTTGCATTGTATTTCTCATAAAAGCTGCATGACCTGCATTTGCATCCCTCTCTCTAAAACCTTTACATGAAATTGCTGGGCCAACACTGGTTGCAAATGACAACAAATTTAGGTATTTAGGGTTCATAGAACCACAGTTACATACAGTGCTGTGGAAATGTATTTGCCTGCATCCTGATTTATTCTGTTTTTGTGTATATCTCATAGTAAATTGTTTAAAAATTTAAAACAAAATATAAGATAAAACAAAGTCAACCTGAGTAAACACAGGTTTACTCACTATATATAATTAAATTTTTTAAATGTATTTTCCCCTATAGTTACTAATTCCCCAAATCTATGAAACTGCATTCATAATGGGGTTCAACTGGACTAGCTGCAACCAGGCCTGATTACTGCAAACCATATTTAATCAAATCAACTCTTAAATAGAACTTTTTTAAGAGCATAATGTTGGTTAAAAGGTCTTACCCAGTAACACACTATGGCAAAATGTAAAGTTATTTCAGAAATTATGAGGAAGAAGGAAAAACATCAGTCTGGGAAGGGTTACAAAGCTATTTAAAAGTCTCTGGATTGGTACATTAGTGAAACTTCTCAGAAGTGTCCGGCCTTCCAAAATTCCCAAACATCATAAAAGAGCCAAGGACAATGTCAAAGTACCTATGGGCCTTTCTTGCATCAATAAAGGTTCATGTTCCTGAAGCAAGCTGTTCATGAGTCCACTATTAGAAAGACAGAAATGGCATCAATGAAAGAGCTGCTAACCCAGAATAACATTAATATCAGCACAATCTCCATAAACCACCTTCTACTTACTGAGATTTTTTGTTTGTGTGCACATTTTCTGGTATTGACCCTGTCTGTTTCAATGATTTCTGCCTACCTTAAATGTTTGTTGATGTCTTGATAGTTTGGCAGTCTATTGTATTTGATTTTGGTTTGTACTTTTGTATTTTGTCTGTTTTTTCTTCGATAAATCCTGGATTTGCATTAAAGCTTGCTGTGCTTGACAGAAGATTTCACCACCCATGGAGCCAGTGGGTTTTTTTGTGTCAGACAGTTTACTGTACTCTTTCCCCATGGAAGAGTCATGGGGAAACAATAACAGCTAGCCAGCATTCATCCAATGCATAACTTGGTCTCCATTTGAGTACCACAGCTTGATTCCCCCTCATTTTCCAGAAGCACTCAGAACAAGCCCATCTATCATTACCCACCTGAGGAATTCAACAGTGATCCAGCAAAATTTCCTAATGCTTGTCTGCCCTAGAGTTCACCTCTGATTATAATAATATTTTACAGTTGATTTCTCACAGACAAAACACTCTCCTTGGCTATGGCAGTATTGTCTCAATAAGGGGAGATACTCCAGTTTTTATTATTAGTTTGTTAAATCATTCAGGGGAACACCTCCTCGCCATTAAATAATGGGTCAGAACCACAACTGTGTATGGACTGGATGTTAGAGTCATATAATAATTTGGTGTGGAAGTTAGAAATAGGTTAGACTGCCATTACACTGGAGTTGTATACACTTGCAGTGGGTGAAATGAGTGTGCTTCAGTTATGCACATTGTGGCATATATTTCTTGCATAATATTGGCTTGAGCATGCAGCAGTATAAAGTCTAGCAGCATTGACTGACATTTTGATGTCATTTCAATATGTCACACTGAATTTTATGTGCACAATTTAAATACACTCAAAAGAATGCCAGTAGAATCCCATTTGATGTCATTATTAAATGCATAGATATGAGATGATAACTTGATTAATAATGATAATAATAAAAAAACACTCAGACATTAGTGGAGATGTGATCTTAATCAAGGATTCACAGATTTAATCAAAATCTCAGATTTTTTTATGGATAGTTGTGCAGTGAATTAACATGAGCCATAAGTATAGAAAATGTGCTCAGTCAATGTACCCTTTAAATCACTGGCATATTATACACAAAATACACACATTAAAAACAAATTGCAAAATAATAGGATCTGCTGGAAAACTTTCAGTTTTATAATCTGCCGAATAAAGAGGGTGGAAGCCATATTTCAAGCAAAGTTTGTAGTGATTAATATTACAATTATGACTATTTATGCACCAATATATTGACATTATACTCTAGATAATAGATATTTATTTGAATGCTTGTCATTTTCTCATTCATATAGCATCATGTAAGGCTTCTTTATTTGTTCAATAATAAAATTATTTCAACATATTAATCATGGTATATAAAATGTGTCACGGATTCGTGGGGATGGGGCACGGAGGCAAGAGCAAGCGGCGGACGCAGCGTAGAGACGAGGATAATGCAGAATCGTAAACGAGTAACAGGCAGGGGTCAGGCGATCGGACGAACAGAGTAAGGAGGGCAAGACGAAGAGCGTGGTAGAAGGCGGAAACAAAGGTCGAGGTAACGAGGTAATCAAAGATAATCGGAAGGCTTGGTAACGCAGAGAAAGAGGTTCACTGAGCGTATACTTCGCAATGCAACTCTGTGACTGGCAAACTTAAGTAGCTGTGCTTGAGTGTGAGTCTGTGATTAGTGACAGGTGTCTGGGATCAGAACTCCGGGGATGGAGAGCGCATGCGTGCCTGAGTAGCACGCGCTGCATCTTGGGATTTGGAGTTCTGATCCGGCTGAGCTGTGACAGAACCCCCCCTCAAAGGGCTCACTCCGGGAGCCACGTTCTTCCTAGGTCTCCCCCGGGGGCGGGGGGCCGGGAGGTCAGGATGCGAGGCATGAAAGTCACTCATGAGTTGCGGGTCGAGGATGTCCTGCTTCGGAATCCAGCAGCGTTCCTCAGGACCGTAGCCCTCCCACTCGACCAAGTATTCCAGCTTGCCCCTCCTGTACCTGGAGCTGAGGATGTCCTTGAGACGGTAAGCTGGTTGCCCTTCGATATCCAGGGGAGGCGGAGACGTCTCAGAGGGCACATCAGATGCTAAGGGTCCGGGAACGACTGGTTTCAGGCGTGAGACGTGGAAGGAAGGGGCGACGCGGCTGTGCCGGGGTAGTTGCAGCCGGTATGTGACCTCATTGATGCGTTTCAGGATCCTGAAGGGGCCCGTATACCTCTGTGCAAGATTCTTGCAGCTGTGTGGTTGCCTCAGGTCCCTTGTAGACAACCATACCCGATCACCGGGTTGGTAACTTGGCTGGTTGCTGCGGCGACGGTCGGCTTTGCGCGTTGTATGAGTCGGTGACCCGTGTCAGACGTGGTGGGTGTCTGCCCATACCTGTTCACTCCGCTCAAACCACTGGCGCTGCGGGTGAGTTAGTGATATCTGCATTCCACGGGAACAGAGGGGGTTGATACCCCAGTACGCACTGAAACGGGGTGAGATTGGTTGCTGAATGACGTAACGAGTTCTGGGCGTATTCGGCCCATGGCAAGAACTTGTCCCAATCGCCGGGATTGGCTGCGCAAAAGGTGCGGAGGAAACGGCCCAATTCCTGGTTGACTCGTTCCACTTGGCCATTGGACTGTGGGTGATATCCTGAGGTAAGGTTTACCGTGACCCCCAACTTATACATGAAACTGGTCCAGACTTGGGATGTGAATTGGGGGCCCCGGTCACAGATGATCTCTTCTGGGATGCCGAAATACCTGAAGACATGGGTGAACAGCAGCTCGGCAGTCCCAAAGGCAGTGGGTAAGGCGGGTAGAGGGATGAAGCGTACCGATTTTGAGAACCGGTCCACTATAACCAGGATGGTGGTGTTGCCCTGGGATTCGGGTAAGTCTGTCACAAAATCCACTGCAATGTGGGACCATGGGCGTTCCGGAATGTGTAGGGGCTTGAGCTTGCCCATGGGAAGCGTTCGGGGGACCTTATTCTGTGCGCAGGACGAGCATGATGCCACTATTCTGTGGATGTCCTTCTGCATGTTGGGCCACCAGTATTTCTCCCTTAGCAGGAGGTACGTTCGCTGTGCTCCCGGGTGACCTGTGCCGATGTTCCTCGGGTACAAACCGTCGGCCTGCGGGACATGCTGTGGGGATACGGGACGAAGGGATGTTTTCTAGTTCTTTGTCCAGTTCCCATTCGAGGGTGCTGACGATATACGAGGGGTGAACAATGTATTCCTCCTGGTCCTTGTTAACTTCCGGGTGATCCAGATGGGAGAGGGCGTCGGCCTTGGTGTTCTTTGACCCAGGTCGGTAAGATAACGTGAACTGAAACCTGGTGAAGAACAGGGCCCAACGGGCCTGCCGGGTGTGTTGCCTTTTGCAGTGCGCAAATACTCCAAGTTCTTATGATCGGTGAAGATAACAAAGGGGTGTGCCGCTCCCTCAGCCAATGACGCGCCATTCTTCGAGAGCTAACTTTACTGCCAGGAGTTCTCTGTTACCCACGTCATAATTTCTTTCAGACGCCGAGAGTCGTTGGGTGAAGAATGCTACTGGGTGTAGCTTAGGCTTATCTCCGAACCTTTGTGAGAGTACCGCTCCTACCCCAGTTTCAGAAGCGTCCACCTCCACGCACGAAAGGTCTGGATGGGTCGGGATGCTTGAGAACAGGCGCTGTATTGAAGGCGCTCTTGAGCTTCTCCAGGGCATTCTGGGCTGCTGGGCCCCATTACAGGTGCCTTGGGTTTCCCTTTAATAGAGAGGTCAAGGGATGTGCAATCCGGCTGAAATTGCGGATGAACCGCCCGGTAAAGGTCGGCAACCCGAGGAACCTCTGTAATTCTTTCACAGTCCTGGGTGAAGGCCAGCTCGTGACTGCTCGAACCTTCTCCTGGTCCATGGTGACCCCTTTAGGGCTAATGATGTATCCCAGGAAGGAAATAGTGTCTCTGTGAAACTCACACTTCTCCGCTTTGATGTACAGTTGATTCTGGAGTAACCTCCTCAACACCTGGCGGACATGGTGAATATGTTCCTCCCTTGACTTGGAGTAGATCAAAATGTCGTCGATGTAAGCTATGACATTTCTTCCTAGCATGTCACGCAGCACGTCATTGATGAGACACTGGAAAACCGAGGGTGCGTTGGATAGCCCATATGGCATGACAAGGTACTCATAATGGCCAGACGGTGGTACTAAACCCAGTTTTCCACTCGTCCCCCCTCACAAATACCGGATGAGGTTATAGGCACTGCGCAGATCCAACTTGGTAAAAATGGTGGCTAGGCGTAACTGTTCCAGGGCAACAGGGACCAGAGGTAACGGGTAGCGATACTTTATGCAGCACTGGTTGAGGCCTCGATAATCGATGCAGGGCCTTAGACCTCCTCCTTTCTTCTCCACGAAGAAAAACCCTGCTGAAGCTGGGGATGTGGATGGACGTATGTAGCCCTGGTGCAAAGCCTCTTGGATATATTCTTCCATGGCCTTCTGTTCAGTTAGGGACAGCGGATAAACTCTCCCACATGGGGGTGTAGCACCTGGTAATAGGTCGATCGCGCAGTCGTAGGGCCTGTGAGGAGGGAGTCCACTGGCCTTCACCTTGCTGAAGGCTTCACGAAGGCCATGGTATTCGGGGGGAATTTGGAGGAGCTTCTTCTCCTCTGGGCTTTCTATGGAAGTGGTTGCCACCGTGATGGCCGGGGTTCGTAAACAATGGTGCAGGCAATGGGGTGACCAGCGCACAATTTCTCTGTGAGACCAAGAGATCTGAGGGTTGTGAAGGTCCAACCAGGGCAGACCGAGGACCACTGGGTGACGTGCGGATACTGTGACGTGAAAGATGATCTGTTCCTGATGAAGAGCGCTGGTATGGAGAACGATGGGTTCAGTGCAGTGGGAGATGAGTCCGTTTCCCACGGGAGTGCCGTCAATGGCTTGGATACGACGCGGGATGAGGAGAGGACGGATGGGGATGTTGTGCTCTAGAACGGTGGTCTGATCAATGAAGTTTCCTGCCGCTCCCGAGTCAATCAGCGCTTCTAGGACACAAGATATACCTGAGTATTGCAGTCGGATCTTCATGAATGCCGGATTGAACAGAAGGGCACATTCCTGATTCAACACTCACCCCGGTTGCGGATCTTTGGGGACGGTTTGGTTCCCTTGGACGACCGGACGCTTGAGGAGCATTGCTGAATGAAGTGTCCCTCCCCTCCGCAGTAGAAGCAGCGAAGGTTTCGCGGCGTCTTCGCTCCCTCTCTCCTGTGTGCTGATTTTGGCACGACCCAGCTGCATGGGCTCTGCGGGAGGTGCAGGTTCTGGAACCGCCACCAGAGGGCGACGAACGAACAGCGGCTTCCGAGCAGCCGGTCCAAGCGAATTTCGATGTCAATCAGGGAATCCAGGGTGAGCTGGTCGTCGCGACATGCCAGCTCCGTCACTATGTCGGCATTTAATCCCTGGCGAAACACTGTCTTGAGTGCCGGTTGGTTCCAGCCACTTCGTGCGAATAGCGCTCTGGGGGAGCGCCCCCCCCTCTGGGAATTGGAATCTTGAGTCTTAAAGCTCCTCGTGTATGTGTGAATGACGGTGGCTGCCTGCTCCCACTCGGCTGTTGCCCAGAGCAAAGCTCTCCCGGTCAGAAGCTCCATGAAATGGATGATCTTACAGCACTCCGGCATCTCCGGGTAAGTGGAAAAAAACAGTGAGCATTGCAAGAGAAAGCCTCGGCATCGCGCGGGATCTCCATCGTACTTCTCTGGTGCGGTGTGGGAGGTAACGTGGCGAAGCCGCCGGCGGGGCTTGGTGTAGCCGAGTCATTTGCTCGGTGGGCGTCGACAGGCGTTGGTGGTGCTGGCTGATCATCGGCCGTGTCCTTCGATGGCTTGAGGCCAACCGGTGCCACTCGCTGCCTCCATAATAAGGCGCGAAGTATTCTGTCACGGATTACGTGGGGATGGGGCACGAGAGGCAAGAGCAAGCGGCGGACAAGCGTAGAGACGAGGATAATGCAGAATCGTAAACGCAGTAACAGGCAGGGGTCAGGCGATCGGACGAACAGAGTAAGGAGGGCAAGACGAAGAGCGTGGTAGAAGGCGGAAACAAAGGTCGAGGTAACGAGGTAATCAAAGATAATCGGAAGGCTTGGTAACGCAGAGAAAGAGGTTCACTGAGCGTATACTTCGCAATGCAACTCTGTGACTGGCAAACTTAAGTAGCTGTGCTTGAGTGTGAGTCTGTGATTAGTGACAGGTGTCTGGGATCAGAACTCCGGGGATGGAGAGCGCATGCGTGCCTGAGTAGCACGCGCTGCATCTTGGGATTTGGAGTTCTGATCCGGCTGAGCTGTGACAAAATGCTTAAAGGGAAGTGCTTGATTTTAAAAGTGTCATATACATGCTTTTAAAAATATATATACTCAAGACAAAAAACTGTTGATTGAGAAAAAACACGATATTGTGAATATGTAGGTTATTTTGTTTTGGAAGACCCTGAAAATTAACGTAAGCGACTGTATAACCTGACTCTGAAAACAATTACTTTTCTTTGCATAAACATTCACAAAGTGTAACTTGGGGACTTAATTTGCCAACTCTGAATACAGCCATAAGATTGTAGGTATTGCAGTAGAAAGTTGACACTGAATATCATTTGACACTGAATGGGATCTGACAGTGAATTAATAAATTACATTAAAAAATTTTCAGGTTATATAAAAATGAAAAATTACATATATAACAATATAACATATCACAACTTAAATTACTTAAACAGCACTGCAGAATGTATAGCTGAAAAAGACAAATATTAATCAAAAATAATGTCAATTTAATTTTGGGACCATTAAGCTTAAAAAAACAAAAAACAACAGCAAAAAAAAAAAAACCCAGTTGCCTGTTCCATGAGATTATAATTTATGCAGTGGTGCTTGAAAGTTTGTGAACCCTTTAGATAAACATTATTTAAAATATCATCAGATTTTCATACAAGTCCTAAAAGTAGACCAAGAGAATCTAATTAAACAAATGAGGAAAAAAATTATACTTGGTCATTTATTTATTAAGGAAAATAATCCAATATTACATATATGTTAATGGAAAAAGTATGTGAATTTGAGGGTGAAATTAGAGTCACGTATTTTCAATCAGTGGGATGACAATCAGGTGTGAGTGAGTACCCTTTTTTATTTAATGAACAGGGATCCTTCAGAGTCTGATATTCACAATTCATGTCTGTGAAAGTGTATCATGGCATGAACAAAGCAGATTTATGGGGACCTCAGAAAAAGGGGTGTTGATGCTCATCGAGCTTGAGAAGGTCACAAAACCATCTCTATAGATGTTTGAACAGCACCAATCCAAAGTTAGAAATATTCAACACCATTGTTTCCTTCCCCAGGTGTGGTAGAATAACAAAGATTAATCCAAAAGTAAGACGTGTACTAGTCTGTGAGGTCACAAAAGAACCCAGGGTAACTTTTAAGCAACCAGAGACCTCTCTCACATTGGCTAATGTTAATGTTCATGATAGGGTTGCAAGGAGAAAGCCACTGCTCTCCAAAAAGAACATTGCTGACTTACTGCAACTTGCTATCAATCACGTGGACGTGAAGGCTATTGGAAAAATGTTTTGTGGACAGATGAGATCAAAATTTAATTTTTGGTTTAAATGAGAAGCATTATGTTTGGAGAAAGGAAACCACTGCATTCCAGCATAAGGACCTTATACCATCTGTGACGCATGGTGTTGGTCGTATCATGGATTGAGCCTGTTTGTTGTATATGAGCCAGGATGACATGCCATCATTCATAGAACATTTAATTCTGAAGTATACTGGTGAATTCTAAGGGAAAATATCAGGACATGTATCCGTGAACTGAATCTCAACATACAGTTGGTCATGCAGCAAGACAGCAACCCCAAGTGCGCAAGGCGTTCCACTAAAGAATGGTGAAATAATAATAAAATATATGTTTTAGAATGGCTAAGTCCTTGCGTTAATCCATGCAGAAATATAGAAAATTAAGTGACATTTTCACTTAGGGATGTACTCACTTTTGTTGCCAGCGGTTTAGACATTAATGGTTGTGTGTTGAGTTATTTTGAGGGTACAGCAAATTTACACTGTTACACAAGCTGTACACTCACTACTTTACATTGTAGCAAAGTGTCATTTCTTCAGTGTTGTCACATGAAAAGATATCAAATATTTACAAAAATGTGAGGGGTATACTCAGTTTTGTGAGATACTGTGTATATATGCTTTCCCATTGAAGTTGCTTGGGTACTTCAGGGCTACAGGTATGTCACCACAAGTTTAATGTTCCCAATAGGACCATCCTTCAGTGAACAGGTCTGAAAGAGGGTGTGAGACATGGAATGATCCTATTGATCCCTATGCAAGGTACAAAGAAAAACACTAAGTGTACCTTGCCTGGATTAGGACATGGATTCGGATTACCAGGACCCTCAACTGAAGCCAGACCTGGGGTGGAGTCTAAAGTCACACGTCTGATGATCACCTGCATAATCCAGGCTGGCTTAAGTGAACCTCTCGATCAGAGGTGTCTTTCTTCGACTCTGGAGTTCACACAGGAAACTCAGACAGGTGTGAGGATACTCACTAGTCCCAGGCTGAGGACCTTACCATTTCTGAGTGGACAAGAGGGTTGCTTCAGTAAGCTTTTGAGTTACATGTAGGAAAATTTAAAATCGTATTTTACATATGCCCCAAAGAAGTATAGGCTATTCCATCTTCTTGGAGATTGTAAGGGGAAAGACCTGCACCTGCCACAGGAGTTTAGATACAGTGTCTTAGGATCTTCTTCACAAGTAATGGAAAATAATGAATGTGAGTGGCAAATGGATTGGGTCAGCAGCAGTAGTTTTATAGTTGCTATACCAGTTGTGGTGGTGAAGCAGGAGCTCAGTTTGTAAACAAAGTTCCTTGTTTACCAGTCAATTTTCATCTCCGTCCTCCTCTACTATATGATTATAAGTTGCAAGTACAGGTGACAGAAATGAGGTTCAATCACAGGGTTTGGAGTAGACCAGGGGGCACCTTACAAGCATGTTCCCTGATCTGTTCCCACAAGAGCTGTATCAGGCACATCCCACTTGACAGAGAGACCGTGGAACAGAACCAGGACCTGCTAGAGAGATTATATCTCACATTCAGCTTGGGAATATCTAGGGATCCCCACAGTCAGAGCTGGCTGAGGAGAGGAAAGTCTGGAATTACTTTTTTCAGTTTATGTCCACCATGACCACCACCAGGAAAAGCAGAAGGAATATGAATAATTGGAAAAATTAATTTACAGATTCTGTCATATAATTAAATATAATAGAGGCTGATGTGAGATTGAAAAAAAAAAAAAAAAAAAGAATTGGCCAAGAAACATTATGAAAGAAAGTTACTGCTACAGCTCTAAATCTGTTTATGTTGTTTGCCATCTAACTCTGAACAGCACAGCAAAAATGCTAAACTCTGAACATTTAAGCAAAAATGCTAAACAATGATGACTCCATCACTGTCCATAGTAAACGTAGTCCTCATCTTGCTGAAGCAGTAACTGTATTGTAATTGCACTGTGTTACCTCATCCGATTATTAGGCAACACTTTGTTAGATGTTGTATGCACAGTAAATGGTCTTCTGTGGCATTCATAAAAGTCCACTCTGGCCAATGGAACACTGTGGGAGTAAATGAAATTGTTTAATTCTGAAATGCATGGCAGAGGAAGACCATGGGATGAACACAATCTACAGGATGGCTGTTTTTTTTGTTTTGTTTTGTTTTTTCAGAGTGCTACAATGTCTGTCCTGGTGGCAATGTGTGAGGTTATGATTTGTTTGTATCCCCTTAAACTGCTGATTGTAAAGGTATGTAGTTATGAAATTAAGTATTGCAATTCTGGACCTGCTTAAAATCCTAGCCCTATTTTTTTTTTATAAATATGGGCTACTTGCAGATTTATTCACTGATAATTAAGGGCAATGCAAAACTTCTCAAAGTGAGAAACATTTGGTTAAGGTAATCAACCACAACAACAAATTAATTTATAAAGCACATGAGAGCTCATAGAGAATGTATGTTTTGGTACTTACTGTATGTAGACAATTGCAGTGATTGGAACTGTTACTTACAATCAACAGCAAAAGTAAAGATTAAAGAAATACTATGACTCCTTGCCAGATAATTACTCAAGGTCTTGTTCCGCATTCTGTTTGATATGAATGATGATGTAAGAAAAAAATTTTGGTTATTAAAAATCTTCAGTAAATGCTTTATGATGATCAGGATTGAGGTGGATTGGGAGTTGGGATACTGCACTGTCTGTACTAAACATACCTTTCCTTGTCAATGGAAAGTTTAAAAGTACACTGTATGCAGCTTTCAATCTAAAAGATAAATACTTAAGTTATAGTTTTGTAGCTTTTATTATTATTTTTTTTAATCTGAAAGTAGGGACATAAGGGAGGAATATACTTTGGTTGGGATACACATACACACTCATTCAGAGCTGCATACTGTATATTATATAGGAAAGTATATAGAATATAAAATGAATTGTATATAGGATATACAGTGCCTTGCGAAAGTATTCGGTCCCCTTGAACTTTTCAACCTTTTGCCACATTTCAGGCTTCAAACATAAAGATATAAAATTTTTATTTTTTGTGAAGAATCACCAACAAGTGGGACACACTTGTGAAGTGGAACGAAATCTATTGGATTTTTGAAACTTTTTTAACTAATAAAAAAATGAAAAGTGGGGCGTGCAAAATTATTCGGCCCCCTTGCGTTAATACTTTGTAGAGCCACCTTTTGCTGCGATTACAGCTGCAAGTCGCTTGGGGTATGTCTCTATCAGTTTTGCACATCGAGAGACTGAAATTCTTGCCCATTCTTCCTTACACAACAGCTCGAGCTCAGTGAGGTTGGATGGAGAGCGTTTGTGAACAGCAGTTTTCAGCTCTTTCCACAGATTCTCGATTGGATTCAGGTCTGGACTTTGACTTGGCCATTCTAACACCTGGATACGTTTATTTGTGAACCATTTCTTTGTAGATTTTGCTGTATGTTTGGGATCATTGTCTTGTTGGAAGATAAATCTTCGTCCCAGTTTCAGGTCTTTTGCAGACTCCAACAGGTTTTCATCCAGAATGGTCCTGTATTTGGCTGCATCCATCTTCCCCTCAATTTTAACCATCTTCCCTGTCCCTGCTGAAGAAAAGCAGGCCCAAACCATGATGCTGCCACCACCATGTTTGACAGTGGGGATGGTGTGTTGAGGGTGATGAGCTGTGTTGCTTTTACGCCAAACATATCGTTTTGCATTGTGGGCAAAAAGTTCGCACCTTCTTCCACATGTTTGGTGTGTCTCCCAGGTGTCTTGTGGCAAATTTAGACGAGACTTTTTATGGATATCTTTGAGAAATGGCTTTCTTCTTGCCACTCTTCCATAAAGGCCAGATTTGTGCAGTGTACGACTGATTGTTGTCCTATGGACAGACTCTCCCATCTCAGCTGTAGTTCTCTGCAGTTCATCCAGAGTGATCATGGGCCTCTAGGTTGCATCTCTGATCAGTCTTCTCCTTGTCTGAGCTGAAAGTTTAGAGCGACGGCCAGGTCTTGGTAGATTTGCAGTGGTCTGATACTCCTTCCATTTTGAAATGATCGCTTGCACAGTGCTCCTTTGGATGTTTAAAGCTTGGGAAATCTTTTTGTATCCAAATCCGACTTTAACTTCTCCACAACAGTATTACGGACCTGCCTGGTGTGTTCCTTGGTCTTCATGATGCTCTCTGCGCTTTCAACAGAACCCTGAGACTATCACAGAGCAGGTGCATTTATACAGAGACTTGATTACACACAGGTGGATTCTATTTATCACCATCAGTCATTTAGGACAACATTGGATCATTCAGAGATCCTCGCTGAACTTCTGGAGTGAGTTTGCTGCACTGAAAGTAAAGGAGCCGAATAATTTTGCACGCCCCACTTTTCATTTTTTTATTAGTTAAAAAAGTTTCAACAATCCAATAGATTTCGTTCCACTTCACAATTGTGTCCCACTTTTTGGTGATTCTTCACAAAACATAAAAATTTTATATCTTTATGTTTGAAGCCTGAAATGTGGCAAAAGGTTGAAAAGTTCAATGGGGCCGAATACTTTCGCAAGGCACTGTACACAACCAGGCTTATGGGTTAATTTTATTTAGGAGACAAATTTAATTAATTCCCATGTGTGAATTTATTTCAGAAGCAATGTGTTTTTTTTTTTCTTATATCATCCACATTATTTCCAGTGGACTGACTCCAGCCCATTAGAATTCATCAAGTTTTCAAATTAATAAGACGACAAAAAATGTAATTTTCACTTAGTATTTTAAGCTCAATTAAAATCTAAAATTCATTTTCAATTTGATAAAAATCGTAAGATATTGTCTGAATATATAGGCTAAGGCCATGGGCCAGGATTAGATTTTGTATCTTTTTTTAACCTGAAGGATTGTGTAATAAACTGCACTTTCCCTAAGCCTGTAGGGCATCTGTCTACAGCTTGAACAGTCAGTGTGTGTTCGATCACCTCAGAGCGATTGTGAAGTCTCTTTTCCAGAGAGATGCCAAATAAATTTTTCCTCCAAGTCTGAATCTATGAAAGCTGTGAGTTGCACCTTCCTCTGAGTGAGAGAATCACACATGGCAGCATTGCACTCAGTTTAAATGAGTGGAGGGCTTAAGGGTTACCACTGCTCCACTTACTAGAAGCCCTGCTTCTAGTGAGTGCCTGCTTTTAAATGTAACTCTGGGCATTGCTTAGAAAAGTCCCCCTTGGATCTACAGTAAAGCTGTTGCATTCATTTTTTTCCCTATTTATTACTACCCATTCGGGCGGCCTTGATCATCCCACTTACATGGGTTCCTCCTGAGAACAAAACCAGAATGAAATGTTTGAGGGATTGTCAGAGGTTGAATAAAGTATGACTCCTACAGTGCCTGGACAGAAATAGGCATGAAAATAATGAACAGTTATGGAATTAGAGGATATAAATGTGTCTTATTAATTAGTAGTTAGTTTCTTTGCTCCTGCTAACATCTCTGTCCTCTTCATGATATGAGTGATAGCTGTTAATTACCCGAAATCCTCAATTAGATATGACATTAATGCTTTACGTATTCTAAATATTATAAAGCAATATATCAATCCAACCTTTGTAGATATTTACAAGTCACTTATTAAAAAAAAAAAACAAGCCATGTATGCAAATGTAATAAGTCTGAACTATTCAGAACTATTAAGACTTTATATTTCAAACAAAGACTCATTTGGTGTACTTTGCAATTTTAGCCTACTTAGCAATTCTCACTTAGCATATTTTAAAATGCATGGAATAACCATGCAACAGCATTAGCATTTTGTGAAGTAGATGAGCTAAAAAACTAATGGATTGAAGTTGTGACCTTGCAACAAGGTTTTGCAAGAGACACACTGCCCAAACTTTGCAGTAAAATCTGTTATATTGCAGAGTACAATATGGGGATAGAATTTTGTTCGTGGTTCAAAAGAATAATACAGAAACAAAAAGACTGATTTTATACACTCATCTATGGCATTGTAAATAAGAGAGAACCCACACGCCTTTATGATTGTCGAATGTGCCTGCACTGAGTGACTCGATTGAACTTGTATTGCTTGAGGCCTCCTGGAGAATAGTGCTCATCAAACGGAGCAATAGGGTGTTCAACGTTTAGGGGAGAATAGGAAATAAGTAAACTAATGAGGTGTGGTGATTGAAAGCATCTCAGTCGGGGACAGAGAGCAGTAATGCTTCTGGCATCATTAAAGCTGGCGACATGATGGAGAAGGTAATGTGTCAGAAAACATTTGGGCTGCTATTTTTCATAACATGGGGCACATCAGTGGATGAGCAGGCGACTGATGTGTGTGATGGTACATAAGTCTATGCGACTTTGACTAAATGTTAACCTAATACTGGTAATTGAAGCAGGAGGAGGAGGTTTATTAGTCAGATTTCTAACATCCAATAAGACAATTTTGATTCAGATAAAATTAATGGAAACTCTTTTAATTTTCTGACTGTGTCTCTCTTGTTTACTAGTGTTGACACTTAGCTGCCTGTTGTTAACTGATTATAGATCAGCCTTGGTGGTCTCTGATTGTCTGTGGTCTGACAGCTGTGGTGGAATTTGACCAAATCTGTCATATTGATTCAGAAAATGTGACTTCCATATCTGTCTTCTCATATCTTAACCTTTTAAAGACTTCTAGGTTGTTTTTACTTTTGCATTACATTTTACCCCAGATGCATGCTACTTTTTAATCACACCCTCCATAAACACGCAACATTTATGATCAGTATTTTCAACAGGTTTGCTAAGCATGTTTCTATACGCTGCTATTGAGAAATAGTTAAAAAAAATTACCTGAGTTTTGTTACTGCACACATTAACCTTTAGAGGGTTAAGAGAGAACACATTGTAGAAATGGAAATCAATTAGGCCAATGGAAATCAATTAGGCCTTCATTGAATGAAACACGTCGTTATTCAGGACCTTCCGAAAATAACCTTTATCAAAACCATTTATGCTTATACCGGAATCATTAAATGTGTTTTTAATAACAGCTGGGTTCTAAGAGCACAAATCTGAAAATGCATCTTTAAGTGTTTAGCTGCAAAATTGTTACTTTTTTTGTAAGAAGCATGAGGGATAAGAAAGAAAAAATAGGCAGTAGCCTGATCTGATACCAAATTGTTTTTTTTGTTTTTTTTTGTCAAATATTATACATTCACAGATTACTTTTTTAAGAACACCTGCATATGCATGCAAATATCCAATCAGACAATCATGTGGTTGCAGCACAATGGCTAAAATTATGCAGATACAGTTCAAGAGCTTCAGTTCATGTACACAACAAACATCAGAATGAGGAAAAATGTGATCTCTGAAGTGACTTTGGCTGGTATGATGTAGCATAGTGGTTAGTACCAGATGGACTGGTTTGAGTATTTCAGAAACTGCTGACCTCCTGCAAATTTAATAAACAACAGCTTCTAGAGTTTACACAGAATGGTGTGGAAAAAAAACCCAAAATACAATGATCAAAAACATCTGGGTTATGCATGTAACCCTCTTCCCTAAGAAGGGAATGAAATGTTGCATATGTGCAACTGTGCGACGTGCAGTTTACTGGGACTCAGTGAGGTTTCTAGAATTTAACATGGACAGAACACATAGAGTCACATTTGGCAGTAATTTCCACACTGCCAGATGATATTTAGTGATGTTAACTTTCCACATATTTTTGGAAGGAAAGCATCACATTTGCATTGACATATGACAGCTCACTGACAAGAGAACACTGAAAATTTGGAACAACACTGATTAGGGGGGTCATACAGTAATTCTGGTGGCTAACTGCCTAACAACTTATCCCCTAATACCCCCCTACATGGCCCCTCAATACTGCTTCTTTTTCCCTTTTCGGCACTGATTATCATTTTTAAATTAGGCCTACTATCAGGCTGTTGTTGTTGTCCCCCTGGTTGTCAGCAGGGGTGAGGCAGGCAGGCTGGGTTGACTCTGGAGGGAGAAGTTGTTTTATATATGTATATGTGTTTTATTTATTTATTTATTTATTTATTTATTTATTTATAAATAAATAAATTAGCGGACAACCCGCACTACCAACCGCGCCACACACACACACACACACACACACACACACACACACACACACACACACACACACACACACACACACACACACACACACACACACACACACACACACACACACACACACACACACACACACACAAACACACACACACACACACACGCAGTTGGTAGAGCGGGTTGTCCACTAATCGTAGGGTTGGCTGTTCGATTCCCGGCCCGGGTGACTCCACATGCTGAAGTGTCCTTGGGCAAGACCCTGAACCCCAAGTTGCTCCCGATGGCAAGCTAGTGCCTTGCATGGCAGCTCTGCTACCATTGGTGTGTGAATGGGTGAATGAGACACAGTGTTAAGTGCTTTGGATAAAAGCGCTATATTATTTATATATATTATACACACACAACTGTGTTTAGTAACAGTATCTCACAAAAGAGAGTACACCCCTCACATTTTTTAAAATATTTGATTAGAACTTTTCATGTGACAACAAGGTCTCTAACATCCACCAGCTCATGGAGGCATGGAAGAGGACTCCAGTGGCAACCTGTGAAGCTCTGGTGAACTCCATGCCCAATAAGGTTAATGCAGTGCTGGACATACAGTAATGGTGGCCACAGAAAATATTGACACTTTGGGCCCAATTTGGACATTATCACTTAGGGGTGTACTCACTTTTGTTGCCAGCGGTTTTGACATTAATGGCTGTGTGTAAAGTTATTTTGAGGGGACAACAAATTTACACTGTTATACAAGCTGTACACTCACTACTTTAAACTGTTTACAAAGTGTCATTTCTTCAGTGTTGTTACATGAAAAGGCCATGGTCGCATATATTTTTTTTTTTGCCTTTGTTTATTTATTCATTTTCATATGATTAATTTACATATGATTCAATTACCTTTTCTCCCCTCCCTTCCCTTTCCCAATTATTTCATTGAAAAGAAAAAAAAAATTAAAAATCCCCCCAGCTAATCATGGCTACTCAGTAGCTGTCGCTGGTTATATAAAAATTATAAAGCCCAAGAACAGGCACCATTTAAATAAAATAAACATAGGAATACAAATAGCCAATTGGAACTGAAGAGGGACATATGATTCATTTTCATGTGATTCACATTCATGCACTTCACATTTACATGCAATTCATTCCCATGTGATTCATCTACATGTGATTCATTTTCATGTGACTCATTTCCATGTGATTCATTTACATTTTCTCCCCTCCCTTCCCTTTCCCAAATATCTCATTAAGAAAAAAAAAAGAAAAGAAATAAAAAATTTAATGTCCCCCTCCCCCAGCTCAACATGGCTACTGAATAGCTGTCGCTGGTTATATAAAAATTATAAAACCCAAGAACAGGCACCAATTAAATAAAGTAAACCATAGGAATATAAATAGCCAATTGGAGCCGAAGAGGGACACACCCAAAGTCTCCATAAAACAAGGGAGACTTTTCACACCTAGGGTTGTCCACAAAGTGGACCTAGAGTAAGATAAACAAAATTACCTAAACAAAAAAAATTCCAGTAAGAGAAAGGTCCCCTACTGACATCACGTCTAATAAATAGTCTGCGCACTTTATCAAATATAATGTCCTTACCTTTTAAAGACTTATACCTAATAATATTACCTAGTGTGGCATATTAAAAATAATAATATAATAAATAAAAAAAAAGAAAATAACTAATAAAATGAAATAAACTCTAACCCAGTCAGAGCATCAAAACAGAGAAGCACATTAATACAGAAGTAGAAATTGTAGACAAAGTAATGCACCAACAATATCTTCAATAAGAATTAGAATTATGTAGAGCTGGAAGGCCGAGTGCAAAAAAATAAAATAAATAAAGAATAAAGTTAAAAAATAAATAAAATAAGAACTATGTAGGTGTTGCAGTTCACCCTGGTATAAAGAGTAAAAAAATGTGGGTCTGGCCCTTGAGGGGCACCAGCTCATAGATTCTGGTCTCACAACTGAGCTTGTACAGACCATGTTGAACGCTAGAGCAGCAATAAAAGGGAAATTGTTTGCACTCAATTGGTGGCTTTTTGTCTTGTGGTGTGAGGAACGTCAGCTAGACCCAGTGAACTATGCAATACCTACAATCTTGGAGTTCTTACAAGGATGTTTCTCAGCAAAGTTGGCTCCGTCTACAATCAGGGTTTACATGGCCACCATTTCAGCCAGACACATCCCTTTTGATGGAGCCTCTGTGGGGCAACATCCTCTAACTTCAAGGTTCATGGGACCTTTCTATGGTCTTGGAAAGGTCTGTCAGGGGCCCCATTTGAGCCCTTAAAGTTATCCTCTGAGAAGCTTCTGACTCTAAAGGTAGCTCTTCTGCTGGCCCTGACATCTCTCAAGCGAGTGGGAGATGTACAAGCTCTCTCTATTGCACCTTCCTGCCTTGAGTTTGCCCCTGGATTATCCAAGGCCTTCCTGTATCCTATGCTGGATTATATTCCTAAAGTGCCTACATTGGCTGTCCACCCTGTGCTGTTGCAATGTTTCTTCCCTCCTCCATTCCTCACACCAGAACAAGAGAGGATGCAAATGCTGTGTCCAGTAAGGGCTCGCTGTACTGTCTTGTATACGCTCTCTGAGCATATACAATTTCCTTGTGGATGGTGCTCTAGCCTCAGTTGTGAGACCAGAATCTATGAGCTGGTGCCCCTCTGGGGCCAGACCAACAGTTTCCATAGTTCTGGCCGAGGGTGATAAATCAGCCATCCGGCTTGAAACCGTATATCCCTCCAGATGGGAATCTCCCAAGGAGTACCGTCAAGCAGGGAAATTATCTCCGAAAACCATATTCGAGCCGGCCAATAAGGTGCTACTAGCAGCAAATGTAGACCGTATTGGCAAACTCTCGCTAGAACTTGTGGGAGCAGAGCGATCGGGGGAAAAGCATATAGACGTGATCTCGGCCATGTGTGCACCATGGCGAACAGCCCCAATGGTGCGGAAGAAGTGAGGCCGAACCACAGCTGGCAGTGTGTTGTCTCCTCCGAGGCGAACACATCCACTTCTGCTTGTCCAAACCTCCACCATATGGACTCCACCACTTCTGGATGGAGCCTCCAACCCCCGGGCCTCAGCCCTTGCCTCGACAGTTTATCTGCCCCTCCATTCCAGCTGCTCGGAATGTACATTGCACTCACTGAGAAGAACGTTCCCTCTTCTGTCATTACCGTCTTGCAGTGTGCTGGAGTGTGACCCGAGGCTAGAAACTGCGGACACCTCCAAATACTCAGAGCACGTAGGCATCGCCGCGTGACACGGATTACTCTAAGAGGTTTCTAAACGGTCTCATGTGCAATAGGCCCAACAGTATGACGTTGGCTGCTGCTGCCAAAACGACCAACAGTCTCTCGTAGAGACTGGAGGGGATGCCCAGACCTAGCTTTATATTGCTCATAGTTGATAAGATCCATTCTACGCATGTTGGGGATAGAAACGCCCTCATCGTAGTAGAATCCCTTATAACACCTAGAAAAGTTGTCATCTGGACTGGAGAAAGCATACTTTTCTTGAGGTTCAACCTGAGCCACAGCTCCTCATGTGGGCAAGAACAACATCTCAATGTTGAACCACCTGTTCCCTGGATCGTGCTAGAATTAACCAGTCATCCAGGTAGTTTAGTACACGGATGCCCTGGAGTTGCAAGGGAGCCAGAGCAGCATCTATGCACTTTGTGAAAGTGCGAGGGGATAAAGCGAACCCAAAATTGGTATGTGTTGTCTCCAACGCAAACCTCAGAAACTTCCTGTGACTGGGCAATATTCCTATGTGTAAATATGCATCTTTCAGATCTATCATCACAAACCAGTCCTCAAACTGAATCTGTGGCACAAAAAGTTTGAGCGTAAGCATTTTGAACCTGTATGTCCAAAGAGTATGGTTCAGATGACACAGATCTAAAATTGGCCGCACACTCCCATCTTTTTTCAGACCAGGAATGGGGCAAGCTCTGAACTGGACCTGGTAACCGTTTTCTATGGTAGTCAGAACCCATGGAGAAACATTTGGCAGTAGTTTCCATGCTGGCAAATGGTCTTTCAGTGAAGTTGGAGGGAAAGCATTCCACTGGAGGGAAAGCATCATATTCTTTGTGACAGCTTGCTGACCAGAGAAGGCTGAAATGGGATGGTCTTGGCCAGAGCAGGCCTGACAGTAGCATTGGGGGCTATCTGCCCTAACAACGTCACATCCCCTGATACATCCCTCCGTGGCCCATCAGGACCCTTCCTTCCTTGCCTGCTTTGCTTTTATGATCATTCTTAGATCAAGCCTCTTAGCAGGCTGTGACTATAGCTACCCGCCACACTCGCCTTCTGAGTCTCCCTCACACTAGCGCTGGCCCGGGTTCCACTCATGGATGCCCGGGTAAACTCGATACGTTGCAACTGGCTGAACGCCACTGTTTGCTGTTTTGCCTCCCGAAACCTGTCGGCAATGGCATTAACCGCACCGCCAAACAGGCGGGAAAGTTAAACAGGGACGTTCAGCAAGTAGAACTTATCTTTGTCCCTCATTCCTGAGAGGTTGAGCCATAGGTGCCTCTCTTCCTCATCCAGGCTACCCATTGAATGGCCGATATGACTGGCCGTTTGGTCGCCCAGAGAGATAAATCTGTGGCGCGGTGCAGCTCTGCCACTGCCTCGGGCCAAATTCCCTCCCCACTATCGAACTCACTCAGCAGGTCTGCTTGGTAGGCCTGCAACACTGCCATTGTATGCAGTGACTCACAAACAAGATAGGCTGCCGCATAGGCTTTACCCACCAATGCCGAGGTGGCCTTTAATGGCTTAGAAGGTAAATTGGCCTCTCCAAATTACCTGCTGTTGATGGAGAGAGGTGGCTCGCAAGTGCCTCCTCCACCTTCGGCATCGCTAAATAGCCATGCTGCTCACTCCCAATGACGACTGAGTAATCAGACGTCGCGGCGTTATAAACACGGCTAGTGTATGGTTTTCTCCAGAAGCGTGAAATCTCATCATGCACTTCTGGAAAAAAGGTTTTTTGCGGTGTGAGAGAGCTTTATATTTATTAAGATAATAAGGCTGGCGCCGTGGTTCACAGGTGCCATATATATATCTTGCGACATGCTTAATTGCCACTTCACCTGATCATGGCAGGCCTATAAGTAGAGGCATGATTTTACACAAGCTTCAGATACCGGTCACCGGTCAAAAACGTACTGGAATTGAATTTAATTGGCTATGCTTACATGCCCCAGGGTGTTAATGTGTGTATGCCCTTTAATGGACTGGTGTCTCATCCAGGGTGTCTCATCCAGTGTAGCCTTATGCCCAGTGTTCTTGAAATAGGCTTCAGATCCACCATGACCCTGACCAGGATAAAACACTTACTGAAGATAAATAAATGAATGGATTTATTTTATTAGAAATTCTGGTGGTCAAAGAATCTGAGAGGGTCAAAAACACTAATCTATTTTCAACTTCTACTTATTGTCTGCTCTAAATTTCCACTAGGAAGTAATTGAATTTTCTTTGTCCTTCTTATGAGCTTTTATGAGTATTTGACTTTGTAAACCTAATCAATTCTGACAGATTGCAGAGCTTCATTCTTGTCTTGACGTTCAGAAGGGATTCCTTATTTAGATGGACACTACCCTGGAGGCAAAAATAGAGGGACATTTAAAGTCAACTTAAGGTGCAGGTTCAGTCCATTTGTTAAACTTTCCTTTTATTTAACTTCACATGTCCTTCACAAAGAGTCCAAGGAGGATTTGAATGTCATATGTACTCTGTGCTCACAAACTGTCTGAATTTGATTTCCAGCTACCACATTGGGCTTGGGCTTTAATATTGAAAGGTCAACATCTGCTTATAGAGCATTTATTCATTTTATTTTATTTAACTTATTTAATGTAACTATTTTTTGCTTATTTATTTGTTTATTAAATGCTTAATAAATATTTTTTATTCATCTATTTATTTCTTTATTTGAGTGGCTGAGTGAGTGGCTTTTTCAATGCCTGTACTGAGCCACAAAAAACAACAAGAACAACAGTGTCTGTTCTTTAAAATCCACTACATGTTCTGAGACCATATACTGTACTGTCCTGTGTTAGTGTTTTGCATGATACATTTTTGTATCTATGTTTGATAGTTTGCTGGATCAGGAAATGAAGTTTCATGGATTGGATCATCCTACAAAAGTCAAATTTGTTTTTCTCCCCCATCATCTTTTAATCTGATGTCTTCTGGTATAACACAAATCACTGTTTAAGTGTGGACTTGAATAACAATTCATCACCTGAACTGAGTAATCACCAACATTAACCCTTAATATACATTTTTGCTACCACACATATGAGATGTGTGTGCGTAGTAGTGATGCCAAAATAATCTATTAAATTTTTAATCATATTTGCATAAAATTTCAAAGCTACATAGGCTGGAAGGAGTTGATTGTAGTGTTTGAATATGTTGTGTGTAACCAGTTGATTTTGTGCCCTCCTGACATATTATACCCCACTGTTTTAGTTCGGCATGGTTCCTCCTAATATGCCTCTGTGTCCTTTTTTTTTTTTTTTTTTTTTTTTAAAGGAGGCCTTGGAATTGTTGCACCTGTTTCCCCTATTACTATTACTTTCCAGACAATTTAAGTTGAACAGACAGACAGGCTTAATGGTGAAATTTTAGCAGACAGGTAATTATTTGATACTTGTGGAAGATCAAGATTAAAGTTATTACATTATAATTAACACAATACACAAACATACAAAAACACTAACACGCACACACACACACACACACAAGTAAGCAGAGGTGACAATGGTTTAACCAAGTGAATGAAGTTCCGAGTTTATAACAGAGGATGTTATTTCACAGACCATAACCTGAACAATGATCAATTTTATCAATCCAATTTCACTTTTTTAGAAGAGCTTCAAACTTAATATTATATGCACCAGTCTTATCTAGATTCGTAGCTTGCCTGTTAAGGGTATTTTATCCTTATGTCCTGGTGTCGAGGGGATGCCCACAATGGTTATTCGTTCATCTGGTTGGAGTTTGATTGGCGTCTCGGAAGAATGCTGAATGGAACGGCGTCTAGAATGAGGGATGTTTAGAGAGCTGGTGGCGGGAGTTTTGAAAAGCTGAAATGGGAGTGCATGGAAGAGTTGGATTTTAACTCTTTCTCCCGCCCTCTTAGGGTTCCAACCAAACAGAGATTGTCTTATGGCAGGGTGTAATCCATATGCTCTTTGTCTAAAATACTAACATATACACATAATGATATCCTATCTGAATTCCCTTACTTTTATCCATCAGAAATGTATTCCATAAACACATACGTACCACACACAGCATATGTTAAGTACAATATTAATAGTAAAACACAATAATCATACTAGTACTACTATACTAATGTATGTTAAGTAAATGAAACAAGTAGTTGTAACTTAATGGTTATACACATGAAGGAAATGGAAGGAAACATGTTGAAAAATAGGTGATTGCAGTGGTTTTAAAGATATATTCAGAGATTTACACTCACTGTCTCTGTGGAGTGCCCTGATTGTGGTATGTGCTTATTCAACAAAGAAAGGGGAGCTCCTCCCCCCTTTTCTTCCTGCAGTTATCACTGTATGGGTGAAGGACCTTGGGTTTTATCTGCTGAGTAAGGCATCTGGTTTTGGTGAGTCCAAGAGAAGGGCTTGTTCCTCAACCCACTTATGGCATTCAAGGTGGGGGTTGAGTTATGGTTTTATTGCAACATTCAGCCAGGTGGCCACTCTGACAAAGGCTGCTAGTGTTCACTAATGGTGGGTTTATCCGTCCACCCCAGAATTGTTTGCACCATTCTCGGCAACCACTTTGAATTATGGTTTAGGTGGTCGAGGGCTGTTTAAATGGAATGTCTTACCTTCTCTTATCATCTCTGCTGACTGGTTCTATCCTACAACATATATAATATACCATCACATCATTTATTGGTAAGTTCATTTTATTTACACTGAGAAAAAAGTTTACTGAATTTATTTAATTCAAACTTGTACATTTGATAGGATCGAATTTGAGTTACATTCATACAATTGTTTTTGTACATCCAACATGATTTGATCGTGACATCACAAACCCTGAATAAGGTCAAAGCTTGTAAAAGTACAAGTCACATACTTTCCAAAGGGTTCACATACTTTTTCTTGTCACTGTATATTAAAATTATTGTAGAAATTAAAGTGATTAATAGTGACCTTTAAGGTAAATGTACATGATAAAAGCACTGATGGGTGTATATTAAAAATGAAATATTGGTCCTCGGTTTGATTGTTGTTGTTTCTTTTTTTAAAAAATACTAAATAGTAGAAATAAAATAGAAATAAATATTTTTTAAATATGAGCTTTTACTCTGCTGAACACTCTGTTAATATATCTCTCTGATCACACACACACACACACACACACACACATAACCCAATTCCCCAATACGTTGTGGACTTTACAGTGGATCAGGAGTGCAACATTGTGTGAAACTCATTTCTCCTGAAAAGTCCAGGCAGTAAATCACTTGGAAGCCATAATGTCATCGACATGGGCCGTCAATGCTTTGCTGTCACTGTTTGCTTTTGGGATTCAACCTTTCAAAGCTCCTGGACAAAACAAAATTAGGAAACTTCCAGAAATCTGACAGAATGATAAGATGCTGTAGAATAACAAACATGCTTACAGATCTTGAGCTGAACAAGTCACATATAAAAGTCCTTGTAATGATCCACTAGGCCTTCAAAAATTAATTCAAATTAGCCCAAATAATCATTTATCATATTACATGCATATATCAGGATTTTATTTGGTTCTATGTTTACAGGAAGTCTCAAATTTATCTGTATACAAGATCAATATGATGGATATGATAGATATGACAGGTATTAGAAATAACATAGACTAAGACAGTTCTACACAGTTGTACAATCTCTCTCATCATATGTATGTGCAAAAGTATCTATTTTGCCTAATGTGTGTGCCAGATTTTGACAGAAAATGTAGCACCCCCCACCCCATTTTGGAGAAGACCAGATAGGCTTATAATCATTATTTAATCTAGATATAATCTATCTATATATAACCTAATCTATAATCTATTTAGATAGATAGATAGATAGATAGATAGATAGATAGATAGATAGATAGATAGATAGATAGATAGATAGATAGATAGATAGATAGATAGATAGATAGATTTTATTTAGCTTTTTTAAAATTACTTTTCATAACTTTTATGATTTTTTAAAAATAACTTTAATGACTTTTATAAAACTATATAACAGACATGTCACAGCTCCGTCAAATCAGAACTCCAGATCCCAGAATGCAACACGCACCTCGCACACACGCATGCGCTCAATGTCCCCAGAGTTCTGATCTGAGACACCTGCTGCCAATCACACACGTTCACATACACACCTCCTCCACTAGTATTTAGAGAATCATTTGCCTCGGAGTCATTGCGAAGTATACGTTTAGCGACCTTGTTTCTCTGCGATACCAAGCCGTTCTACTTGTATTTACATCCTAGTTTATCTCGACCCTTGCTTACGGTTTTTCGACTACGTCTCTGTCTCGCCCAGTTTATCCTGTTCGTTCGATCGCCTGACCTTGCATGTCTTACGTTTCACGCTGGTATAGATTCACAGCCCCGCGTTGCTTTACTGTCATCCGCTCCCGCGATTGTGCTGTTTCTAAACCTGGTGACAGAATACTTCGCCTACTGATGGACACAGCGGGAGATTCCCAAGTGCCCCGTGCCATCGAGTGACACGGCAGGATAATCAGTGAACATGATCAACACCTCACCGAATTACACTCGCAGGTAGCCAAGTTAAACCAAGCCGCACTACCTCTCGCGACCACGCCCACCCGCTTACCTTCCACTCCATCACCGGAGAAATACGATGGGGATCCTGCGCGTTGTTGAGGATTTCTTCTCCAATGCTCCCTGTTTTTTCCATCTACCCCGAACTAACGGACGAGAGGAAAATCATTCACTTCATGGAGCTCCTTACCAGGAGAGCTCTACTCTGGGCCACTGCGGAATGGGAAGGAAACAATATCACCACGTATGACCAAGTGATCGCACGTTTTCGTACCGTGTTCGATTATTCACCAGATAACAGAGAGACTGGGGAGGAGTTACTGTCCATGGTCCAGGGACCACGCAGCGTGGGGGATTATGCTCTGGAATTCCGTACGGTGGCGGCAGAGAATGGATGGAATGAGCCTGCGCTTAAGACAATGTTTCGACGTGGACTAAACGACGACATCACCAAGGAGCTCGCCTGTTGCGATGATGAGTCATCTCTTGATGGACTTATCACCATGGCCATCTGTCTGGACCGCCTTTTATGGAAACGCAGACCAATATGAACCGAGGCAGAGAGATCCACAATGGAGAGCCCTGAGGAGCCCATGCAGTTGGGGCAAGCTATTTGTACCAGAGGAAATTGTTTGCGACTGAGGTCCACAGTTCACGTAATGGGTATGGTCAGGCTTCATGACTAAATTAGGAGTTACTGTTAATCTCACGTCCGGCTACCATCCTCAAGCCAACGGACAAATAGAAAGAGTTAACCAAGAACTGGGGCGCTTTCTCTGTACCTTTTGCGCCCGTAATCCGGAGGATTGGAACCAGTTCTTACCATGGGCCGAGTATGCCCAGAATTCGCTGCGGCACTCGGCTACCAAACTCACACTCAGTGCGTGCTCGGATACCAACCGCCATTGTTCCCCTGGAACGCCACTCCCACTGCAGCCCCAGCCGTCGACCAGTGGTTCAAACGGAGTTAGCAGGTCTGGGCAGCTACCCACCAATGCCTGCGAACCATCTCCAAGATCTACAAGAACAAAGCCGATCGCCATCGCCGTGTCCACCCGAACTCCCAGCCGGACGATAGAGTGTGGCTATCTACCAGGAACTTTAAACAATCCCACGGCTGCAAAAAACTAACCCCGAGGTACACGGGTCCGTTCCAGATTCTCAAACAGATTAATGAAGTCACGTACCGCCTGAAATTGCCAAGACATAGCCCCCTATCCCCCTCCTTCCATGTGTCTAAACTCAAACCGGTGGTGGGTGGCCCGCTAGCCACTGGGGTCCCCTCTGAACATCCACCTGCGCCGCTCAAGATCGAGGACAACCTCGTCAAGACAATTCTCAAGTCCCGATGTAGACAGGGCAAGTTGGAGTATCTGGTTGAGTGGGAGTGGTACGGGCCTGAAGAACAATGCTGGGTCCCCAGACAGGATATTCTAGATCCCGAACTAACCAAAGACTTTCACACCACGCATCCTGAACTCCCAGGCCCACGACCCCGGGGAAGGCCAAGAGGGAGGTTGGCTCCCAGACTGAGCCCATTGGGAGGGGTTCTGTCACAGTTCCGTCGGATCAGAACTCCAGATCCCAGAATGCAACACGCACCTCGCACGCACGCACGCATGCGCTCAATGTCCCCAGAGTTCTGATCTGAGACACCTGCTGCCAATCACACACGTTCACATACACACCTCCTCCACTAGTATTTAGAGAATCATTTGCCTCGGAGTCATTGCGAAGTATACGTTTAGCGACCTTGTTTCTCTGCGATACCAAGCCGTTCTACTTGTATTTACATCCTAGTTTATCTCGACCCTTGCTTACGGTTTTTTGACTATGTCTCTGTCTCGCCCAGTTTATCCTGTTCGTTCGATCGCCTGACCCTTGCATGTCTTACGTTTCACGTTGGTATAGATTCACAGCCCCGCGTTGCTTTACTGTCATCCGCTCCCGCGATTGTGCCGTTTCTAAACCTGGTGACACATGTATGGAACATGAATTATAAAAAAAATGTTTCTGAACACTATAACTACTTTGAACAAGAAAACTTGGTTGTAATAATGTATTTACATGTAAAAACATGTTGCATTTAATTCGTCTTGCATTCTAAAACCATTTGCATATGAATTATGTACATTCGGACAAACGGCACATCTCTTTAGCCATGACATTGTTAAATCTCTGGCTAATGCCAGAGTCTGACATTAGAGAATGCCAGAGTCTGACCCTAATGGGGTCAGTTCTGGGTCCACTCCTCTTTGCTATCTACACTACATCTCTCGGGCAGGTGATTGAGTCTCATGACGTCCTCGGTGGAGCAGGAGAATGGAGCGACGTCCTCGGGGGAGCTGGAGAGCGGAGCGACGTCCTCGACGGAGCACACAGGAGCCTGAGACTGGACTTGGACTTCAAGAACTTGAGACTGGACTTGGACTTCAGGAGCTTGAGACTGAACTTGGGCTTCAGGAGCTTAAGACTGGACTTGGGCTTCAGGAGCTTGAGACTGGACTTGGGCTTCAGGCTGGAGCTCCACGGCTGAGGCTTCCCTGTAGGCCTCAGGCTGGAGCTCTGTTGTCCTCCTTGTTCTCCTTAATAGGGAAACCACAGATGTTCAGTGGGCTACGTGGCGCTGTGCAGCTCTCCTTCTCCTTCCAGGCAAAGCCCTCAGAGCCTCAGCTCGCTCTGCTGGCTGCATGGCACTGTGCAGCTCTCCTTCTTCTCCTTCCAGGGAAAGCCCCAGAGCCTCTGCTCGCTCTGCTGGCTGCATGGCGCTGTGCATCTCTCCTTCTTCACCTTTGTTAGGAAGTCCCAGAGGCTCAGCTCGATCTGCTGGCTGCGTGGCGTGGCTATTTGTCGGCGGGGACGGGGCAAATGGCAGCTCGGCGCTGAACAGCGCAATCTTGATGAGGATCAGGCTGTTTGCTCCTCTCCAGGGAGGCACGGTACAGCGCCAAAATCCTAGCCTCCTCGGCGGTGCTCATGGCGACCTGCTGCTTCCGCGTTTGGGCTCGGTATTTCTGTTACCAGATGTAGACTGGAGGCTGATGCAGGTACAGGTCATGGTCTTTATTTAACTTAAACACAAACTTAAAGCAAACGTGGTCTTTCCCGGGAAACAAGAAACGTGGCATATAACACAATCTTTTTAAGCATAGACGACACGACCGCTACAAACATGTCAACACATATAATACTGAGCCACATGTTTGGTAACTGAGGTGTTTAAATAAAAAGTGTCCTTGAGCTTAAATTACAAACACCTGTGACCCATAAAGCTAATGCTCTCGCTAATCTGGAAGCGAGTGAGTCCATTCAGATGAAGCACCGCAGTGCCCTCTGTCGGCGGTGGCGTAACAGTCTGGTTTTGACTGATGAGTTGAATCTGGTGTGGTTGGAATGAAAACATGCATCCTTTGCCAATACAACATGCAAGATTAATTCTTAAATGCTAAAAATTTTAAATATTTTTTAGTAGCTAAAAGGGCAGTTTAGTTCCTGTCCTGTGCTGTTGTTTTTCAGCAAAAGCAATAGAAAAATACTCCATGCTAATTATAGATTAAATGCAGTTGTTTAAACCACATGGTGGTAATGTGCTAAATGGCAGTATACGTTATGTACAATACAGGTGACATGAATTAGCTAACAGTGGATCTGTAATAGTTAACAATGAAGGAAAACTTATTATTTATTTTTTTTTGCAAATAATGACTTCTTGAGAAAATTTGGTTACACTGTCTTCAAAAGATAATTATCTATAAATGAATAGTTCTCAAAGGTTTTTGTCACTAGACAAGCTGATTGGATTATCTGGGGTTTCATTCTTCTCCAAGTTTGATCATTTTTCCTTGACTTTTCATTAATCAGACATTTTATGTGTAATATGGGCTTATGGGTCATAATGTGGAGCATGTTTTCCCATCTCCATCCTCTTATTTCCCTTGTTGTCTTCTCCTTGTAACTTCCTGCATCTCCTGTTGCTCATGATTCATTGTATGATCTTCATTTTACGTTTATCCCTTAGGCCCTGTTTCCTTGTATTTTTATTTGCTCTTGTTTCTGTCCATTTCTCCACTCAATATCACCTTGGTTTAATTAATCCCCACATCTCACCTCCTAACCTTTGTGATCTTTGCTGTCTTAACACATTTAATTCCAGTCCATTCTGTTCTGTCCAATTATATACCACAACAGATTCTCAGGAGAACCATCAGAAACCCTGAACTCCCTCAATTAATCACACATATACAGAAACACACACAGACAACTAAGTGGCAATTCCCAAGGACTCACACACTCCCTCTTTAATGGTGGCTCAGCATCATGCTGAAGGATGTCATAATAATCCGTGGGCTATGGCCTCTTCTGCATATCAATTTCCTCCTACAATGCTCAGGGACAGAGGGAAAGTGGACTTCTTTCTCTCCTTTCTCTCCATCTCCATCCCCTTTAGCTCTTCTCAGTGTTACTAGTTCTCAAAAACACTCCTGTCCACTTCAGGACAAGGTTGGATCCTGCTCCAGGTTGAAACAGCTCTTGCGGGACATGACAAAAATATCAGAGGTAATTGTTCCCGTCTCTGTAGTGCTGGAATCGTCAAACTGAACTGAGTTTGGAGGAGCAAAGATTAACGGGAGGATATTTTTATGCTGATATCTCCTGTGAGTTTTGAGTAAGGACTCTTCCCTTGTGAAGTTTGAGTCAGTACAATTTCCGTGCTGTTAGAATTTTTATAGCCCTGATGTTATTATTAGATTTTTACAATTATTATTATTATTATTATTATTATTATTATTATTATTATTATTATTATTATTATTACAACTGTCTTTTCTTAAGTATTAAAATGTATTAAACATTTTATTGATCTCATAAGGGACAGCAGAGTGTTAAAGCACAAGCCGAATCAAGTACAAAGATCGATCAAACTCACATAGCACTTAACAATAGAAGATGACAATGTCAGAGACAGTATTAATATGATCTAAAATAAAACAAGTGCTATATGAAAGATAAAACTCATATTTTAAGATTTTTTGATGTGGGTGGACCAGAGGGATTCTCCTGTTTACTATTTACATCCTACCTGAACTTCCCCCTCCTCCCCCAGAGGACAAGTCTGCCTCAACATGAATGTAAGGGTGCTTTCACATTTTAAATGAACCATACTCAGTCCCATTAAAGTGGACCTGAATGGAAACTAGATGCGAATTACCTGAATGCTACGGGTGTTCATAATAAAAGTCGCTTCAAAATTGGACTCAGTTCTCTTTCTGGACATTTCAGCATTAATGAGATCCCAAGTCACTTGCTGTTAACATCACAACTCCTTTACCATAGTGTAATAGCTCTACATAATGCTACAATGTGACTGTAAAATGTACTTTCCATATTATTTGGATGAAGGGGGGTTGGGGGGGGGTGTAAGGGGAAAGACATTCTGATAAGCTGAGTGACTGTAAACATGGCATTGTTATAGGATGCCACCCTTGCCACAAGTCAGTTCAACTGTAAGTAATATTACTGTGAAATGGAAGTATCTAGGAGCAACAACAAAAAGCGGTAGACCACACAAACTCACAGAGTGGGGCTGCTGAGTGCTAAAGCATGTAGTATGGTACCAAGCTTGTGTCAACAGTTTGGGGAAGGCCCTTTCCTGCTCCAGCTTGACTATGCCCCTGTGCATAAAGTGAGGTCCATAAATACCCGGTTTGATGAGTTTGGTGTGGAGGAACTCCAGTTGCGTGTACAGAGCCCCAAGTTCATATACATTGAATTGGAGGCCTTCTCATCCAACATCAGTGCTTGACTTCACAAATGCTTTTTTGAATGAATGGGCACTAATTACCACAGACACACTCAAAATTCATTATAGAGTTGCAAAGGGGATCCATTTCCATATTAATGCCAATGGTTTTGAAATGGGATGTCCAACAAGCTCATACAGGTGTGATGGCCAGGTGTCCACAAAGTTTTGGACATATAGAGGAAGTCAACCCCCTAAAATTAAATCTACAAGCAGAGAGAAACCATTCTCCTTCTTGTGAACAAAACAGAATGCTGCATTCTGATAGTGTCGACTTTTTTCTATCATGCCTCTGTTTAAGAGGGAAAGGAAATCTTGACAAGGCCCCAACAAACCATTTTTTGTCTAAGGGAGGAAATAATCTGACTAACAGTACCCTGTTAGTTAAAACACCTTTGAAAAAACAGTTCCTTGAAAGAGAAAGTGTATCGCACGTTTACAATGTTTACAATGGCGGCTGTGGCGCAATTGGTAGAGTGGGTTGTCCACTAATCGTAGGGTTGGCCGAAGTGTCCTTGAGCAAAACACTGAACTCCAAGTTGCTGCCGATGGCAAGTTAGCGCCTTGCATGGCAGCTCTGCTACCATTGGTGTGTGAGTGTGTGTGTGAATGGGTGAATGAGACACAGTGTAAAGTGCTTTGGATAAAAGCGCTATATAAGTGCACATTTACCATTTTACAATTGTGGTGAATGCAAAGTATGAAAATAAAAATAAAGCTATGGTTAATCTAATGTTAATGGCTGAGTCCAATGACAAAAACACCAGGGATTCAAATTAATTTCACAGATTTGATTAGGCTCTTTTTTTTAGCATACATCACACTGTTTTATATCATCTACCCTGGTTCAATGTTTGCTTCCAATAACAGGCTCTATAGACTGTTGAAAATTGTATTATTTATTTATTTAAAATTTTAACATAAAAAATTTACTTAAATCTCCTGTTGTTTGAGCATCCTTCTGAACTCTCAAATTTCTATGATGATGTTATGAAAAACAATGAAAAGAATTAATAAATCAAATAAAAACAGCCATTTCATTTATTAAGTAGCATTCAATCAATTTTGTAATTTAATCAGTCAGTTCACTAAATACTGCATGCACATCAAATGGACATTTGAGGAAATCATTATATCAAATACATGAAATAGAATTATAGTACCCAAATAATAGTAAATAGTAATAGAATTACAGACAAAGGGTCAGGCGATTGGCAAATGGGCATAAACTAGGCTAGAGTGTAATCAAAAATGAGGAAATGAGAAACAAGGTCAATCACAGGACACATGAAATGATAACTGGTAAATGAGAAACGAGAGCTAGTTCATGAGCTAAACTCAATACTGCACGCTTTACACAGAGACAGGAACAATGCAATCACAGGTAAACACAGACAGCTGAAACCAATGTTGACACCTTTGGACAACACCTAATTACTAAACGGGGGCAGAGACAGAACATAATGAAAACAAACGCACATGTCCACAGCAAACAAAGTCACAGTCATGCACAACCAAAAAGTGTGAGCGCTCGCTCAGCGTTTTGCTGACTGTTCGCGCACCTGGCTCATGCACGCGCATGCACTCTGGCTTTCCGAGCACGCTGCAAAGTGCAGCGCTGTCTCAAGGGGAAATCGTGACACATATATACATACATACATACATACATACATACATACATAGGTGTGCAACAATTATTGCTACCCTTTTACTCTATACTTTGTGCTACCTCCCTTTGCCAAGATAACAACTCTGAGTCTTCTCCTATAATGCCTGATGATGTTGTAGAATACATGGCAACGGATATGAGACCATTCCTCCATACAGAATATCTCCAGAACCTTCAAATTTTGAGGCCCATGCTGGTGGACTCTCCTCTTCAGTTCACCCCACAGGTTTTCTATGGGTTTCAAGCCAATTTGAATCATAACATTTCCAGTTGTCTGGAACTGCTTAATTATTGCCCAGATGGAGGAAATTGGCATTTTAGTTGATTGTGCTATTTTCTTTTCGCCACTTCCCATTTTGTGAAACTCTGCAACATTTTGTTACACATCACAGCTATATTCATTGTTCTTAGCCACTGATATGAATGACTAAGGAAATTTGATCTCATATTTATACCTCTGTTAAACAGGAAGTCATGGTTCAACAATTTCCTGTTCCTAGTCACCAAGGTGTTCTAAACTTTTTTTTATATTAATGGGAATATACTTATATATATATATATATATATATATATATATATATATATATATATATATATATATATATATATTGCTCAAAAAATAAAGGGAACACTTGGAGTTACATTGTGCTGTTTAAGTGTTCCCTTTATTTTTTTGAGCAGTATATTTTTCTCTATGAATTCACAGGGGTGACAATAATTGTGGCACACATATATTTAACAAAAATATATCTTTTTTTGTATTAACCTGTTTGAAATTAATTGATATAGAATACAATACCTTTATTGTCATTGCACTGTACAATGAATTTTAGTGCTTCTCTGTCACAACACTGTCAGATCAGGACTGCAGATCCCAGAATACCACATGCACCTGCACGCACGCATGCGCTCAAAGTCCCCGGAGTTCTGATCTGAGACACCTTTTACCAATCACACACCCAATCCCCGCTAGTAGTTAAGGAATCACTCACCTTGAACACATCGCAAAGTATACGCTTAGCAACCTCAGTTCCTCTGCGACACCAAGCATTCATACATTGTTGTTATTTCCCGGTATATCTCGACCTCTGCCATGGCTTTTCGTCTACGTCTCTGTTTTGTCCCTTCTATTCAACGACCCTTGCCTGTTTCCCTGATCTGAGCCATCTAGTCATTCTCGGCTTGTTATTGTTCACTCGTCATCCGTTCCCAAGCTTGTGCCCTCTCCCAACCAGGTGACACTTCTCAGTGTTACATACAGTATATACAACAGATATATATATATATATATATATATATATATATATATATATATATATATATAAAATATATATATATATATATATATATATAGCTCTGCAACGTATTCGCGCCCCATTGAACTTTTCAACCTTTTGCCACATTTCAGGCTTCAAACATAAAGATATAAAATTTTAATTTTTGTGAAGAATCACCAACAAGTGGGACACAATTGTGAAGTGGAACAAAATCTATTGGATATTTTAAACTTTTTAAGCAAATAAAAAACTGAAAAGTGGTGGTGCAAAATTATTCGGCCTCTTTACTTTCAGTGCAGCAAACTGACTCCAGAAGTTCAGCGAGGATCTCTGAATGATCCAGTGTTGTCCTAAATGACTGATGGTGATAAATAGAATCCACCTGTGTGTAATCAAGTCTCTGTATAAATGCACCTGCTCTGTGATAGTCTCAGGGTTCTGTTGAGCGCGCAGAGAGCATCATGAAGACCAAGGAACACACCAGGCAGGTCCGTAATACTGTTTTTGAGAAGTTTAAAGCCGGATTTGGATACAAAAAGATTTCCCAAGCTTTAAACATCCCAAGGAGCACTGTGCAAGCGATCATTTTGAAATGGAAGGAGTATCAGACCACTGCAAATCTACCAAGACCTGGCCGTCCCTCTAAACTTTCAGCTCAGACAAGGAGAAGACTGATCAGAGATGCAGCCAAGAGGCCCATGATCACTCTGGATGAACTGCAGAGAACTACAGCTGAGGTGGGAGAGTCTGTCCATAGGTCAACAATCAGTCGTACACTGCACAAATCTGGCCTTTATGGAAGAGTGGCAAGAAGAAAGCCATTTCTCAAAGATATCCATAAAAAGTCTCGTCTAAAGTTTGTCACAAACCACCTGGGAGACACACCAAACATGTGGAAGAAGGTGCTCGGGCCAGATGAAACCAAAATCGAACTTTTTGCCAAAAATGCAAAACGATATGTTTGGCGTAAAAGCAACACAGCTCATCACCCTCAACACACCATCCCCACTGTCAAACTTGGTGGTGGCAGCATCATGGTTTGGGCCTGCTTTTCTTCAGCAGGGACAGGGAAGATGGTTAAAATTGAGGGGAAGATGGATGCAGCCAAATACAGGACCATACTGGATGAAAACCCGTTGGAGTCTGCAAAAGACCTGAAACTGGGATGGAGATTTATCTTCCAACAAGACAATGATCCCAAACATACAGCAAAATCTACAAAGGAATGGTTCACAAATAAACGTATTCAGGTGTTAGAATGGCCAAGTCAAAGTCCAAACCTGAATCCAATTGAGAATCTGTGGAAAGAGCTGAAAACTGCTGTTTACAAATGCTCTCCATCCAACCTCACTGAGCTCGAGCTGTTTTGCAAGGAAGAATGGGCAAGAATTTCAGTCTCTCGATGTGCAAAACTGATAGAGACATACCCCAAGCGACTTGCAGCTGTAATCGCAGCAAAAGGTGGCTCTACAAAGTATTAACGCGCAAGGGGCCGAATAATTTTGCACGCCCCACTTTTCATTTTTTATTAGATAAAAAGTTTCAAAAACCAATAGATTTTGTTCCACTTCACAATTGTGTCCCACTTGTTGGTGATTCTTAACAAAAAATAAAAATTTTATATCTTTATGTTTGAAGCCTGAAATGTGGCAAAAGGTTGAAAAGTTCAAGGGGCCGAATACTTTCGCAAGGCACTGTATATATGTATATATATATAGATATGGGGGGACAGTAGCTTAGTGGTTAGCACGTTCGACGCCATGGTTAGGGGTTCAATTCCCACCACTGCCCTGAGCTTGCATGTTCCCCCTGAGCAGGGGGGGTTTCCCCTGGGTACTCCGGTTTCCATCCGTAGTCCAAAGACATGCATGGTAGGCTCATTGGCATGTCTAAAGTGTTCATAGTGTATGAACAGGTGTGTGAATGTGTATGTGATTCACTGCCCTGCAATGGATTAGCACCCAGGGTATACCCTGCCTTGTGACCAATGCTCCCTGGGATAGGCTTCAGGTTCCCCATGACCCTGAGGAATAAGTGAAAAGAAGCTGGATATATATATATATATATATATATATATATATATATATATATATATATATATATATATATAAATATCAGCTTCTATATATCCAGTGAAAAGAAGCTGGATATATATATATATATATATATATATATATATATATATATATATATATATATATATATATTAGTTTAACAATATAAATAGTCATTAAAAAAAAAGTTCAGTTCATTGACATGAGAGCAGAGTGTTTTTGTGAATTATTTTAACAAAAGGTTCAAAAAAAGGTTAAATAATAAAGACAATTTTGTATAGCCTTCTTTGCTCATATTTATCAAGGGTGCCAATATTAGTGGAGGGCATTGTATATCTAAAGTAATGACAAATCAAGTGGCATCTAATGTCAATGCATAATGGCACACCAGCATTTGTTTATCAGTAGAATGTGATGCAGTGGAATGAGCTGCAGAGTAAAATTAACCAGTCAGTGACCGAGCAATCAGAGCTGTATAGACATAATGAGAAAACATTTTCAGCATTTATTTGGATCTTATAAACAGCTCTTTCTGAAGAGGCACTCAACTAGAAAATGAGCAAATCGAGGAAGCATTGTAATAATAAATAAACATCCATTATGACAAAGGGTGTGGCACGTCATGTCCTTCAGAGAAATTGCTCAGTGAACTGCAAGAATTTAACAAACAACCAAACCCAGCCTCAAGCACATTCAGTCTTTAATGGTCTATTCATCACTTCACACAACTCACTCAAACAGCGCATAAACTTTCCCTTCTTGCATATTCAATTTGAGACCGGTATTTTCTCCACCTACCTGCCATTATGGATATACAGGAAAAAATATGAGGAACCCTGAAGAACAGTGACATCACCTGCAGTGATCCATTACATTGAGACTTTTAGCCGACAAGCTTTAAAACTCCAAATGAGATATAGAAACTAACCAGCTGTCTAGTGACTCAGTGGATCCTTAATGACTTGCAATTATAGTATATAATTATAGCTACAGTCAGCTGAAAAAATAAGTACACCCCATAGAAAATGTTGGTTTTATATATATATATATATATATATATATATATATATATATATATATATATATATATATATATATATGTCACGTATCTGGGAACTCTGGACTCCATTTCCCATCAGCCACTGCACTGCACCACATGCACCACTGGACCTCTGGACTGCTCAGTCAGCCTCCATTATCTTCAGTGAGACTGCATGTAGGTTGGTTGTGTAAAGAAACAAAAATACACTTCATTTCATCTCTATATTTTTTAGGGTCTATGCCACTCACATTCATTCGATATTACAGCCTGGATAATCATTCCGCACCGAGCTCGAGTATCTTGCAGTGAAACTCGGGCTTGGGTCTTTTTGAACAGGCCATAGCCTCGGTATGACAGAGTGGGTATTCTCATTCCCATAGTGTTATGCTAAAAGCAACGTGGAGTTCCCTTTGAAAGGGAACGTCTGGGTTACAGATGTAACCCTATTCCCTGAGAAGGGAACGCGATGTTGCGTAGCATTGTTATACCAGGGTAGGCCTGTGAATTGCGTCCTCGCTTCAGATAATAGAGGCTGACAGTGCAGTTCACAGGTGCCATATATATATATATATATATATATATATATATATATATATATATATATATATATATAATATATATATATGTGTGTATATGTATATATATGTGTATATGTATATATACACACACAAGTGTAACACTCGATTCGTAAGGGGCAGAGCATAAACGAAGTCAAAGACATGCATAAGGTCATACACAGGTGAAATGAACACATGAAAAGCACTTCTCACTACACACACAAATCAATGGCAATGATCTGCCCTGGGATGGAGCCTGACGATGCTTAAGTACACTTTCAGAAACATGCAGACAACTAATCCTATTGCACAAGGCCGGCGCGAGCGTGGACAAGATATGATCATCTAGTAGAAAGCCAGAACGTGACGCATGCAGTTGGTGGGGCCTAGAGAAGGGGGAAGAGATGAAAGAAACCCATCCCACCACTAGCATAGACACACAAATGGAACATAGAGCAAACAGAAATACATTGGAGTATATAACAGAACCTATTTTATTAATACGTGCCGACAGCCCATGCTATACACGGAAATAGCGCTCCTCATGCAACTGCCGCTGAGGTGTTGAAAAGACAGCACTGCTTCAGTACCTTGATTGTTTTGGACAGCACGAGAACACATGGCTACAAGGTGGGGTAGCAGAAACACACACAGGTGGCAGCCACTGATGACAGCAGCCTCTCTCTACCCTCCCTGCAGAGGGAGCAGAGGAGAGATTGTAAAAGGGCATCAGAGTTACAGCCAGGTGAGCTATGTTCATCCATGCAAGTTGCTTGACTTTTTCCTCTCTCGCTCACAGAAAGCAGAGATAGCTCCGAATCTGATCAGGAAAATCCCTGGCAGCCGCCTACAACAACGGCAAGGTCTTCCACTGGGTCTTGCCTCTCCTCTGCAGCAGCCGACGGCCCACACTCTGACCCAAGAGACCAGCGCTGCTCTGCTGATTCCCCAGAGCAATGCACACCCAACAACACCCCTTAAACGCCCAATTCAGAGAAATAAATAAGCACTTTTTTGCCTCACTCCCGCCTCCCTGTGTCTATGTTCAGCCTGCACCAGCTTTAAAAAAACACATCCTCTATTACCAAGTGTCTGGTGTTCCCATTGCTATTGAGGTGGGTGATGTCATCATGCCCAGATCTAAAGAGTTCTGTAAGGCCTTAAGATTGTTATGGCACAGTAAACTCGTGGCTGCAGTTCTCAAAGTGTAGTGCGGCCCATGAACATGGCGGACGAGGACTACACTTCCCAGCCATACCCGCGCTCGAGTTCACCGGAGTTTTGATTACAAACACCTGTGCTGCATCAAAAGTTATAAAAGGGCCTCATTAAATTTAGCTTCTTGCAAAGTAAACGCTCAGCAACCTCTCTCTGTTCATGTACCAAGTCGTTGATTGTGTATCTGTTAACCTGGTTTCAATATTTGGTTGTCATTTGACTACGATTCGATCTACGCCCAGTATTACCAGTTTGCCTGATTATCTGACCTTGATTTCGTTCTGTGGTCCATCTTTCGTCTGCCCACGTACTCCAGATTGCTTGTCCGCGCTTGCCTCCGCTGAGGAATCGTAACAAAGATAAATGGTTGTGGATGCCTAGAATTTAAAAGGAGTCTGGCAAGGGATTTAAAAAGATCTCCAAATTATTTGAAATACATTGGAAAAATACAAATATACAAATAGCGCAGATTTCAAATGACTGCCAATTTGTCCAAGACTGGCTGTCCTAGTGTCATGATCCGGAATATAAGGGAGGCTTGGACGGATGCAAGTGCAGTAAAAGACGTTTATTAGATAGAGAGACAGGGAGACAAATCCAAAATGGTAATCCAAAGCATGGTCAAATAACATTCAAAAAGTCAGGCAATACACCAACAAGCATGAATTTTTGCAAGGCTAGAATCAGAAACGAGAAACAAGGTCTATAAAAATGAATCAAGACAAGAAACAATGAACAACCGCTTGGTAATTAGCTAAACTCAATACTACGCAAAGTGCTAGGTTTAAATGACAAACGTAATCTTGGGTTAAACACAGGACAGCTGAAACCAATGAGGACACATATTCGGGAAACAGCCAATGACAAAACAGGCAGAGACAGAACATAACCATAACAAAAACACGCATCAAATATAAACAAAGTTAATGTCATTGAAGAACGAAAAGCGTGCGTTCACTAAGAGCTTGCACACCGAGCACGTGCACGAGCTTGCGCTTTGGTTTTTCAGAGCATGCTACAGCATTGAAGCGCTGAGTCAAGGAGAAATCATGACACCCAGCAAAATTAGCCCAAGAGCAAACCATCTGATGCAAGAAGTCGTTTCCAAGAACCCCAAAATTTCATCACAGTATTTGCTAATAAGGCTTGCAACTGTTGTTTTCAAAGTGCATGCTTCTACAATCAGAAAGCGATTGCACAAATTTGAACTGCATGGGAGGCGTGCCAGGAAAAAACCTTTGCAAGACTACAGTTTGCCAATGAGCATATGTGCAAAGACCAGGCCTTTTGGATTAATGTGCTCTGTACTGATGAATCAAAGATAGAGGTGTTTGGCCGCAGTAACACAGACATGTTTGGAGCAGACCAAATACAGCTTTTCAGTGGAAGCACCTCATAACAACTGTGAAGCATGGTGGTGGAAATGTTATGGTTTGCATTCATTGATTCAACTATAAATTCTCCATCACATCAAAGAGTACTTGAAGATAATGTGAGGTAACCTGCCCAAAAGTGGAAGTTGAACTAAAAGTGGACCTTTCAACAGTACAATGATAATAAGCGCACTAGCAAATCCAGCAATGAATGGCTCAAAAAGAAGAAATGGAGGGTTTGGAATGGCCTAGACAAAGCCCTGATTTGACTCCCATTGAAATGTTGTGGGGGGATTTGAAATGCGCAACAACATGCAAGAAAGCCCTCAAACATGTTGTAACTGAAACAATATTGCATGGAAAAGTGGTCAAAGATGATAACGCATAATGCATACAAGAAGTTATTTCTGCTACAGGGGGCATACTACCTTATGAGGCCAAGGGTGTACTTACTTTTTTTCCACAGAAGAATATCACATTATTTCTGTTGAAAAAAATATATAGAAAAAACTATTTTCTTTGTGGTTTTGTTCAAGTACAACTGTATTTCTGAAAAAGTTGGGACAGTATGGAAAATGCAAATAAACAAACAATAAGAGTAATTAGAAAATTCAATTCACCCTGTAGTATAATCAAAACACATTATTAACACATTATCTGATGTTTCACTTTAACTTTATTTATTTTTGAAAGAATACATCCATTTCAAATCTGATGACTGCAACACACTCCAAAAAAGTTGGCACAGTTGAATGTTTACCACTGTGTAACATAACCGTTTCTAACGCTTCAACTTTTTTCACTGAAGACACCAGTTGGTTTAGCAAGTGGAATTTTCCCTCATTCATCCATGATTAATTTCTTCAGCATGATTAATTTCTTCAGCAATTGTATGGGGCCTTTGTTGCCTTATTTTGCGCATTATAATGCACCATATATTCATAATCGGAGACAGATCAGGACTACAGGAGGCCATGCTAGCACCCACACTCACTGCTTACACAACCATGCACTTGTAATCCGGGCAGGATGTGGTTTGGTGTTATCCTGCTGGAAAATGCAGGAACGTCCCTGGAAAACATCTGGATGGCAGCATATGTCCAAAATGTCTATATATCTTTCTGCATTAATGGTGCCCTTACAGATGTGAAGTTACACATGCCATGGGCACTGACACACTGCCATAAAATTACAGACACTGACTTTTGTATCTGACGCTGATAACATCTTGGATGGTCTTTTTCCTCTTTGGCCCAGAGATCACGATGGTTGTTTTGTCCAAAAACTATTTGAAATATTGACTCGTCAGACCACAAAACATGATTCCATTGAGCTACTGTCCATCAGAGAAGTCAGTGGCACTTCTGGACAGTGTTGATGTGTGGCTTCTGCTTTGGCCATTCTGACAGCCAACCAGAAAAAAATGTCACCTGGGGCTGACTGAAGCACAATACCTGGGGTACCAAATGGACTGGAGGCTGTTAAAGCCACAGGAGAAGAAGCTGGAGGCATTTAAAGACTACTCCGGCCTAGATCAAAGATGCAGGTGCCTTTTTTAGGCTAGTGGGGTACTACAGAAGATTCATTCCTAAATTCTCCTCTTTAGTTTCCCCCCTATCAAACCTAACTAAGAAAGGCTAGCCGGACTCGGTGTGGTGGACTGTACAAGCAGTGCAAGCATTCCAGGCCCTCAAACAAGCCTTCACCAGCTTACCAGTACTCCAGAATCCTGACTTCCCACTGCCCTTCACCGGGCTGCTGATGTAAGATGGTGGCTTTCAGTAGTGCAGCGGCTTCCTGAGCTCCCAGTTCAGCTCTTAGCGTTTCACTGGTTTTTCCGGTTATAGTTAAGAATAGCGAGAGTACATATGCAAGGAGGTCTGCGAAATTAACAGCAGATACAGTGAGGTAAAAAAGTATTTGATCCCCTGCTGATTTTGTACGTTTGCCCACTGACAAAGAAATGATCAGTCTATAATTTTAATGGTAGATTCATTTGAACAGTGAGAGACAGAACAACAACAAAAAAATCCAGAAAAACGCATGTCAAAAATGTTAAAAATTGATTTGCATTTTAATGAGGGAAATATGTATTTGACCCCTCTTCAAAACATGACTTAGTACTTGGTGGCAAAACCCTTGTTGGCAGTCCCAGAGGTCAGACGTTTCTTGTGTTGGCCACCAGGTTTGCACACATCTCAGGAGGGATTTTGTCCCACTCCTCTTTAAAGATCTTCTCCAAGTCATTAAGGTTTCGAGGCTGACGTTTGGCAACTCGAATCTTCGGCTGCCTTCACAGATTTTCTATGGGATTAAGGTCTGGAGACTGGCTTGGCCACTCCAGGACCTTAATGTGCTTCTTCTTGAGCCACTCCTTTGTTGCCTTGGCCGTGTGTTTTGGGTCATTGTCATGCTGGAATACCCATCCACGACCCATTTTCAATGCCCTGGCTGAGGGAAGGAGGTTCTCATCCAAGAATTGATGGTACATGGCCTGTCCATCGTCCCTTTGATGTGAAGTTGTCCTGTGCCCCTAGCAGAAAAACACTCCCAAAGCATAATGTTTCCACCTCCATGCTTGACGGTGGGGATGGTGTTCTTGGGGTCATAGGCAGCATTCCTCCACCTCCAAACACGGCGAGTTGAGTTGATGCCAAAGAGCTCCATTTTGGTCTCATCTGACCACAGCACTTTCACCCAGTTGTCCTCTGAATCATTCAGATGTTCATTGGCAAACTTCAGACGGGCATGTATATGTGCTTTCTTGAGCAGGGGGACCTTGCGGGCGCTGCAGGATTTCAGTCCTTCACGGTGTAGTTACCAATTGTTTTCTTGGTGACTATGGTGACAACCAACTGTTGTCACCTTCTCACCAAGCTGCTTGGAAATGGTCTTCTAGCCCATTCCAGACTTGTGTAGGTCTACAAACTTGTCCGTGACATCCTTGGAGAGCTCTTTGGTCTTTGCCATGGTGGAGAGTTTGGAATCTGATTGATTGATTGCTTCTGGGGACTGGTGTCTTTTATACAGGTAACAAGCTGACATTAGGAGTACTCCCTTCAAGAGTGTGCCCCTAATCTCAGCCTGTTACCTGTATAAAAGACACCTGAGAGCCAGAAATCTTTCTACTTGAGAGGGGGTCAAATACTTATTTCCCTCATTAAAATGCAAATCAATTTATAACATTTTTGACATGCATTTTTCAGGATTTTCTTGTTGTTATTCTGTCTCTCACTGTTCAAGTAAATCTACCATTAAAATTATAGACTGATCATTTCTTTGTTAGTGGGCAAATGTACAAAATCAGCAGGGGATCAAATACTTTTTTCCCCCCACTGTAAGACCACTACAGTGGTCATTCTTGAATGACTATTGCCCGGAAGCACTCACCCCGATAGTGATGAAGTGCGTTGAGTTGCTGTGATGGCGGGCCTGCAGCCCACACATACAATGTGCATCACACTTCTCACGCAACTGCCGGCAGGGTGCTGAATAGACAACACTATTTCAGCACCCTGGTAGTTTTTGACACATCGTTGCAAGGTGGTAGAAACACTCACGACTGGCAGCAGATGATAGGAGTTGTGTCTCCTCACCATCTGGGAGAAGAGGAGCAGCTATTAAAGGGAACAGCAGAGTGCACGGCATGTTGAGTTCAGTCTCCATGAACACAGTGAGTGATTTGTCTCTCTATCTCTCTGTTTTCAGATGACAATGAAAACAACGACAAGTTCAGAGGAGAAACTCCGCTGGGCCTCCTGGGTTCCGCCACATGGCAGTTCTAGCCTGTTCATCACGCCCCATTGCGGGAAGAAAGCGACCCATGTGAACATGCTCAACATTCCTTCACTTCCCCTTTTACACTTGAATTTAAATAAAAATTCTTCACAGTTTGCACCAGCTCTGCATCCCAAGTGTCTGTGTTCTGCCTGGTCCAGCCCTGAGTGGCTACAGTCACATGACTCATCTTGGCCTGAATCTGTGGAAAATCTGCAGTAATTTTGAAAAATTGCAAGCTCCTCCAAATATTGCAGAGTTTTCTTGATTTGCGCATTAATTTTTGTTATTGCAAAGTCGCAAAATCTTGGAAGGATTGTTCAGTTAAACTTTTCATTGAAATGTTTTTACTATTTTCACTTTAATTTCCTACATACCCACAACTCCATTTGACTTCCTGCTGATAGCTGTGCCAATGATATTGGAACATCTTCCCTTGTAACATCTCTACATAAAGTGAGTGATGCAGCAGTGTTTTAGTCCTTTGGTCTGTCCAGCTTCTCACCTCCTCATCAGCTTCTAAAACTTCAACTTTCATGAAAATACTGATTTCAATGGAATCATCATCTTGCATCTCATAGACCACTGACTAGCCATGTAGTCTCTGCTGTAACTAAGTGTAACTGTGTCATAAAGCCACATTGCTTTCTGGAACCTTGAGGTCAGAGCTTGCGGCCTCCTCTTTTTCTATGTTGGATTTCTCATTTAGATGATGTCGAATGTGTATTTTTAGTAACTAACAGTGAATCTTAGCCACCTTGAATGTTTTTTTTTTCTCCTATTATATGCCATTGTACCTAGACTTCCAATGTCCCCCACTGTGATATCAGAGCAGCTAACAGCTAACTTGTCATAGTAATAACACAAAACTAACTAGCACAATCACAAAGCATATAACAAATATTATACAATATTAAGACATTTAAGATGTTTCATGGTGAAATAATTTTTTAGGTCATTACAAACTTGATCACATGTTTCCTTGGAGTAAAATGATGGGTAGTTGCAACTACAGTTACAGCTGTTATATTTTCACATACAGTGCCTTGTGAAAGTATTCGGCCCCCTTGAACTTCTCAACCTTTTCCCACATTTCAGGCTTCAAACATAAAGATATAATATTTAATTTTTTTGTGAAGAATCACCAACAAGTGGGACACAATTGTGAAGTGGAACGAAATCTATTGGATATTTTAAACTTTTTTACCAAATAAAAAACTGAAAAGTGGTGCATGCAAAATTATTCAGCCTCTTTATTTTCAGTGCAGCAAACTCACTCCAGAAGTTCAGCGAGGATCTCTGAATGATCCAATGTTGTCCGAAATGACTGATGGTGATAAATAGAATCCACCTGTGTGTAATCAAGTCTCTGTATAAATGCACCTGCTCTGTGATAGTCTCAGGGTTCTGTTGAAAGCGCAGAGAGCATCATGAAGACCAAGGAACACACCAGGCAGGTCCGTAATACTGTTGTGGAGAAGTTTAAAGCCGGATTTGGATACAAAAAGATTTCCCAAGCTTTAAACACCCCAAGGAGCACTGTGCAAGTGACCATTTTGAAATGGAAGGAGTATCAGACCACTGCAAATCTACCAAGACCTGGCTGTCCCTCTAAACTTTCAGCTCAGACAAGGAGAAGACTGATCAGAGATGCAGCCAAGAGGCCCATGATCACACTGGATGAACTGCAGAGATCTACAGCTGAGGTGGGAGAGTCTGTCCATAGGACAACAATCAGTCGTACACTGCACAAATCTGGCCTTTATGGAAGAGTGGCAAGAAGAAAGCCATTTCTCAACGTTTGGTGTGACGTTTGGTGTGTCTCCCAGGTGGCTTGTGGCAAACTTTAGACGAGACTTTTTATGGATATCTTTGAGAAATGGCTTTCTTCTTGCCACTGTATTTATGTTTGAAGCCTGAAATGTGGCAAAAGGTTGAAAAGTTCAAGGGGGCCGAATACTTTCTTCTTGCACTGTATTATGTATCTAACAAAATTTGTTCATTTGCTTTTGTTTACTTTTGTATCCTTATTACACATAGTGCCAGGTATAAATAGTTCATAGTCTCTGTAGTTTTAATGCTAAGCAGCACAGAGATTTCACATTGTAAGGTAGAATAATTAGCATACATTCCAAAACAAGTTCTGCTGCCAACTTTTGCATTCACATCTGTTCAGTTGTAAAATTTTCCTGAGCAGTTGCAATTGTCATTAAGGTGTTTCACTTTTCCCACACAATATTTAAATGTAACATTCTTGTTGTTATGCAGTGCATCTTTAATTTGCATCATGGGTTTCTCCCATTAATGTGAGTTAGCTGAGACTGAAACTCACAGCATAAGATGGTGGAGCACATTGGCTCGATAAGCTACACAGTATCGCACTTGCACATTTGTAACAATTTGTATGAGTCAATTTATATGAAACATTGTAAAGTTAATACTATGTACAGGGCTAGTATTCATAGTATTTATTCTTTCATACAAAACTGAACAAAATCCTACCAAATAACCATTACTGTTACACTTCAGGCCACAATGGTGATGGCTAGAAATACATACACATTTGAGCAGCACTCTAAGATATAAAGCAGCATTATTGTTTCATTGAATAATGAATACAAGCCATTAAACAACTTTAGAGTTACAAATCTACAAATAAGTTAAAATACTTGCTTGTTTTGTTATTTTAGCACAAAAAAAGGTAGGAAGCGTAACATACACGACTGATAAAAATCTGTGCCTTACTGCATGTCTTTTCCAAATCAAATAACTATCTGATTCCACAAGTGAAAAAATTAATTATGTAATATCATTAGCATTCACTACATTAAATGATATATCAAAGCAAAGTGCAGGCACAGATGGACTTCTCAGCTTCAGGGGGCAGAGCAGCTGGTATGTCTGACAGGTGGCTGGCACTGATCCAAGCGCAGTGAAGGAGCCTCGGGTGGCATGGTGGCACTGTCCATGTCTTTGTGGGCACCTGTCTATGTCATCTGCTGGTCTGCCTGGGCACTGTCATCGTTTGTGGTCCAAAAAAGAAGGTTGAGACTGCCTGGCACTCACAGCTGGCATTGCTGGACACACCTGTCACCATACTGTCAACCTCCTAGAATCCTGGACACCACAGGAATGGCAATGGTGACCGCCAGCCAGGTGGCAAATGTATCAATGCTGTGCCTGGAAATTTGTTTCTGGGTATCCCTATTTCAAATCCATTTCTGTTGTTGGTAATGTGAAAGATAGATTAAGTGAATGTCAAAGTTATACTAATGTCAACTGCATTACATTCCAACATTCCATTGCACCAAAATAGCTTCAAAACATTTAAACCACCCACTTTTTTTTTTATTGAAAGTTAACGAACAGCTGCTTGCTTTGGACCTAATTACAATTAACGCATCCACTTACGTATGCTGTCATGTGATTAATTGGCCTATTGTGAGTTTAAAAAATTGGCCACACTTCACATTAGGCTGTTTTTGTGTTTCGGTGGTTTCTCAGAGAGAAAAAAATACTATGATTTAGTTTAAATGATTACATACAGCAATGTATACATGTATTACCCCAATAAGAGATGAATTATGTCACACAGATTAAAACATCTGATTATGCAACACTAGTAATTATTTGATCCAAAGTATATTGATAAGTATCAGAATCAGGCAGGTTTTGGTACCAATGCAGTGTTTAGTAAGTAAAGAAGCAAAATAATACTCAGAAATGTTAAGTACTCAAAGGGTCTGTGAAAGACTTGACTAGTCATAGGCAAATTCAAAAACCATCCATCCATCCATCTTCTACTGCTTAATCCTTCTTCAGGGTCACAGGGAACCTGGAGCCTATCATCGGGCACAAGGCGGGGTACACCCTGGACAGGGTGCCAGTCCATCGCAGGGCACAATCACATACACACTCACACACCCATTCATACACTACAGACACTTTAGACACGCCAATTAGTCTACCATGGGGGGAGGAAACCCCTGGGAGAACATGCAAACTCCACACACACATGGGTCTGGCAAAAATCGAACCCCGGAATTCAAAAACCAGATAAACGAAACACTGTCACAGTATAAACATTGAGCAAGACTTTGCAATGAACTGAGAGTAGTCTGGATTATTTAAAGGTTGACGACATCTATTAAAAAAAACGAAAAAAAAATGCTAACTTGTTTGGTATTTAATTGTACACCTGAAAATTATCTGTTTTATTTGGTATCATAGTAATTTTCTGGACGTTTTAGCATCTTATCTTAATTTCAAAGATCAACTCTAACCAAAATCAAAAATCTCTCAGCAACACAGCTGTGTGATTAGACTACTTTTTTACACAATTTAAAGTACTGCAGATGTTTAGGGGGAAAAAAATTGCCTGAGGCACTAATACACAGAGCAATATTTGGGAACAAATTAAGGTCATAAATCCAACAGCCATGGTGAATTGTGGAACAGATTATATATTTTAAACTTCTCTAGAATATTTGGGATGTTTGTGTATTGTCAATTCATGCCAAGAATTCATTACAGACCTAAAATCCAGAAATATGGCTATTAATTACCATGATTTGTCATCGTAAAAGTCATTCCTCATTCCATTTTCATTCTGATGTGAATGAGGCAAGAGATAAATAAAGATTTTTTGGAGCGTGCAGTAATGCAGTAATTTCAGAATTTGGAGATGTGACCCAATAATGCCACTGCCTCCTTTTCTCTCTCACTGCCATTGCAATTCAACACTGATTATGGTTTCACGCTCATACAATTTGAATATTTACCTCATGCCAAACGGTTCGCCCCCAGCTCATTTACATTTTGATTTGCATGCCAATAGGCAGCAGGTTCGTGTAATAAATGTAGAGCATAATCAGCGTCATTCATCCAAGGCTGAAATGAAGGTTTGGGGTTCGTCCCGAGCAATTATGCAATCTAATGGTGGACATGTAGGCATCAGGGGTCACACATGCTAATCATCAGAAAACGCTGGCGCAAATTGGACACACTCTGTGACTCAGGTGATTGGTTGTCTCAAAAAGTAAAACAGGGGTTGGGTCGCTTGACTTGTGCGATCTTGATTGTAATTCTCGGCTGTTGTCTCGTCACAGTCAAGGATACGTGATGAGAATGCTGAAGAAATTTGTCTAAAATTGCCATCCAAATCTTATGCCTGCCATCATGAGGCACACAGGCTTCTGCTCTCATTCTAAGGTTTACAAGCATCTGTTTAATCTTCTTTGATGGACAAGTGATTCTGACCAACCTCTCTCATTTACATATTGTACATAGATTCAGGTGATAATTAGCATAATGATATATTTATCATTACTAAATGTATACAGTAAACTGTATATTACTGTATATATAAGAAACAGAAAGCTCCTTTGAAGCAAAATAGAGGTCATAAACAACCCAATTGTAATGCCAAATTCATAATTTAATTGAATTTCATTTTAGTACAGTCTATTGATAATAAATCACTCACACTTCCATTTGAAACTTTACATACTGTAAGAGCTGGATGTATTCAAGGCCTGTTTTGATGGGTAATCTTAACATATTGCATTTAGAACTTAACCACACAAATCAAAGTCCATAGAGTTTGTTTTACGACTCGTGATCATCATTATAATCATTAATTACAATTCACTGGGTCAGTCACTCACAGCAATGCAATTTCATGAGCCACTCAAATTTGATCAGATGGAGAACGGAAAATGATAAGTACAAAGGGAGGGATGTCATGCAGCTTGTTTACATCAAGCCATCGTTTAATCCTCTCTGGCAGGCTAATTTGAGACCCATAATCATTCAGACCGAAATTTTCTGTGCAGTCACCCGACTACTACAGAAAAGAGGAAGTAACTGTTTGGAGTTGCATCATTGAAACCGCTGAATAGCTGAACTGAAACACATTCAAGTATCCTATGTATTTTACTATTAAGCTTATAATATTTAATGACAAACTGATCAAATGTTGAAAAAGAAAACGTCATAATAAATTTGAATTTGATTTCAAATGGTCTCCCGGTTACATATTCATAAACATTTGCCAGATTCATGTCATAGTCTTAAGTGCAGGCATGGTTAGTGTTCACACATTTAAAAAAAAATAATAATAAATTTGGTACCTGAAATTTAATTAAATCCATCCATATTTCATATTACAAGTTCTTTTGAGATTAAGTTTGAGATCTTATCTAGCAGTGTAGATGAGCATAACTTTATGCTCATTTCTGCAAATTACGTCCATGAAAATGTTCTTTTGCTTAATACTATCAAAAGCAAATGAATTTCCTTAAATTATAACAGTACCTCTGCATAAAAATGTCAACCTAAATAATTGTTAGAAGCAAAGATTATATTGGCGGACCTTAAATAGCTTATATACAGTAAAATCTTTGTGTACTATTGTAGGTCAAATTTTACCTACTTTCTTATTACCAATATAACAATTTAGAAAATATTGAATGTACTTACAATAGCTTTCATCAGCTGAGATACTCAAAGTCTAAATCACCACACAGAACCAGTGAGTGAGAAAAGGTGAAGGTCCAATTTATTTAATTCGTTACATGTGATCTCCCCATCCCCTGAAATGAGGCTCCCTTTTATAAAGTTGACACACCCTTGGTTTGCCCAAAATACCATTACATGTGATGTCTGGGTGATGTATGGGTGATGTAATGCATTTTTATGTTCTTTCCAATCCTGCTATTTTTGCCTCAGACTTCTTGAAACCTGTTGAGTTTGCACTTACTCTATCAGTTCTCCTTTTTGTTGTTGCTTTCTTTGGCATTTCTGAGCTGACTTTGAGTGAGGTCATATATCACCTGTATGCTTTTTCCTCCTTTATCATGGTACCTATATGCTTTTTTCTGCATTGTTATTAGCATATGTACTGTATGATTTAGTCAAATTATCATTAACCATTACTTTGTTATTCTGATTACTCTGGGTCTGTGTGTGAGTGAGTTCATGTTCTTGGGTGCTGTGTGTTGCACTTCCTCTTTTTGGTCAGGCCCTAGGCCTTGCTATAATTAACTTATTTAAGAGACATTGTCTGTAAGGAAGAGTGCGTGACTCTGTTCTTTCCAATATTCTCACTACATCTTCATTCTCCATATTTTATTACCCTTGTGTTTTATTTCTATCAAAAATCTTATCCAACATTCCCTCCTCTGAGGCTTTCCAAGACTCACATCACTAATTTAGCTAATTTAGTGGGTATCTGTGAATAAACTGATTCTGGCCGTCTTTGGCTAGTTGCTTAATAGTGACTTTTACCTACCCATAGTGTCTGCGATTGTACTCAACCTTTGTCTGGCTGCAAGTCGCAACTATTTCTATAATGCTGTTGTTGGTGTCTTTTAGGGAGTAATTGCTTTGATCACACTGGTTAAATACTGATTGCTTGTTCTCGTACCTGCTATTCAGTAGCTGTATATACTTGAAATTTTACCTATTTTGTCCCTATTTTTCTCGACTGGGTTTACCACCCTCTGTCTTGTATCCGTCGGGATGTCAAGGTTTTCTGATTACCACATTTCCTTGCTTTTCACAGTTTGTGCCTTCGCACCCAGGGGTGGGCGAAAAAAACCTCTTTTATGAAAAAATTCCCACCCCGCCAGCACCCTTGTGCTCGACAGCACACCTTTTCCTGTGCCTGGTTGCATTTACAATTCTTTACACATTGCATGTATCATCATAAACAGTTCATAACAATTCACTTAAACAGTTTAAGTTTCAACAAGTCAAAGTCCATTATCCTCCATTCGGCAGCGTCCTTCAGTATGCTGGTTTTCTTCAACCCAGGCACTTTGCGTACCGTATAGGGCCACCCTTGGGGAGAGGTTACGCTAGCACTTACACCCAGGGCATGGCTCATCACTTCTTCTTCACTTTCTTGAACTCACATGCACATTCAAGCAAATGGAGGCACGGACTAAACATAACCAACATGACATGGTAATCCCACATGTTTAACACTGATATCCCTTTGTCAGCCCTGTCTTATTCTCAGATAGGTCGTATAGACAATTACCTTGCATTTCAGGTCGTATGAATGACAAATCATAAACACACTTCCAATAAATCAAAAACAATAAATAAAATAACCAAACCAATAAAAAATTCAAATACTGTTTCATAACACTGTGCATCAGTTCCTCTTATCCAGGAGGTGGCTCTGGTTATTGCTTCGTACCCGTGATCACTGGCATCCTCCTTCCCTCTATGAGGCTGTGACACCTCACCACAGTAAGGACCAGGATGATCATGAGACCACTTAGGGCAACGCCAAGACATTTTAATGTTTTTCCCCGAACATTATTCCCAATACACAGTTCCCAGTTACTGAGAGCGTGGTCCACCGCACTGGCCAGATACGGCAACCACTACTCTTAATTAGTATGATCTAAACCATGGGCTTTGTTTATTTGGCCCAGTCACGGGAGAAAGGTCGCTGGGGTCACGCACAGTACACCACAGCCCTGTTCCTGTTTTTTTTTTTTCCTTTGCACCACCTTTATATATCTACAAAGGCTACTAAAGCCTCATAAGTCCAGACAAGTTAAGACAAGGGGAGCATTTGGCTGTGATTGATCAGCTGCTTCTATCATGCCTCTTAACGGTTGAATCCTTACAGTGAACTTACACATCACCCAAGGCCTGCTAAATGACTAAATCCTGCCATGCCCAAAACGGCCATCATTTGTTTTACCATCTGCAGTTGTAGCGCTCTACTTATAGCTTTCATATGTTTTGGTGTACTTGTACGGCTTTCCCTGCTCTTTGGACGGACTACAGATCAAAAGATCATGACGTATTACAACACAATACTTTGATATTCCAGGGCTGGGAGATCTCGAGCTAGAACCTGATTAACATTGACGGGCTCTCACAGTATTCCTGCTGGAGTCCAGTGTATGTATATTGTTACCCTTCATACATAAACACAAACAGATACTGAGAATCTGTGTCAAGGGGTACACTGGAAAAAACAGAGCATAGGTCTATTACCGTATACCATTTAGTCCCTTCTGGTATTTTAGACAGAAGGGTGTGTGGGCCGGGCACCACAGGTGTTTCCAGCATGACTACTGGATTCACAGCCCTTAAATCATGTACCCAACCTCCATTTATCCAAATCTGGTTTTCTTACAGGGAAAATGGGTGTGTTGAACTGGCTTTTGGTGGGGACTAGTGCTCCAGCCTCCATCAGACCGTATATCATTGGCTGTATTCCTTCTCTTGCCTGCACTGATGGTGGGTACTGTCTCTGACATGGCAGCCTCACATGTTCCTTAACTTTTATTTTTGTCAAGCTTGCTGACTTATCCATCCCTGACTTAACCAATGGGCACTGTCTCCAGAAGTTCCTCACCTTCCTGTCTCTCTTTTGTCTCTACCATTGCCATCTGATAACCTTTACCACCTTTACCACCTAGCAATGTTGAATAACCTTTACAAACTTTAGCAATAGATTGAAATTGCACAGGATTGCATCATCATATCAAACATGTTTCACAAATATTACAGTGGAATCGCAAGGGAAATCAGTTTCATACTTACCTGAACACATGTGGACTATCAGAACACATAATACTCAACTCTCTAGTCTAAAAAAAAAACCAGATGAATAAATCAGGAGTCTGTTCTTGAGGTCTTCATTTACTCAATGTGAACAACAGCATATGCAATAAATAAGTCATGAAACCCCATGTACAGATGTGAGATGGTCACAGTCACAGGACTTCCATGTCCTTTATGAAAAATCTAGGTCTCTTAAGCATAAGCTTTTATATTTTACTATAAAAGTGGCATACAATCACTGGTGCTTTACAGTTTTCACAGTTAAATGTATGAGCACCACAGAGAGATTTTGTAATAAAGGTCTGTAATGATTATTGCTTAAATTCTCAAAGTCTCAGCTTATTCAGTTATTCATCTTAAAGTACATTATCCACTAACTACTGTAATTTATTAGTGACTACAGTGAACTAATAGAAAATATGTGTAGATATGAGAGTAGTTTAAAGAGTTAAATGTTGAGCATTTTTGCATCTTGGGTTTTCCTATTTAACAGGAATTTCCAATAATGTGATTTTGAAACAGAGTCATTTTGTTAATTAGATTTATATTGATAGTGTTGCTTGACTAATCGTATTACCATATTACTAATATTACCATATTACTAATCATAAATATACACAGATACACAGATGCCAGATTTAATATTCAGCTAAAGACATTTTTTTTCTTACAGTAGTGTTCCTACAACAGAAATGTTTGCTTGTTCTTCACCCTAAAATTTTAGATTATTTGTTTTATGTGGGAATTTGTAGAAATACAAATTTACAAACTTTTATTGAATGAATGTGATGATACAAATGTATTTTTTAGAAGATCATCTTGTTGATATAATATAAACAAAAATGAAAAATAAATAAATAACAGAAAAAAAAAGAAAAACAATAATGTAATGTGAAAAACCATCCGCAATTCTACAAACATACTACAAATAGGATAAGCAATACTCAGACGTCAAAGAAATAAGTAAATTAGTGAACACAACCACTAAATGGCCACAGAAAGGCCACAAACAAATGAACAGATGTTTTCCCAGCAATGCTATAATATTTTATATATGAGAAAACATAATGCAAATTTATGTACTTCTTCAAATTTCTAGAGTTTCTATTAGTTGTTCTTTTGCACGAATTCAACATTTGACAATAGAGGGATTTGCCGACATTTGGCGATAGAGGGATCTAAAAGTCATTCTAAATTAATTTGACAATGGATTTGTAGGATTTTTTAAGTGCAAAAGCATGAGGAGTACTAACTTTAGTACTAACTTTAACTACAAAAACTGCATGCCTTTTCAATTGAGAAATGTCCACAGGCCAGGTAAAATTAAACAAAGTTGGATAATTTCTAGATAATTTCAAAGGATTAGAGGTCGATCACAAAGACAAGACCAGAAAGAGATACAGATGCAGGCAAAGTTTCAAATAAATCCAGTCTCAAAAAAGTTATAATATGCGCAAGGGGGTGAATTTGTATGTGCATAAGGGCAGTTTGCAATCTACATAAATGAGGAAGATTACCCAGACAAATTTGTATCTGACACCTTTGGGAGTTAAGGGCTTATAAAAGTCTATGAGCTTGGAGCAGCACAGTTTACAACACATGAGTTCTCATCAGGTTATTTAATAATTGAGTCCTCTAAAGAAATGGTCTACTTTAAAAGTCCTTGACACAGTCCAGTATGACAGATGTTACTTATTTGGGGAGAGAAGTGTGTGTGTGTGTGTGTGTGTGTGTGTGTGTGTGTTGGATGGAGATGATAGCTCAGAATTTCAGCTTTCATTTCCTGATATTTATATCTGATTTGTTAACAACATAGTAAATGACACATTTTGTTTGAACCCACCCATTTTTCATGTGACTGACATGTGTTTGTTGTTGCCCAGTTGTGCCCTGTTAAACTGGTTGTTGAAACAATAAATAGCTGAATGTCTTGGTTTGAGCCCTATGTTTTGCTTGTGAAGACTGTATCTGTTGTAAAAAAAAAAAAAAAGGATAAACTAGCTTGAACACCAAAGAGCTGTCTATGGGAGAAAAGCAAGCCATTTTGAAGCTAAGAGAAGAGGGAAAATTTATGATAGCAATTGTACAAACATCGGGCATGGCCAATACAACATTTGGAGTGTACTCAAAAAGAAAAAAACACAGGTGTACTAACAACTAGACCTGATCAGGTCGGCCAAGGAAAGCAACAACAGTTGAATACAGGAACATTGTGAGAGCAGTGAAGAAAAATCCAATAAGAACAGTCAGTGACATCACCAACAGCCTCCACAGGGCAGCGATGAAGGTATCACAATCAACTGTTTGAAGACTTTGATAGCAGAAAATTAGAGGCCATTCCAAGATGCAACCTACTCATCAACAGTAAGAATTGGAAAGCCAGATTGGAATTTACAACAAAATACCAAAACGAGCCTCAAAAGAACCAAAATTAATCTCTACTAAATTGATAGAAAGGCTAAAGCGTGGAGAAAAAAAGGATCTGTTCATGATCCACAACATGCAAGCTCATTGGTCAAGCATGACAGAGGTAGTATTATGGCTTGGACTTGCATGACTGCTTCTGGAACAGGCTCACTAATCTTTATTGATGATGTAACTCATGATGGTAGCATCAGAATGAATTAAGAAGTTCACAGGAACATTCTCTCTACCAATTTACAGACAAATGCATTCAATATAATTGGGAGAAACTTCATCATCTAACAGATCAGTGACCCAAAACACACTGCCAACTCAACAAAGGACTTTTGTTGAAAAAGTGGAGGAATTTGAGAGATTGGCCAATCAATCACCAAACCTTTACCCAGCAGTTCACCTACTGAAAAGGAGACTAAAGGGAGAAACCCCCAAACCAAACAACAACTGAAACAAATTGCACTACAAGCCTTGAAAAGTAACACAAAAGAAGAATGCAACAGTTCGATGATGTCAGTGGGTCAACAGTATGCTATATGTTATTTTTTGTAACTTACTTAAAAATCCTTCGACTGTTTGTTCCAATACTTTTGCACACACAAAATTGGGAATTGGGTGGAATACATCTGCATACTGTAAATCCCTTCTAAAAGCACAAACTTTATCTTAAAAGCATGCCTGTAGTGTTATTTACATCATTTATTCTGCATACACTGCATCTGCATTACCTATTACTTTCTCATTTGTAGCAACACAAACATTGCGTCCATCATATAAATACCTGCTAGCCAAATACCTGGTAGTGCTAGTGTGAAATAACATTTCTATGTATTATTACATGCAAGTTTCAGAGGGAAGAAGGTGTTTCCTGTCACTTCTAATCCACTGAATGTCAGTCAGGTAATCAGCTCAATTTGCCAGTCTCTGGCTGCTTCTAATTTCCTTGCAACCTCAAAATGAAGATCTTAATCAGTGTTTGCAAGCACTGGTGTCAAGCAGCGCCTGGATTGACTGGATGATTAATTTAGAAATGTGCAGGTGGAACATGCCTAAGTGTCATTTAAGACCAGGCATGCATATTATAAAGTAATCTCTGATCCAAACAATTGATTTTCACTTGATAGCATTTTTCTATCACTGCATAGAGCCACTAGAAGGAAATGCTGATACTTTAGGCCATGCTTAGTATTCATGCAGAAACACATAATTCTACTACTACTGACAAAGAAAATATACAAGAAAGTATGATGGGATCGGCTGATCCATGCACGCACACACACACACACACACACACACACACACACACGCTGAAATGAATACAAATGTGCCGTTACACCACAAATTCTCAGAAACCAAAATTATCTGCATTTTCATTCCTTCTTCACCTCTTCCTGAAATATTTAAACCCAGATACATTAGGATTTGTACACGCTTCATCGGCTTCAAACCCAAGTTCCATTTTCCATTTTCCATTAAAGTTTGCTTTTTTCTGGTTGATCAGACATTTGCATTGTGAGAAGTTGTTGCTAATCACGGTCACAAATATATGTCTTATATTTAGAATTTATATATCTAATTTAGTCAGTTCATTGTGTCCTAAATTTGATGAGATTGCAAAATCTAAAGCCTCTAAATTTTCCATTATGTGCCACAGATCCAGTGTAAATAAAGACATGCAGCATCGCAATTGAATTAGGCTTGCAGAAATATTGACTGATTCAGTCAAGAACATTTATTTCCTTCTATAAGTTCTGCCCATGAAAACATTTTGCCACAATGAGTTCTTTCTTGCATATAATCATCTTTTTAAATTGTGTGCTTCAGCGTATTTTGTCCTCTTTGTCTATCTCATTGGAAAATAATGCAAAACTGTCTTCATTTTAATCTACATTTATTATCTTAATACAACCCCAATTTCAAAAAAATTGGGACACTGTGTAAAATGTCAATAAAAACTGAATGCAATGATTTACAAATCTTATAAGCCATTATGCTATTCACAATAGAACACAGAAAATATATAAAATGTTTAAACTTTGGAAATGTACCATTTTAAGGAAAAAATAAGGTAATTTTGAATTTGATGACCGCAACACATCTCAAACAAGTTGTGATGGGCAATAAAAGGCTGGAAAAGTAAGTGTTGCAAAAAAAAAAAAACAGCTGAAAAACCACACCACCCCTGTACTGATTTTTTTTTCGTAAACTTGACTACGCTATATTTTAATCCTTACTTAATGAAATTAATGACAACTGTGAATTTTTTTTATATATTTTTGGATAATACTATACATGCACATATGTACAGTATAGCCCTCTGAATTGTTTTCTATAAATATCTACAACTTGTCTCCAGAATATTTGTCATATGGCACAGTCTGCCTCAGTGTTCAGAAACTTTGCACCAGTGAAATGCACAAATTTGGTGATTTTTTTTGACAGTTGTTGAACTCCTTCTCCAAGACCTCATTTCAGCTCTCTCTCTCTCTCTCTCTCTCTCTCTCTCTCTCTCTCTCTCTCTCTCTCTCTCTCTCTCTCAGTGTGTGTGTTTATTTTTATTCTAAGCTCCAATACACAATCTCAGATAGGACAGAAATTTTGTGTCTGGGCCTTGCAAAATATCATGTATTACAGATTGTATGGCATTGTATTACACCTATATTTTGATTGCTCAGAAGGTGTTGATTACTTTTCTGTAACAGCAGCTCTGAGAGTAGTGCCAGCTAAACACGTCTCAAAATAAGCTTCTAAGACTCTTGTGTTTTTAAACATGACATTTCCTTCCAGTCAACCAAAGTGTCCTTTTCCCATCATATCACTTGATGTAATTCTTGATTGCTCCTTTTTCCCTTCCTCTGTTTGTTTAACTGCCTCGTTATTTATTCATGAATCCATCTTGTTCCATTGTGATTAGCATGAAACCTCTCAAAACCAAATTACAGTGAGTTGATATTGTGATTATGGATGTGCTGGATGCCTGCCACCTTTGTTATCCAGGAAATTGCACCATACTTTGTGCACCTGCTACTTGGACTGCTGTAGCTTACATGTTTCTCTCACTCTTCTCCAAGAAAAAAAAAATAGAAAAGCACTAACCCACAAAAGCTCTAACTCACATTTTCAAACAAGGACATCCAAACCAATATTTAATCTGTCTAATTGAACTTCCCACTCGCTGCCACCTGCCAAATCAATTTCATAATTTTCATCAATTTTCAATTCGATCTTATGCAAAGTTCATACTAATCCAGGATGATTTCATGTAAAAAAACAGCTAACTTTTAAATGCTTCTTGATGTTTCATACACATTTCCAATCACATGTTGCTACGTTAAACAGTGTTTCTGCAAAATTGGTAAAATAAGTCTATAATCTCCCCAAAAAAGGCGTGGATGGCCACCCGAGCCCACTTTAATAGGCGTCCAATAATCCTTGACTTCTGCTCACCAGAAAACATGCTCAGATAAATAGCAAACATGGCTAATCCAGTCTAACTGGACATGCTGCCTGTTTGAGGGCAGGACAATCCATCTTTGCAATCAGCAGTTTGTTTGTTAACAGAACAGAGATTGATCTTTTCCAACAGCTGCAATCAGCAACAAGGTAGACACTTGGGGTTGCAATGAGTTAATCTTTAATTGCAGCTCAAACAAACAGTTCAGTGGTGCAGAGGTTCTGTGTGTTTGATGTGTGTGTGTGTGTGTGTGTGTGTGTGAGAGCATTTGTTTGTTTGTTGAGTGTGAACATTATTTCTGGGTGATTCATCAGAAGATTAATTTTTGATGCTAATGAAGCCTTCGCACCATAAAATACATTTTAATGTCTTCCAAACCGTATGTCTATTGGCATATGAGAAAATTATAGAGGCATTCATTTCATATTTTTTGAATCAAAGCTAAGGGAACTTGGGTCATCGACTGGCCTTTAAAGGGGAACGTTTTCTCTTGCCAATTTCAGATTGATCCAAAGTCTTTTTGCTGTTGACCTCCTCCTGTCTTGGTGCTGATTGAACACTAAAGAATAAATCAGGGAGGGTTTTTTAGATCAGTGTATTGATCTTTCAGAGAAGTAGTGATGTCAGATCTATTTCCAGCCAATGTTTTTTGCTCATTAAACGCTTTTCTCAGAGGTAACATTTTACCTAGAATGCTTTAAAATTCTGAAAAGCAAGTACCTCTTTTGTCATTCTGTTCCACGGATTGATGCAGAAAGAGTGGTTTGGGACTCATATAAAATTGTATCTACATACATACATACATACATACATACATAATTAGCATTTTTGTACTCAAGGTATTTATAAATATAAAACGTAAATCACCCCAAACTCACTTGAGAACACTAGTATCCTGTTGCTATCCAAACTATTCAACAATCTCAGTGTAGAGTATTTCTCATATCTTTACAAACTTTGTGCACAAAATCCCAAATTAAATTAAAATTGTACCAGATTTCAATGAATGCCACAGCTTTTTTAACTGTTTTATTACTTTTATTGTTGTTGAATGTATATTTTTACATCTAGCTGCAACATACAGTCATACACTGTCCAAAAATATTTTTTCTGTAATAATAATAATAATAATAACGTCACTGACATTTAATATTTTAGACTTACCTTTAGAAGATTATTTTTTTTTATACACACTTTTTTTTCCATAGGTAAAAGTATATATATTTTTTTACTCATGGTATTCCTAAATTTAATTTTGATACACATTTTAATGTTTAATTTTGAATATAAATGAATTTCATAAAATAAAATTTAAGAATATGGATAGGTTTTTAAATAATTTGTGTGTGTGTGTGTGAGTGTGTGTGTATATATATATATATATAAATAAAATAAACACTACAACATCCTGGTTGCAGAAGTGTGCACATCCTTCTCTGGTAATACATTATGGAGGCATCCTTTGGATTTATTTCAGTCTTTATGACTACCTTTCTGTCAACTTTGTATACATGGAAGCGCCTTTAAACTCTCAGGGGATCTCCTGGGCACAGGTGCTATTGAGTCATTTCACAGATTTTCTGTGGCAATGAGGTCTGGCCTCAGGGCTATTCCAACATTTTGATATTCCTTTTGTGAAGTAATTTCTTGGTTGACTTGAATGTGTGCTTTGAGTTGTTATGTTGGAAGGGGAAATTATTCATCCTCAGTTTTTGAAACTGACCAGCAGGTTTATTCCAGTACAGCTTGATTTCCCAGCTGAAAAGAGGCATAGTCAAAGCATGATATCACCACCACCATGCTTCAAATTAGGTATGGTGTTTGGAAGCTGAGCTATGTTTTTGTGCCAAACATATGTTTAAGCATTTAGCCAGAAAGCTTCACCTTTGTCTCATCAGACAATAAGACATTGTTTAGGGTGATCAAATTTATTTTTTTGTTGTTGGTTTGTTTTTGCAAAATTTAGACAAAGCATTGATGCTCTTGGGTTCCTTTTTGCCAGCCTACCCTATAATAAAGACATGTCCAAAGCATAGTGGCATAGTGACATCTGAGGCGGAGCAGGGAAGAAAAGTGGAGCTCTTAGCCTCACCGGGAGGCGGAGCAACGTCTTCAGCTGAACAGAGAGACTGCGCAGCAGCCTCAGCTGAACAACATTCTTTGTCAAGCACAGCAGGCTGGACAAGACCCACAGTGGGGGAGGGAGAGAGATTGTTCCAGCCTGGTTGGAAGGCTACCCTTTGGCATACCCCATGACGGAGTACATCACGTTAAGCCATTCCTGATTGGCTTTAGTTATGGAGAATTTTCCCTCATACTCCCACCTTGCCTTTCCCTTTCATAAAGGGCCTTTTGTACTCTGAAAAAATCTGCTGCATTCATGTTAAGGTTAAGAATAAATATAAACCAAAAACCATAAACACAGCAACAGAGGTAACAGCAAAGAAAGACAAAGATAAGACAACCAGTGTAGTGCAAACTGTGGCTATAAATACCCATAAGTGCTCATTATCAAGAATGAAGTTCAGATGTATTGGTCATGTGACATGATAGTGTGGTGCATTGGCTGCTGGGAGCTTCTGAGAGATCCTTCTCTGATATTACATGACAGTCCAGAATATGGGGAATTGTTCTCACATGCAAGGAGTGTCCACTAAAGATTCAACAGTGTAGATTTTTTTAATTTCCACTGTATATCAAACTCCACATACAATATATACAATGATTTCAAATATAAATTAATTTGTTAATTTCTATCTTCTGACTTACAGGAATTTCAGTATTCAGCTGGTGAGCTAAATCGTAAACTTTATTAAACTCATTACTGTGCCATTTTTTTTTATATGTGCCTATTTTATAAATGTTTCCCCTGTTATATTTCTTCACTGATTTCACACTCTTTTACTCCTGTTGTCGCTTCACTGTGCTACTGTTTTCCTTTAGCTACCTCAAAAGAAGTCAGTGCATAATGCATCATGGTATAATAGCAATCAAGATGTCCTCTCCTATCCTGATAATGTATAAGCTTCTTTTCACACAGACTTCTTCTGATTTCCTGGGAATTGGACTAGGCCTTACATTCACACTTCTACACTATCTGTTCTTAAATTCTGATAGAAAATCATAGATACCTAACCTCAAACACAAATACAGAGGGTAGCTGGTAAATTGTTGCCATATGGCAACAATGTGCAATAGTGGAAAGTATAAAATAGTCAAAAAGGAAGCATGTATAAGTTTATAAATTAAGATAAATGTTATCTTCTAGAAAGGATTTACATTTAGTTGTGAAATGTATGTGGATGGATTAACATTATCTCTTTAATTCTTTCTCTTGAAACATAACATTTACAAAATAAGGTGCAATTGCAAAATGTCTGAAATTACAGAAGTTGTTCTTACATTGAATGTAAAAAAAAAATGTAAATACACTATTAGAGAAGCTTATAGTGCATTCGCTAAGGATTAGTTTATAATGCTGTAATCTTCACTGGCTCGGGCTCAGTCCGGAAAAAGTTGAGAAAAATAACTGACATGACCAGTTAAGACTGGATTAAAATCACAGAGAAGCTCTGGAAATTATTACATAACAACACCTCCCCATAAAAAAAATAATCCTGTCCAAATAGCCCTTTAGTATCTTTTTTGCTTTTGCTTGCATTTTAAAATTTAACAGAATATTCACAATATGTCAACTTCTTTAAATGACAAAAATAAATCTTACTTATCTCAGATAGTGTTTCAGCTTTGTTTTCTTTAAGTAGTTTTGCCTACATATTGAATAATTAATAAAATTTATAGATCCATCCAATGATGACCTTCCCCATGCCATGTGTGTGGAGAAAAGTATGTGCAAGCAGTAAATGGCATTTTAAAAATTTTGTTAAAGTTAAATCCCCTGTTTTGCATTTACATTGGAAGTTTTTTATTATTGCCAATCAAAAATGTAAGATAAATTAATTATTGCCATATGGCAACACCGTGCAGTAAATAGTTAAATAATTTTGTTGAAGAAATGTGCTTATGAAACTTTTTCAGGCCATTTTTCCATCAGCAATGTGCAGTGTTACAGCTTTTTACAAGTTTTTAAAGCTTAAGTGACGGCTACATCGCTCAGTAATTTCCACATCACTGCTTGACTGAGTTGGGGTCAAACTGGCAGCCGGCAGCTAACTGTCAGTGTCAAAGGTGTTATCCCACTAGCAGGCCTTATGAGGAATGTGTCATGTCAAAGGGAAATTCCCACAAGTCCAAGAGGGGCCCAAAGACAGAAGTGACATGGCAAATAAGACCTGAGTGCTTGATGGGCAATGTCAAAGCTTGACAGTCTGGGAATTGCTATTCATTCACTAAATTCATTCTTTAGTAGCAAGGGAAGCTATAAAGTATTTCATTTTACAATCAAAATCGTAGGCTTGGGAACTAAACTGTCCTCTTGTTTTTGCTGTCACTGACTTTAAGCACTCAGTGATGACATTTTAAATGTTCATGATGAATCCTGCTTAATAAATATTAAACGTGCTTTATAATTCTGCACAGGTCATTATCAGTCAGGCAGCAGTGCAGTATGCCACATTACATTATGATGACACTAATTACAAAGAATTAATTGTAGTACTATATTAAAGCCTTAAGAGGCATATGAGTTTAGAAAATGTTTTTAAAAACCTATAATCATAGTCATTAAGGACTGTCAGCACCGGCTTGACAGAATGTGTGATCAAATATATTTAAGTATATTGGATTGGATGGAAATATTTTGGGGTTTTTTTTGGTTTTGTTTTGTTTGTTTGTTTTTTGTTTGTTTGTTTGGTTTTTTTAACATGGCAGAAGATTTGTAAATTCAGAAATGCGTTTTTATGTGGTGTTCAAGAATCCAAACAGCAATGCATGTTCTCAGGTTATCATAAATTTAAATTTACATTAGCATAATTTGGAGATTTGCTTATCCAGAATGATTTACAGAATAGATTTGTGTTCTCCATCAAACAAATGCATACCCATGCTAGTAGAATTAGGTCAGGGACTAAGAATACCATTAATCCTCTGTAAGAGAATTTGGTGCAGGAGTTCATACAAAGCAGCCAATTTCACTGATTTGTGTATGTGTGTGTCTGTGTGCGTGCATCATGTAGTGCGATAGACTGGCATCCCATTTGGGGTGAATTTGCCCACCTTATACAAAGTGTTAAGAGGATAGGCTTTGGATTCTCATGACCTTGACCAAAATAAAGTGGTTCTGAAGATGAACAAATTAAATCAAAAGTTTATTCCACCACCTGCGTGTCAATACATATAACAAAAAAATCAGACCCTACCTCACCGAACAGGCTACACAACTATTAGTCCAGGCTCTTTTTTTATCTAAAAACTGGACTACTGCAACTCACTACTCTCGGGCCACCCAGCCAGCTCCATCAAACCCCTTCAATTGATTCAGAATGCAGCAGCACGCCTCGTCTTCAAACAGCCCAAAAGAACCTATATAGAACCTAAGAGCTTGTCTGGAACAGCACACTCCTACCTCAACTCTCTCCTGAAGGCTTATGTTCCCTCATGCAATCTGCGATCACCCAACAACCGATGCTTAGTAGTACCTACTCAGTGTGGCTCAAAGTCCCTTTCAAGAAACTTCAAACTAACTGTTCCTCAGTGATGGAATGAACTTCCAACCTCAATCCGGACTGCAGAATCTTCTATGAACACCTATAAATAAATAAATAAATAAAAAATTACAAAAATGTAATTTACACTTTACACATCTACTCTGCGCACTTTGCTTCTTCTGGAACCTATTTAATGGATCTTGTGTGGTAGCACTACTTGCATTGTTCTCTGCTTGATATCACTTTGCTAGTATGTTCTCATCTGCATGTCACTTTGGATAAAACTGAATAAATGTAAAATGTAAATGTAAAATGTATAAAATATATCAATCTAATTTATCAAGGAAGTTTAAGAGCTCCTAACAGGAATATGATTCTACCAGGGTTAAGAATGAATGAATGAATGAGAGACAGAAATTTAGAATACTACATACCTTTTAAAAGACTATTAAAAAAGTACAAATAAAACTTATGAATACTTTTTCCATTAACAAGAACTATTTTAGACTCATTACTCATTTCATAACTGCCTGTTAATTTCTTGCTTGAACTGTATCTGACAGACTCAATAAGCTGGTTTGACAGTTTGACAGACTCGACAAGATAGTGAAGAAGGCCAGTTCTGTTGTTAGTCAAAAACTGTACAATCTATAGACAGTGGTGGAAAAGAGAATGAGAGACAAAATCAGGTCCACTCTGGGAAACCCCTCTCATTCACTGTAGGTTGAGTTGCTGCAGATAGAGAGCACCTTCAGTCACGGGCTCATCCCCCTCCCAGGTGCAAGACGGAACACTTCAGATGTTCCTTTGTGCTGACAGCCATCAGACTGTACCTAACACCCTCTCCCATGCCTTGACTTTCCTTTACAAAACTAAATATATTGTTGTAATATGTGTACTGTATTGTTCTATTTATATTGGTTACATATCACTATTCATAGTTATTGCTATATGTTTACACTGGTTATACTGTACATCTGCTATAGGAATATTGTATTGTGTATACTGTTCATATGCAATATGTATATGGGCAGTATGTATATTGTTGTATCTGTTTATATTGTTCATAAGTACTTTATATAGTTTGCGCTTATATTTATACATTATCTCATGTCATTTCTTCACTGTTGTCACATGAAAAGATATAATCAAATATTTACAAAAATGTGACGGGTATACTCACTTTTGTGATATACTGTATAAATGTATCCACTGTATTCTTGATATATCCCTGTATTTTTCTCCTCACTTGGGTGCTGTGCCACCCAAAGTTCTTCCCCTGGGGTAATAAAGTATTATGTTATGTTATCTTATTTTATCTTATTGCAATGACGCATCATTTGCATAAATTTTTTAAATGGTAATTTGGAATATTTCCAAATGGTAACCACATATATGGTTTTAATTAGTTGCTTTAACCAGGTCAGGGTCATGGTGGATCTAGAGTTTGTCCCTGGAACACCCTGAGTGTGAGGCAAGAATACGTCCTGAATGGGACACCAGTCCATCACAGTGTTCCATGTATATACATATACACACCTAGGGTCACCAATCCACAATCCAATCACATGTTTTTGGGAGGTGGGAGGAAACCGAAGAACTTGGAGGTAACCCAGGTGGACATGAGGAGAACCTACCAAGATGTGGATGGGTTACCTTTTGAGTCTGGTTCCTCTCAAGATTTCTTCCTCATGTCATCTCAGAGTTTTTCTTGCCACCATCACCTCTGGCTTGCTCATTAGGGATAAATATATTAATTTAAAATTCATATCTGGCATTTAAATATTGTCTATATAGGTCCATTGCTAAAAGCGCTGTTCAAATAAAATTGAACTTGAAAAACTCCACACAGACAGTAACCTGTGTACAGTATCAAACCGCAGACCCTGGAGCTGTGAGATGGCAATGCTACCCATTGCAACAGCTTGCCATCCTTACTGTAATCATGCTTGAGAAATATGAGTTTCATCTGTCATTCTTCACCCATGATGAAATAACTCTGTGGTGTATGTAAATATTATATATAAGAAGGTCATGTCTAATCTCCACATAATTATAGATGATTAAAATGAACTGGAATTAACTTCATCTGGTAAAATCCTTAATTGAAATATTGAAAATTTAAAAAAGAAAAGTTACTGAAATGATTCTCAGACATTAGATACAAGTCTGCATCAAGGACATCCATGATTATTTAGACATCTCTGGCGGGTACATTCAGACACTATTGACAGTGTCTATCATCGTTGCACCCTCATGAGACCTTTCTATTGCCGTCGGCAGAGGAGATGATATGTGATGGATTGTAGCCATGTATTTTTATATTGTATCTGGTGGCAATGTCAATTGTGTATAGATTCCCTTAGATTGCCCCTCCCTCCGCCTCCCTGCTTCTCCCATCTCTCAGCTCCATTGTCCTTTTCGACCTAACCTTTTCTCCATTTCATTTCAATTCAGCTTTATTTGTATTGGTCTCCCTACTTTCTTTCTAATGGACTTTGTCCCAAAACATTTATTGAGATCTTTCTCACTGTTTGACCATTTCACTTTCAGTTTTTATTTCTCTTTATTTATCCCCAGCACAGATCTCACACTGTGAGTCCGCAATGGCTACAATGCTTGTCCGTCTGTCGCAATTGAACATGGCCCCCTCAAGCCAGAGGCATGCTGGGAGGTTTAGCCCACCTAAATTGTCAAGGAAAAAGCAGCCTGCTGTTCACTGTGGGAGCTTTAACTAAATTTAACACACTCCTGAGCACAAGAAGGCCAGTGTACATTGTTCCAGTGCCCTTTCTGTGATTGTGCCTACTGTGGCATGCATTAATCACATCAAGCTGAAGTCAATGCATCCATATCACAGATCATGCTATTGTGTTATCATTGATTTCAAAACTGAAAGTGCTTTATGTTTATTCTTGAAACAAAATGAAATATTCCTGATGGTTATAATAATTGTGAATTTTGATGCATTAATAAACAGCCTGCACATAAAATAGGTAAAAATTTGCTCTTAACTGCTATTAATATGGCACAACTCATTTAACACTTTTGTGCTGACGATACAATATATGTGTTATGGGTCTGATAAGAATATATGAAATGGGCAATTCTTTCAGATCAGCCTATTCATTTGCTGTATTGAAATGTGTTACATATGTCCATCCATCCATTCATCCATTCATCCATCTTCTACCGCTCACTCCTTCTTCAGGGTCGTGGGGGAACCTGGAGCCAATCCCAGGGAGCATCGGGTACAAGGCGGGGTAAACCCTGGACAGGGTCCATCGCAGGGCACAATCACACACATACTCATTCATATACTACGGACAATTTAGACACGCCAATCAGCCTACTATGCATGTCTCCTCCTGGGGGAGGAAACCGGAGTACCCGAAGGAAACCCCCGCAGGACAGGGACAACATGCAAACTCCGCACACACATGGCCCCGGCAGGACTCGAACTCCGGACCCTGGAGGTGTGAGGCAAACATGCTAGTTGCTACATGTGTAACACAGGCCCCCTCTGTTACACATGTGATCATGTTTAATATATATATATATATATATATATATATATATATATATATATATATATATATATTTGCGTTGGTATAACGGTGTCATGCTTTAAAATGTATTGAATGAAAATATATATTCTTATATAGATTGTGAGAGAAATTCTGATTTTTCTTCTCATATTAATCTTTTGATCTAAAACCCAAATGTCTTCAGTGTACTGCAAAAACAAAAGAATTGGACGTCCTGCTCCAATACGTTTGCAGGGGACTGTACACTGAAAGTTTTACATACTTATTTTTTTTAGCATGTTTATACCACAGTATTGTTGAATTCTTGATTCTGATTGGTCATAAGGTGTTGATTAATTTTCTGTACTAGTAAATCTGACAGTAGTTTGAGGTGCGATTCAAATAAAGGTGTAGATTAAGGCACTCATTCTAATTCTAATTCTAAGTCTAATGATAAGAAATAAATGAAAAAAAAAACATTGTAAAACAAAGAAAAACGTATTATCATTGATTTAGTGACATTTTCTGTTCATTTAACATTTATGGAAGGAGTCTCCAGTGTCAATAAGTCAATACGTTTTCTGTCATGTCTATTAGGACAGAGGACTGTGCTTTCCACTTTCTCTGTGACAAAGTTGATTTCTTTTTTCTTAATGACCTCAAGAAATAGGAAAAAAGATAACAAGAATTAACTTGATATCAAGAATTAACTTGTCTCGTGGATGTTCCATAGCATTAAATGTAACTATAAAGCCATGTTCCAAAATCTAGTGGAAAGTCTTCATAGAAGTGTAGAAATTATTATAACAGGAAAGGAGGACTAAAACTGGAATGGGATGTTCAACAAGAACATATGGGTGTGATGGTCGGGTGTCCACAAACTTTTGCCCATATAGGGTATATTATTACTTAATCTTAAACTACATAACTGCCTCTAAATCCCAACAGACTTTAAGATAAAAGTCAAACCTTTAACCTATTGTTCATCAGAAAGCACAGAATTCTCCCCTTTTTGATGCCAGCTCAAAGCTAAGGTTTTGATCAGTTCACATGTCTCCCTTTGAGCAGTTTTGACCTAAAGTACCTCATGTCCCAGATCAAAACAAGCGGCTTACACCATGCCATCTACTGGGGACTCACGACCTGGGATTTGGGATGGTTGATTCATCTCGATCCATATTCAGTTAAGCGCTATATTTGGCAACGCATTATGCTCTTGATCTTCTTTGACAAGCCTAAGCCTGCCGTGATGGGGGAGATTAGAGCAAGAAAATTTTTTTTGATTATGACTATGATTATATCTGTATGCTTATTGAAAGGTTTTGTGCATTTATTCTCTAAGTGTCTCCTCACAGCAGTGAAAATAGCAAAATGGAATGGCATAAGCTCTTCCTGGCTCAACTTTTCCACCATGCAACACAACACAACAGAGATATTTTTCAACTGAACTTAGTCCATGTACTTTGTGTACAATTCCGCCCGGTTTAAAACAACAATTAAGGATTTGCGGTACACAACATGATTAGTTAACAGCTGCATTAGCATGAGCTGATGAAATTATTCATATGCAAGTTTCGAGATGGAGTTCAGGTGGTTCAGATGGAACCAGCAATGCAAATGACCCACAATGTAATGAGACACACAGAAGCTGAGACATCCAGCCAGAGCACCACTTTGCATGCACTTGTTATTCAAAGCAAAAATGGCAGTGTTGCCCAGGGATCCAAATCCTCATTCATCCAGGAGAGCGCTTAAAACTCAAATCTCTCAGTGCTTCTTGATTAACGATGTAATGGTACATTTTTTTTTAGTATTTTTTTTAACAGACTGGAGCAAAAGCAAAGAAAAATGAAGAAGGAATTGTTTGCATGAAAAAATAATTTTATACATTCCAAATGTCACAAATGTCACAAATGTCAGATTCAAATGAACAGTTTTAATCTGACATTATGAAATTAATATTGTTAACCTGAGTTAAAGCCAAGTTTAGACCAATAAAAAAAAATAAGCACACTAAAAATGTATATAGCTACAGCAGAAATGGAAAGAAAGAGCTGGGGGTGTGTTAGAGAGATAGAGGAAATGATCGGTGGAGAATACTTGATTACCAGATTATCTCTACACACCAATCCCCTCAGGCAATCTGTGTAAACAAACGCATTCTGAACACGTCCCAACACATGGCCTCCCTTGCATAGTAATATGGCCACCCATTTGAGGATGTGATTTGGAGCAAGATGTTCAATATGGGAGGACAGCAGACAAAGTGAGTCTGGCATCAGATACCCAGCGCCTGTGGACATGCCCAGAGAAATACAGCAGTCTAATCTATTTAACTTGGCCATTTTTTATTAAAACTAACATAAACTCACAAAAATTCTAACAATTCAAATTAGAGGCGCATAGATTCCAGTTACAGTATCTTGAAATATCTGCCAAAACTGAGTACAGATACTTAAATATATCGTCATTTTTGACAGTGCCAACAAAAACAACAATTGTTTGTGCGAGAAATGCAGCAGTAGGACAGTAATTGACAGAAATGAACAGTCCAACAAGTTTATGCCTAGTTTAATGGGAAGACATCTGTCTCAATTAAAGAGCATAAGCAACAATGCTCTAAAGACATTAATCCAATCATTATGAGAGAATATGTTTAAGCTACCTTGGGCTATGTGCACTAGAGAATTTGCATTTTGTTGATTTGTACTGTATGAAAATTGTATCAATCACAATGGCGCTTTTCATGCTTGGCATTAACATGCATCCTGGGCAATACAATTGTAAGTGGACAGCTTTAAGCACAGGTGTGAACACGGTCCAATGTGTCTCAGAGATGCATTGTGATCCAATCACTCAAACCACCTTCGGTGGTGGTCTGGGATGTAAATGACCACATAACATTTGTAGCGTGAATGCAAAAGCACCCCAATGCACCTCGAGACAAAAGATCAGCAGTACTTGCTGTCAGGAAACTTGTCCATGCTCATAAAGTAAGTGTGTATCTCTATAGAGCTTTATAGTTAACTTTATCAGATGTACAATGCATATGAATTACTTATGGGAGTAGAGAAACTGCTCTAAGGTCCCTGCATGTCAAACTGAATTAATATGCATGAAGTAAAGCTAACATCAAATCTACTGTAGCATTGGCCATTGCCCTTGCAACTAAATTTAGCATCCGGTGTGGTTTGGAGCTCTTAAGAACAGTGTGACTGTTTCTGGCATTCAACTAGGGGTCTTAATTAGCTTTGAGAAAACATGAATGAGTTGGTTCAGAAAAATTATATGAGCTATCTGGGTCCAGTGCTGCCTACTTTGACTTTGTCACTAGATTTGGTTATGTATTATGTATTTACCTTATGTATTTTTATATATATTCTCTAATCTAAAGCTGTTCATTGATTTTCTATAAGAGCCACTGTGACAGTAGCTCCAACTGTAATTTAAATAATAGGTAGGTTTTAATGAGCTCATTCTAATACATTATTGTTTCTATAGTAACAGCTCATTCACAGGCATTTTTTGTTTGAGGCTCAATGTAATCTCTCCTATAAATAAGCAGTTAAAACAAACATGTTTAATAAAGATAAAATGTATAATCATTGACATGGTGAAGCTTTGGTATTTATTTAACATGTATGGAATGTGACTCAAGTGTCAGTACTTTGTAACTGTCACGGTATTGTAGAGGCGGAAGATGCAAGTGCAGATAAAGTTTATTAAATAAAGTGCTGGCAAAACCAATGACATGACAATATGGACAATAAGCATGTATAGAGCATACAAAGCAAAGAACATACAGATGTGCATGATTCAGGGGTACACACCACAAAAACTAATACAATGACAAAAGATTGACAATAAAACACACAGAAACCAGAACTTAAATAGGGGTGATTATAAGGACTAATACAGAACAGGTGTGAGTCATCAGTGGGACATGTGACATGGTCATGTGATGTGCTGGGGCTGAGGAGTAATGTAGTTCAGGATCCCTTTGGCATTATCTGACAGCACCCCCAACCCCCCAAAATCATCAGTGGAGCAAGGAGACAGAGTGACCTCCTCAGTGGAGCAAGGAGGTGACACAATGTCCTCAGCAGAGTAGGAAGTCGGAGTGACATCCTCAGTGGATCCGCGTGGCATAGTGAAGACTTAAGTGGAGCAGGGAGATGGAGTGATGCCCATGGCAAGCTCGTGATCTGTAGTGGCATCATTTGTGGGCAATGGGGCAGAGGAACAAGAAAGCAGAGAGACATCTTGAGCATAGCAAGGAAGTATAGCAATGTCTGAAGTGGGGCCAGCCAGGCCCGGAGACCCCTCCCCAAAAAATTCCCAGAGGAGGTACATGACAGCAGGCCTAGCATTGAGGTGGTCCAGAAGGGTCTCAATCAAGAGAGCAAAAAGAGAGGCTGGTGAGAGAACAACTGTTTATACAGTAGCTGCTATAATGTAAGTGATAACATGATTGAAACTTGTTTTATGGACATTCCCCATGAATGTACCTATAAATGGTTAAAAAAACAGGAAAAGCCATTCATTAATAAATTTAGATGATAATTGCGGGCAAATCTCTGTGCTACATGAGGAATTAATCACTTTGGGATGTGCTCTTATAAGAAAATAATTTACTTTAGGGTGGCTTTGGGATCATACCAGCACAGTGTACATTATTTTCTTATAACACCATGTCTCAAAGTTGTTTATTCTTTACTTATTCATCCATCCATCCATCCATCTTCTACCGCTTACTCCTTTTGAGGCTCACAGGGAACCTGGAGCCTATCCCAGGGAGCATTGGGCACAAGGCGGGGTACACCCTGGACAGGGTGCCAGCCCATCGCAGAGCACTCTTTACTTATGTTCTATTTCAATAAAACAATATTTTATTCTATTCTATTATATACTGTACTATATTCTCTTTTTTGATTATGTTATCTGATGACTTCTAGAGACTTTTCCCTGAAAATAGTCGGCAACACTATCTAGATTTCAGCTTTGCTGCTCTTCTTGCAAAGCTGCAGAAAAAAGTGTTGCAATGGGGATAAAAGCAGCAACCAGTTAACATTAACTGACATATTGTGAGTTCTGGCAGAAAACAGCCATAACACGGTAAGACCTAATTGGCTGCTTATGTTTTGGGTCTGTAGAATACAAAAAAGGTAATAAAATAGACTTGAAAATATTTTTTGCTACAACCAAAGGCCGTTTCAACAGATTTAAATAAAATACTGTACTTTCTATTCATCACTCTGTCACCTGCCCCTTCATGCACATTGTCACCAAATGAAATACACCATGTCAAGGTTTAAAGATTAGAAAGATGTGCACTTAAAACCAGACACAAAATATTTTTTTATTCATTCTAACAGAGACTGCTGAGCTCGGGGAGTGACTCATTGCTGCTTCTTGCTAAGAGCTTCAATCACTGTCAGTACACACCAGAATGTTCACACTTGTTATGTGTGATCGAGGTGAACCAGGACGGAGTGGTTATGTAAATCACTCACCGCTGCTGTTCCGCTGCTGTGCACTTTCATCTTCAGATGTTTATGAATCTTTGTTTGCTTTGTCTGATTTGTTGGCTGTACAGGTAGCGATGCAGTTGTCATGGAGCTTTTTGGGACTGTGAGGGACCGTGAATGCCACTGCCTTTCATTATGCCACAAGAACATTGTGCCTAGTTCTATTTGAGATGTTTAGTTCTACATTCATTGCTATAGACATTTTCTATCTCTTGTACCAATTTCCCTCTTTAATGTTTGATCTGATATAAGGTAGTACTTACAAGACAGAATATGACATATGACCGCAGCAATTTGCTCTACAAGCCTTGATATGCTGATATAAGTAATGTTTATAAGTTCCAGACACTTTTATATGGAATTCATGATAATCATCATGTTCGAAGTGATAGTTCAAAAGTCAAATGCACAGCATTTCCACTCATCCCTGCCAACATTAGTTTGATGTCTGATGTTTCCTTCTTTTAATTTGCACTGAACATTTAGAGAAAATCTGTCAGTATAGCTTCTTGAAAACTGTATGTGTAGTATTCACATACTTGCCTTGAATCTGGACGCATCACGGTGAAGCTGTGTTCACTCAGGCCACAGTGCTCAGGCTCTAAATGACAAAACACAGAGCCAATATGAATTAGCCACCTGTTAGCTAACCTTTGCTCGATAACTAAAATAAACAGAGTGGAAAAGGAAACACAGAATTAACTCAAAATCAGACTTCAATCAACTTAAATCCAGCAGACATTACCCAGTGTGGACACTAAAACACAAATTTGCATAATTAGTCAAGTAGATAAGATTAGCTAGTTAAAACAACTGAAAACACCTGGGCTTGCTGTCATTTCAACAGCTATTTAGTAAAAACAGAACAAAATGTATTACTTGTCTAAAACTAAATATATACCACTCTTGAAAACTTTCTGTTACTCCTCTTCTAAATGTTCTGTTAGTGTAATTTGCTCCTCTATGCGCTTTGTCAGCTTATATCCTCTATGTTTAACCTCCACTGGTGATGTCTCTGTGTTTAGGTCTGCAGCTTCTTTTGTCTATTTACTGTAAGCAACAGTGTCATATTGTGTCACAAGCCCATAGTTAGGCATTCACTAAATTCCATGGGTTTCAGTACTGGAACGTAAAATGGGCATTTCTGGAGGTGTGGCAAAGATGACCTGTTACAAATAAAATTACAGGTCACTGAATATGCACAGAATCGTTTCTTGCGTGGTTATTCCTAGGATCAGCGATGTAAGATGAAGGTAAAAACAGTCCTATTGGTAACTAGTTTTTTATTTAAATCCTGTAAATGCTAAATTAACTAGGTCTTCCAACTGTCAACTTTGCTCTTTCTGTGTAAATAAAGTTGAGTATGAAAACTGTTTTTGAAAAATGTTTTGTCTTGCATGATAGGACACATAATAGAATTGATGTAAAGTCAGTAAGACTTATGTAATTGAAACAAGCGGTTCATGACAGTAGTATTTTTCAAACATGAAAGCCCTGTGATCACGGACAGGTATCTTAAGATATAGCAAGCAGAATAAATGTAAAAGGGTATTTGGCACGAATTCCCCTTGATCAGTGACATGTACAGTGAGTATACCCCTCACATTTTTGTAAATATTTGATTGTCTTTTCATGTGACAACACTGAAGAAATGACACTTTGATACAATGTAAAGTAGTGAGTGTACAGCTTGTGTAACAGTGTAAATTTGCTTTCCCTTCAAAATAACTCAACACACAGCTATTAATGTCTAAACCACTGCCAACAAAAGTAAGTACACTCCTAAGTGAAGGTCCAAATTGGGCCCAAAGTGTCAATATTTTGTGTGGCTACCATTTTTTTCCAGCACTGCCTTAACTCGCTTGGGCATGGAGTTCACCAGAGCTTCACAGGTTGCCACTGGAGTCCTCTTCCACTCCACCATGACGACATCACGGAGCTGGTGGATGTTAGAGACCTTGTGCTCCTCCACCTTCCGTTTGAGGATGCCCCACAGATGCTCAATAAAGTTGAGTCCAGCACCTTCACCCTCAGCTTCTTTAGCAAGGCAGTGGTCATCTTGGAGGTGTGTTTGGGGTTGTTATCATGCTGGAATACTGCCCTGCAGCTGAGTCTCTGAAGGGAGCGGATCATGCTCTGCTTCAGTATGTCACGGTACATGTTGGCATTCATGGTTCCCTCAATGATCTGTAGCTCCCCAGCACTCATGCAGCCCCAGACCATGACACTCCCACCACCATGCTTGACTGTAGGCAAGACACACTTGTCTTTGTACTCCTCACCTAGTTGCCACAAAATATTGACACAAAATATTGACACTTTGGGCCCAATTTGGACCCAATTAGGGGTGTACTCACTTTTGTTGCCAGCAGTTTAGACATTAATGGCTTTGTGTTGAGTTATTTTGAGGGGACAGCAAATTTACACTGTTACACAAGCTGTACACTCACTACTTTACATTGTAGCAAAGTATAATTTCTTCAATATTGTCACATGAAAAGATATAATGAAACCAGAATATCCACACTTAGTAAGCCTTGTTAAGGACAGAGACAATAGCAACTGAGCATATACTTTGCAAAGACATTGTGTTCTAACAGTCTCTATATAACGTGGAGTGAGCGTGTGTGAGATTTGTAACAGATTTGTGTGATTAGAACTCCAGAGAAGGTGAATGTGTTTTTGTGTGTGTGTGTGTGTGTGTGTGTGTGTGTGTGTTGGAAATGTAGTCCTCTTTGACCATGTTTGTAGTTGGTGGTGCATCCTGGGAAATGGAGTCACTGGTTTGCTGTGATATGACAGAGCCCCTGCCCCCCCTCCTGAAGGGCTCACTCCAGGATCAGAGTTCTTCCTGGGTCTGCCTCGGGGTCGTGGTCCTGGCCTTTCTGGATGTAGGGCATGAAAATCCCTGCATAAACTTATGTCTAGAATGTCCTGAGACTGGAGTTAGATGTGTCATTGAGTGACATAGGGAGTTCTGAGCATACTCAGCCCATGGGACCAATCCTCTGGGTTTTATGCACAGAATGTCTGGAGAAACCTTCCTATCTCCTGATTGGCTCGTTCCACTTGACCCTTAACTTGTGGCTGATAAACTGAGGTTAGATTGATGGTGACACCCATCTTTTCAATGAAATGGGACCAGATTCTGGACGTGAATTGTGGGCCCCTAGTTTGACTGCCAAGATTTCTCTGTTCCCAACATCATAGTTTCGTTCTGCTGGGGACAATTTCTTCTGGCTTGTCTCCGAACCTTTGTGAGAGGTGGACTCCCACTTATGCCTCCGAGGCATCTACAGTGCCGTGCGAAAGTATTCGGCCCCCTTGAACTTTTCAACCTTTTGCCACATTTCAGGCTTCAAACATAAAGATATAAAATTTTATTTCTTTGTGAAGAATCACCAACAAGTGGGACACAATTGTGAAGTGGAACGAAATCTATTGGATTTTTGAAACTTTTTTAACTAATAAAAAAATGAAAAGTGGGGCGTGCAAAATTATTCAGACCCTTTACTTTCAGTGCAGCAAACTCACTCCAGAAGTTCAGATCGTAATGATCCAATGTTGTGCTAAATGATTGATGGTGATAAATAGAATCCACCTGTGTGTAATCAAGTCTCTGTATTAATGCACCTGCTCTGTGATAGTCTCAGGGTTCTGTTGAAAGCGCAGAGAGCATCATGAAGACCAAGGAACACACCAGGCAGGTCCGTAATACTGTCTGGTAGTCCACTTGCTTTCTCCTTGCTAAATACCTCAACGAAGTCATGATACTCAGGTGGAACGTGAACTGGAGATGGTTTGTTGGGATTTTCCACTATTGTGACTGCTAGTGGAATAAATCGATCTTGAAGACAGTGTGCATGGCAGTAAGGAGAACAGTGAGTGATTTGTTTTTCGCTCCATGAAATACGAGGATTGTGTTGCTCCAACCATGGGAGACCTAGTATGATGGGATGTCTGACAGAAACAGTTATGTAGAGAAGAATGTTTTCCTTATGGAGTACGCTGTTCTGGAGGAAGAGGGGTTCTGTGAAGTACTAAATGATACCTTCTCTGATTGGAGCTCCATCAATAGTTGAATCTTACATGGTGGCAGTAAGGGACGAACGGAGATGTTGAAGTGGTTCACTGTGTCTTGATCGATGAAATTTCTCACTGCTCTGGAGTCTCTCAGTGTTGAGAGAACAGAAGACACCCCTGAGTGTTCAAACATAGCTGGTAGAACAAAGGCTTGGTGAGAGAGTAACTGGGATGGACTAACCCTTAGGGAGCAGGGTCTGGAGTCCCCGCTCTCCCAGGTGTCCCGACAAGACTTGAGAGGGCACTGCCAGATGAGATGTCTTCTCTGCAGTAAAAGCAGCAAAACTCTCGAAGGAGCCTCTCTCTTCTCCACGTGGAGCCCTGCATGCCACAGCTGCATGGGCTCTGCGGTGGCATCTATCACTGTGAAACTTCCCTTACTACATGCTGGACAGCGGCTCTGAAAAAGTCGATCAAGTTGAAGAATGGCCAGGTCAATGAGTGAGTTAGGGTGAGTAGATCATCGTGGCAGGCCAGCTCTGTCTCTACTTCCTGGTTAAATCCATTGTGAAACCATCTTTAGAGTGGGTTCAAGAAACTGACTCCTTGCAGCAATGGTCCGGTACTTGAGAGCATATTCTGCAATATGTCGTGAGCCTTGAGAAATAGTCAGGAGCTCCTCTCCCGTTTCCTTACCATCGGGAGTGTGATCGAAGACACGCCGGAATAGTCCAGTAAACTGTTCATAAGAGGAGGTGGGCTCACCATCTTGCTCCCACACCGCCACTGTCCAGGTGATAGTGTTACCAGTTAAGAGCTCCATAAAGTACGTGACCTTATGTGTCTCCAGCATGCCGGGATATCTGTGAAGAACAAGGAGCATTGCAGGAGAAAACCCTTGCATCATACAGGATCCCCGGCATACTTCTCCAGTGCTGGTATAAGAATATGAACACTTAGTAAGGCAATAGTAAACAGAGACAATAGCAATTTAGTGTATACTTCGCAAAGACATTGTATTCAAACAGTCTCTATATACTGTGGAGTGAATGTGTGTGAGATTGGTAACATGTTTGTGTAATTAGACACAGAGAAGGTGACCGTGTGTGTGTTTGTGTGTGGGAAGAGTAGTCCTCTTTGGACATGTTTGCAGTTGGTGGTGCAACCTATGAAATGGAGTCACTGGTTTGATGTCATATGACAGTGTTTTAGAGTTTTTCCAGAAATTTGCTTAAAAATTAATATGTCTTAAAAATGACATTGTGACTATGGAAGCCTATGGATGCCACTTTTTTTAACGTGGAAATCATTTTAAGACACTATAAGTCATACTTATGAGAAAACAAGTCCTAACTGTGAGATATTAAGTCATACATCTAAGATACTCATATTTAAGAGATACAGTAATACAGTGCTGTGAAAAAGTATTTGCTTCTGATTTCTTCTGTTTTTGTATATATCTAATTCTAAATTGTTTAATAAATTAAAACAAAATCTAAGATAAAAGCAACCTAATTAAACACAAAATACAGTTTTTAAATGATGATGTAATTATTGAAGAAAAAAAGTTATCCAATACCAGCTGGGCCTTTGTGAAAATGTATTTGCCCCCTTAGTTATTAGTATTTGCCCCCTTACTTAACCCCAAATAGGGTTCAGATGGACTAGACAAAACTAGGCCTGATTACTGCAAACCCTGTCCAATCAAATCAACATTTTTTCACCAGCATGAAGTTGATTTAGAATTTAAGAGAAAAAGTTTTATTGGATTGTTAACAATAATTTTAAAAGTATTACAAAGACTTTGGGACCCGAAAGAACCACAATGAGAGCCATTAACCCCAAAATGAAAAAAGCCGGCACAATATTGTACCTTCCCAGAAGTGTCCAACCTTTCAAAAATTCCTCCAAGAGCACAGCAATTACTCTTCCAGGAACTCCCAAAAGACCTGAGGGCAACATCAAAGGACATGCTTGCATCAATAAAGGTCATTGTTCATGACTCCACTATCTGAAAGACACTGGACAAAAGCAGCATCCATGGAAGAGTGGGGAGGTGAAAACAATTGCTAACTCAGGAGAACATTATTCCACAAAAAGAACATCATACCTATGGTCAAGCATGGTGGTGGAAGTGTTATGGTGTGGGCACGCTTTTGTGCTTCAGGGCCTAGGCAACTTGCAATAATCAAGGGAAACATGAATTCTGCTCTCTTCCAGAAAATCCTAAAGGAGAATGTCCAGTCTTCATTCCGTAAGTTGAAACTCAAGCGCAATTGGCAACAAGATATTGATTCAAAGTATAGGAGTAGGTTCTAGTCCTAGTGAAAGTCTGATCACGGAAGCGTTTGGTTGTACTTCTTGCTGCTAAAGGTGGTACAACCAGATCTTAAGATTCGTTTTTCACATTGGTGATAGGTGTTCGATAACTCTTTTGCTTCACTTAAAAAATAAATAAATAAAAACTGTATTGTGTGTTTACTCAGGTTGTCTTTGTTTTATGTTGTATTTTGTTTGAAGGAGTAAAACTATTTAGTATGAGATATTCACAAAAAAGAAGGAATCAGGCAAATAAGACAAATAATTTTTTTTACTTCACGGTATTTACAAGATACTAAGTCATAATTAAGAAATAACACAATAGCCTTCTCTTCCAATTTTGATCTTAGACAGCAAGGTCTGAACATGACAGTATCACAAAATTAACCATTAGAGACCTATTTTTTACAAATCTTATCTAATACACTTTTAACAAAAACAGACAAGTCGTAGCTTTTATCTTCTAGCAGCATCCCACGTATGTGCAAAAAAGTTTTGGCCATGTTCTGACTCCAGTAAAACTGTTTAATGAGGTACTAAGTAGATTTTTTTTTTGCCTTTGTTTATTTATTCATTTTCATATGATTCATATTCATGCATGTGATTCATTTTCATGTGATTCATTTACATGTGATTAATTTATACTAAGTAGATTTTTGTTTATTTCTGAATTTTGTTAAATGATAACAATAGTTAACAAAGAGCTTTATCATGGTCTTAGTGTGTTATTAATGAGTAATGTTACACAATACAACTTAAAATTTAACAAACATTTAGTTTATATATAGTCAACTAAGGAACTTGTAGCTGAACTCAATCAGCTAATGGTATGACAAGTAGTTTAAATAATAATAATAATAATAATAATAATAATAATAATAATAATAACAACAACAAATTGATGTTTGCATTTAACAAACTGCTAAATTCCTTCATAAACACTCACATTCATATCATAGGTTCTCGAATGTACTCACAGTTTCACATTCCTGGGCAAAATAATAATAATAAAAAAAACATATAGGCCAAGCCCAAAATAGCAAAATGTTACACTTTTAATAGTCATATTAACAAATCATTTGTCAGGAAATTTGCAAAAATTAAACAAACGCACTCCTGAGACCTGCTGTACCACCATTTGCTTGTTTAGGTTCGCTATAGTGAACTGTTTTGGAGAAAAGCTAGAAACGGGAATTCACTTATATTGTCTTCTTGTACACAAAGGTAAAATCATTATAATAATTAAATTCAAAATAACACATGTCTGTGTGTACAAAATAATCCAAACAATAAAATCAATTAAATAATAAAATAAAATAAAAATAAAACGCTGTCTGCAAGTTTGCCCACAAGGCTTAAACTCAAAGGCTCAAAGGCTTTAAGGCTTAAAGAAATTCAAAGGGAAAAGCTATCCCATACTACGTTATTTTATCTAATTCTTTAATTCTTGATAATTCCCTTTGCTTGTTGATAAGACCATTAAAAGCTTAATTTTTGCCATTTTGGCCCATTTTTTTTTTGTCCAGGAGTGTACATCATAGCAGTGCCACATGTTAGCCTGTGATATGTGTGTTGCATAACTCTCAGATGTTATGGTGCAGCATCAGCCACCACATTATCACGACTGAACTGCAGTTTAAGTAACAGTTAAGCCTAATGGCCATGCTGTGTCCAAACCACATAGTCAAGTCTGTTTAAGAAACTAAATAACTGAACAAAGCGGACTGATGAAAGTGTGAGATAATTTAGACATGCAGTTTGACGGATGTTAACCTGGCAGCTATAAGCTTACATTACTTTTTGCAACAATATCCTCACAGACACAGCACAGAACTAAGACTTTGTATACTTTAGCTTGTCTTGGCTGATTGACTACATACATGGATGTGTATGCTTTTATGGATATTAAACAATTGTAAACAAAACACAGGTTTATGCAAAAAATGTATGTCTTTGTTAAATATAGGTGTGCAACAATTATTGGCACCCTTTTAGTCATTACTTTGTGCTACCTCTCGTTGCCAAGATAACAGCTCTGAGTCTTCTCCTATAATGCCTGATGAGGTTGTAGAATACATGGCAAGAGATCTGAGACCATTCTTCCATACAGAATCTCTCCAGATCCTTCATATTTTAAGGTCCACACTGGTGGACTCTTCAGTTTACCCCACAGGTTTTCTATGAGTTTCAAGTCAGGGGATTGGGAAAGCCATGGCAGGACCTTGATTTTGTTGTAAGTAAACCATTTTTGTTTTGATTTTAATCATTAATTATTTAATCAATAAAGCTTTGGATCATTGTCCTGCTGGAAGATCCAACCATTGTCCATTTTAAGCTTTCTGGCAGAGGCAGTCAAGGTTTCATTTAATATCTGTTGAGTCCATGATGCCATGTATCCTAACAAAAAGTCCAGCTCCTCTGACAGAGAAACAGCCCCAAAACATTAAAGAACCACCAACATATTTGTGGGCACGAGGTACTTTTCCATATGGCAACCTCTCTGTGTGCGCCAAAACCACCTCTGGTGTTTATTGCCAAAAGGCTCTATTTTGGTTTCATCTGACCATAGAACACAATCCCATTTGAAGATGGTGTCTGGGAAACTAAACATGCTTGAGTTTGTTTTTGGATGAGAGTAGAGGATTTTTCCTTGAAACATTTCCAAACAACTTGTGGTGATACAGGTGACTTTGGAACATAGTTTTGGAGACTTCAAAATGCAACTAACTATTGCAATTCTCCATCTGTGATACTTGGAGATTTTTTGGCTACTCGAACCAGCCTCTTAATAGTTTGTTGAGACAATATAGACACACATCCAAGTCTAGGTTGATTCATAACATTTCCAGTTGACTGGAACTTCTTAATTATTGCCCTTATGGTGGAAATGGGCATTTTCAATGCTGTTGGTATATCCGTATAGGCACTTCTCATTTTGTGAAGTTCAACAACCTTTTGCCGCAAATCACAGCTATATTCCTTGGTCTTATCCACTGTTATGAATGACTAAGGGAATTTGGCCTATTTGGCCCATTTCATATTTAAACCCCTGTGAAACAGGAAGTCATGCTTTAACAATTTCCTGTCCCTAGTCAACTAGGTCAACTAGGATATTTTTCCTAAATATCAGTGGGAATATACTTCAAATATATTCTTCTCATATGAATTCATAGCGGTGCCAATAATTGATCATTGTTGCACACCTATATTTAACACACACACACACAATATATATATATATATATATATATATATATATATATATATATATACATATATATATATATATTTTGTCACGAATGGAGGTTGAGGCAGAAGCAGTCGCAGATTTCAAACATTTAATATAAACAAACAGACTACTAAACAAACACTATGACAACTTGGCAAGAGACTATGGCAAGAAACAAAACACACCGACATGAAAGACAGGTGTCTCAGACGACGAAAGACCAGGAGAGAGTGCAGACAAAGACTATAAATACACATGAGTGCTCATTAACAAAAACGTGAATCAGGTGCAGTTGTGGTGCATGTGGTCATGTGGTGCAGTGCAGTGGCTGATGGGAAATGGAGTCCAGATTTCCCAGATACGTGACATATATATATATATATATATATATATATATATATATATATATATATAAATATATGTGTATATATATATATATATATATATATATATGTGTGTGTGTGTGTGTGTGTGTGTGTAAACCTGTGTTTTGCTTTGCCATTGTTTTATATCCTTGAGAGCAGAGTATTTTAGACTTTTAGATCAAAAGGTTAAACAGTAAAGACAATTTTTCACAGCCTTCAGTGCTCATATTTACTAAGGGTGCTAATATTAGTGGAGTACACTAAATAGCAATCTTTTTTATGTTCTTTTTTAATTTTACTTTAAACCTACTAAACGCCTAGAATCACCTATAGACAGCAGCTGATAACAGTGTGACCTTCACCAGGTCGGTATTGTGTCTCTAGACATTTTGACTACCATTTAAATTAACTTTCATGCTTTAGAGATTATTCGGTCATTTTTTTTTTCTAGGGAGAAATACTCATGTATATTTTCTCCTATGTCATATGGTTAATCCCTTATACTGTTCTCTATACAGAGCAAAATAATAAATAAATAACACATTGTTGGTAATATTCAAGGCTTTACATGTTAATATAATGCACATTTCTAAACTTCTCTACTTTCTAACTGTCTTTCATGTGTAAACAGTAAATACATAGCAAAATCATATTCATATTTTTTTATGTATTAATTATATGCACAATATGATGTGGGTAACCACTATAATCTGTCCAACTCTAATCTCTGAAATGCTTTTTGGTGAGCAACACCGTGACACAGTGGAGGAACATTTTGTTCAAGTGCATACTTTAACAGATGGCCTACAATTACCTTAAAATGGGCATTTTTTTCACCAGCACTCTAAAGTGAGCAGAGAATTCATTACTACATGGTGCTTGTGAAAGGTCTGTGAAGTATAGTCTGCCCTTTCAACTCTGCCATCATATTAACCACAATACATCAGGTAATTAGATTTGTGACCAGCAGGTTGGCTAAACTGCAGAGCTAAAACATTTAATGTCAGGAAGTCAGCCGTTAGGCAAGCCTTTCTTCATGGGTGGAGCAAACACCTCATTCATCTGTGAGGTGTCTGTGAAGCCTGACCAGTAGGTATTAACTGACCACAAAATGCAATTCATATACAGTATATGTCTACTTGATTTAAATCAGGTGCTGATGGTCCTGTCTCACTAAGGGTTCAGAAGTCCTGGTTTAGTTGAAAGACAATAAATTAGTGCGATCAAGATTAGATTTGGTAGATTAGACTTGGATCAGGGCTAGCAATCATTGAGGTTAGACTTTGATCATGGTTAGCAATTACTGTGATTAGGCTTGGTTCAGGGTTAGCAATCACTGAGATTAGGCATGAATCAGGGTTAGCAAAAGCCGAGATTGGACTTTGGCTTGAGGTTTATAACAGTTGAGACTGGGTTTTGGAACAGGGTTGGCAATAGTTCAGATTAGACTCTATTCAGGACACTTAAGATCTTGAAATCCAGCTTTGGCAAACCATTTCTTCATGGAGCTGACTTTGTACACAGGGGAATTGTCATGCTGGCACAGGTTTGGGCCTCTTGGTTCCAGCTTTATACTTCCAACTTTGTGGCAACAAACTTAAAGGCCATAGAAATGAAAGAAAACAATGAGCTCTCCCAAGACCTTCGTAACTGAAAGGAAATTTTCTTATATAATGTACTTTCTTATATTATGAACTGCTATCAAATACCTATGAGGAATGTATTCATTTAATTACCTTGTATTCATTTAATTACCTCTTTAAATAAGCTGATCAACTGCCATCTTTCTCAACGGCTGTCTATCTTTCTTATAGCTGGAACCTGTATTTTCTGTCTCTTGAAAAGACATATTTTCATAGTGTGCTGTGTGTTTTGTTTTGTCTATCTGGCTGGCACCTGCACCAGTAAAAACCGTCCATGTACTGCTGTTATCAATGTGTACAATGTTTATAAATACTTCTGTTTTGAATGAATAAACCAGAAGTCTCTGTGAACATTCATTTGTGTCAGTGTGTGTGTGTTCATTTGGACTCTCCAGGCTTGAACTCTGCGGTAAACAGAACTAAAAGTTAATAGAAGTAATGGTAGAACAGGCTGAAAGGGCTGCCCGAGGTCTGAAAGACATAATTTGAGATTTGGAGATTCCTGAGATACATGGAAATCCAACAGTAACCTTATTGAAAAACATATTGTCGGATACAGACATATTTCAAAACAAATGAATCCTCCAGTAAGCACCACTGGGGCCATTATCCACAATTGGAAGCAACATACTGTAACTCCGTCATCAACCGGCCATGCACAGGCGCTCCTCGCAAGATTTCTGACCAGGGAGTCAGAAGAATAGTCAGAAGAGTAGCCCAAGAGCCATGGACCACTCAGAAAGAGCTCCAGAAACACTTGGAGGCAGCAGGTACCATCGTCACAGAGAAAACAATAGGCAATGCACTCAACTGCTCACGCTTACTCTGCAAGACTCCATTACTAGAGAAAAGGCATGTTGAAGCTTGTTTAAAGTTTACTACAACTCATTTGGACATGCCTATGAAATACTGGGAGAGTGTAGTCTGGTCAGACGAAAGCAAAACTGAACTTTTTGGCTGTCCTACTACACACTATGTTTGGAGAAGAAAACAATGCATCAGGGATAGCAATAACCAATAGTTAGCCATTGTTAGCTTAGACTTTAAGCAGAATTAGCAGTCATTGAGATTATACTTTGGATCAGGGTTAGCAAGAGTTGAGATTAGGCTTGGATCAGGGTTAGCATTCACTGAAGTAAGACTTAGATACGGGTTACCAATTATTGAGATTAGGCTTTGATTATAGTTATCAATTGTTAAAATTAGACTTGGATCAGTGTTACCAACAACTGAGATTAGACTTGGCTCAGGGTTAGCAGTACCTGACATTAGATTTGGATCAGGGTTAGGAATAGTTGAGTTTAGACTTTGGATCATGGTTACCAATAATTGATTTTAGACTTGGATCAGGGTTAACAATAATTGAGCTTGCACATCAATAGGATGAGCCATCTGGGTTCACATTTGTAAGATATAATTTTGTCAAAGTTTAAAACAAATATACAATATCAATTATTAAATAATCTACAGGAAACATAACTATTTTACTTAAAATGTATACAATTAATGATATTATCTACCCATCCATCCATCTTCTACCGCTTACTCCTTCTTCAGGATCACGGGGAACCTGGAGCCTATCCCACACCCTGGACAGGGTGCCAGTCCATCGCAGGGCACAATCACATACACACTCACACACCCATTCGTACATGTCAACATGCCAATCAGCCTACCATGCATGTCTTTGAACTGGGGGAGGAAACCGGAGTACCCAGAGGAAACCCCCACAGCAGGAGAACATGCAAACTCCACACACACATGGCCCCAGCGGGAATCAAACCCCAGACCCTGGAGGTGTTAGGCGAACGTGCTAACCACTAAGCCACCGTGCACCTATTATTATTATTATTATTATTATTATTATTATTATTATTATTATTATTATTATTATTATTTTATATAATGCCATTAATATGCAATTCTATTGTTTTCTCTATACATTGAAGCCAATTACTTTAGGTTTGAGATAAGTATGAAGAGATGAGAAAAGATGAATACTAAATGATAGATCAGAATTTCAACATTAATTTCTTGATATTTACATCTAAATGTGTTAAACAACTTAGATCCTGGCACCTTTGGATGCAACCCAACCCCCCGATGAAGTCCTTGTTGAGTTGCTTTTTGGATTATTGTCTTGCTGATAAGTATCTCCCAATTAGATTGTCATGTATTTCTCTGTAACTTGGAAGAAAGACATCAATACAGATTAATGAGCCTGTTCCAGAATCAGCCATGCAAGCCCAAGCCATGTCACTACTTCCACCATTCTGACTATTGAGCTTGTATGTTTTGGATCATGAGGAGATCTCTTCTTTCTCCACACTTTGGCCTTTCCATCAATGTGGTTAATCTTGGTTCCAAAACTTTTGTGTATCATCTCTGTATTTATTTGCAAATTCCAATCTTGTCTTCTGATTCTTAGATTCTTAGACTTCACCTGAAGTCTTTTTTGAATGGTGTACTGTGATACCTTCACCCCTGCCCCTGCCTTGTTGGTGATGTCACTGACTGTTGTTTTTTGGTCTTTCTTTACAGCTCTCACAGTGTTTCTGTCATCCACTGCTGTTGTTTTCCTTGACCGACCTATTACATGTCTGGTTGTCAGTACAACAGTGGTTTGTATCGTTCTCATGACATCTCAAATCGTTGTATTGGCCATGCTTTGATAGATTTTCACCTCTTAGCTTCGAAATTGCTTTTTTTTTCCTTCTCAAACCCACGTGTCTTCAATGTATAGCAACAACAGTAGAATTGGCCTTTCTGTTCCAATACTTTCAGAGGGGACTGTAAATGGATCCCAACCACCTTCACAAATATGCATCGTGGGATGGAGATTATTTTCTACCTTTTCAACCATTTTTCAATTGTGAGAAGCATACAGTACAGCTTTCAGTTTCTAATTACACATCCAAATTACTCTTGTTTATATATGTTTATATATATATATACACATATATATATATATATATATATATATATATATATATATATATATACACACATGTATATATATATATATACAATATATATATATATATATATATATATATATATATATATATATATATATATATATATATATATATATATATATATATATATATATATATATACATATATATATATAAATATATATATATATATATATATATATATATATATATATATACATATATATATATAATATATACATATATATATATATATATATATATATATATATATATATATATATATATATATATATATATATATATATATATATGTGTAAGGCGTTTGTTGGATAATTTCAAGTTATTTTCTGGACCCCTTCCACACACTAATCGTCCAGACCTTGGCCCTCATTTATCCCCTTTCTTCACATGATTGCTGCTTCATTTTCTGCTTCATTTTATGACTTGTATCCAAAATGCAGCCAGTAGCATGTAATTAATATGAGTAGCCATTACCAGTGTGTTTCAGGGAGGGCCACCAATTAGCCTGTCTGTCACTCACTGATCCCTAATTAGAAATTATCCCCCGTTAATGGCTCCAAATGCTGATGCAAATGGAAAGCATACCTGCCAAGCAGCAAATGCAGGCCCTGGTGGATATCTAATTAAGTTCTACCAAGTGTTGGTTTCTGGCTCCAAACCACAGCACTTAACCGCTCTGAACTGCACACATCAAAACTGCCATCACTAAACTGGACAGCTTGCTTTATTTATTTATTTTTGGTTATTTTCTTCTGAAATTAAGCTGATTATATGCAACAGAAGATGTAGATTATCAGATATTTTAGTGGAGGATTAATCTTAGAGGCAGATTAATCAGCCTCTAATTAATCAGGAAGCAACAGAGGTGTAAAATCGGCTATAGTTGCAAATAAACAATTAAGAAAACAGGTTAAAATAATTGTAGTATAGTAATATGTAGTGTAAAGCATAAGAATATTAATTAACAAATAACAACAATAATAATAATAACAACAACATTTTATGGACTGTATTTTAAAGTACAACTTTAAAAGGTTGACCATATTGATTCATATTTTCTGCCATCATCTTGATTTTTTTCTACTTTGTTTGAAGAAATATGACCGGTACAAACAGGTAAACTGCACCATAGTCTCTATAACCCTTTCTCTCGCACACAGCCTTTGCAATAATTGGCCATTAATATATACAGTTTCAATCAAAATTATTAAACCCCTACTGCAAATCAGGTTTCTTCTCAAAATTTATACACTTTCAGCTGTTTGAAATGAACAAATCAAACAAAAGCAATTAAAATAGTTCAACACAATGAATGCTTCAAGTTGGTTCCCCAAATTCACCTGAAAATGCAACTTATAATGACTTCTCCAGTCTCAAAATTATTCAACCTCCTGAATAGGATCCCTCACAACAGCACAAATATGCATACAGGTGTTGTTCTTAGCACACCTGATGCAACTAATTAAAGCTTCATTAGTTGCACCAGGTGTGCTTGAGATGGAACACATGCAATATCTGAACTGGCTAGGGGTTTGTGGAGTGTACACTACCTGGGGCAGACAAAGGAAGTTATCAACGATTGCAACTAGATTTTCGCGAAGGCAGGTTGAGGAAAAACCCTCAAGTAACTGCAAAAGATCTGATGCAAAACTTGCTGGCAAAAGGCACTGAGGTTTCAGTTAGCACAATAAAACACATACTAAACGCAGAAGGTTTCCATGGCAGAACTCTAAGACGTACACCACTACTGACCCTGAAGCACAAGAAAAGTCAGCTCAAAATCATATAAATAAGCCACAGACAGTTTGGATTCTGTTCTGTTCTGTTTTTGGATTCTGTTCGATGAAACAATACTGGAACTTTCTGGCAAGATGGATCAGTGAAATGTCTAGAGGAAGAAGAATGAAAATAGAATGCTCTGTCCAAAGTCAAGCATGGTAGTGGCTTGGTGATGCTCTGGGACAGCATTGCATACTCTAGCACTGGAAACCTGCAATATGTGGATGACAAGATGGATTTGTTGAAGTATCGGGAAATCCTCGGAGAAAACGCATGCTGTCTGTGAGGAAACTGAAGCTCAGTTTTCATACAGACCTTCCAACAGGACAATGATCCCAAGCATACCTCAAATACCACCAAGGCTTGGTTGCAGAAGTCCTGGAAAATTCTACAGGTCATCACAGTCACCTGACTTGAACCCCATAGAAAATCTCTGGTAGGATTTGAAAAACATGGTTCTTCAAATCACCCAAGAAGCACCCAAACCCAAGAATATTATTGAACTGGAGGCCACTGCTCGTGAAGAATGGGCTAAGATTCCGCAGGAACACTGCTAGAAGCTGGCGTCTAGCTATGCATCTTGTTTGCAGCGGGTCATAACAGCAGAAGGGTGCTTTACTAAGTACTAAAAATGCTTGTCATGAAGTGGTAGAATAATTTTTAAACTGGATAAGTCATTATAAATTGCATTTTCAGTTGAATTTGTAGAAACCACTTTGAACTATTTCAATTGCTTTTGTTTGATTTTTTCATTGCAACAGCTGAACATCTATAAGTTTTGACAATAAGCCAAACAATGCAATCGGGGTTTTGCAATGGGGGTTGAATAATTTTGGTTGAAGCTGTATCTTACAGGGAAAGAAAAAACAACAGTTTCCAGAAAAATAAGTTTAAGCCTGTTCCATGTATTCTGAACACGATCCAAAATGTGTCACAGAAGCAAGCGAGTCTTTCTTGCTGATTTTCTTCCTGGAAGAGACAGCATGTGAGTGCCAAGAGAGTTACCTATTGAGTCAGAGAGACACATTGTCGCAGATGCAGCTATTGATTTTCAGGTGATTTTCTAACTGACAAGCTGTCAGTGCCACTCAAGGGAATGTGTCCACACAACCAAGTGTAACGTCAAAAGAAGAAGAAGGGGAAAAATGTGAACAGCAGCACAAACTAAGATACATACAAAAAATTATATATAATATAAGACTTTGTGAATTATCACCGGTTGTGACATAATATAGGTTATGTAGGTTTGGACACAAGTGCAGATAAGAGCTTTATTAGAGTAAAGGCAGATAGACAAGTACAAAACATGAGACAATAACGTGGTCAAAAACAGGCAATAGGTCAGGCGATTTGCAAATTGGCATAAACGAGGTGAAACTAGAATCGCATACAGAGAATCAAAACTATGCCACAGAAACAAGGATCAATGGCTTGGCACAGTGATAACACTCAATACTTCATCCCGAACATGGACACACAAGGGGTTTTAATAACAAACGTACTTAAGGGTGAACACGAAACAGTTGAGACTAATGATGACACATAAGGGAACAACCAGTGACAATACAGTGGTGGAGTCAGAAATCATAACAAATGCACATGTCAAAAGTAAACAAAGTCACTGTTACTGAAACCCTTCAAGCTTCGGAGCGCTTGTTTATGAAAGTGGTTTACAGAAAATTACCACATTGTTTAGTTAATAAGTGTAATGTATAAATTTAAAGCATCCACACAAATCTCCAAGCTAAAATGATCAAAAGTGTTTATACAGAGATAGCAGCCATTTTGGAACAGACTTTACCTGGGAAAGGAAAAGATTTGAATTAGACTTCCTCATTTAAAGATTTTAAGTGGAAATGTTTATTCTAATCTGCAACAAACATTGTCTTAATTTCAAATTGATCGTATTGATGTTTTATGCTGGCTTTTATTTTCTACCTGATTTTAGACCCTACTGCCTGAATACAAAAACACGACAATGAATAAGAAGAATAAGAATAAGAATGATTGCAGATGTACACACAACAATTGATGGCAAGCATGGCCAAAATTCACCTAATAAACACCCACAGCAGCTGTAATAACATAACAGCAATGCCTACTTTGCAGATGGTTTTTTTAGTAAAGCCATGAGCTTTGACGCTGTCCCAGTTATCAAGCATCACTAAGTCAGTGCCTATGAACTCCAATGAGATCCCTGGAGAGGTTATCGAAGCATGGAGCACACCACAAATCTGTAATCAGTACAAACCTCTGCCATGCCTCAGTGCTTACTATTCCGTAACAGTTTCCAAGAAACTCAGTGGGGCCATGCTGCTGTTTCCACAGGGACCTGTAGCTGTCATTCTGAGCTCAAAGCAAGAGTGAAGATGACGACACAAATACACACACACACACACACACACACTCATACTCTTCAGCACAAACTTTTTTCCCTTTTTATTTCATACTTGCTCAGATTACTGACCATATAACATTCCAAATCTCAGAAATCCAGCCATAAAAAATGTTCCTCACAGATTTGATTATACCTATTTGTTCTGCAAGGTTTGCAGGGTGAGTGTTCAGTGGAATTAAATGCACCTTTTGGAGCAAAGACAAGAAAGGGTCATGTAAGGAAACACCAAATCTAACACAATTAAATTAAAAATTATTATTTTTCTTTTCTGATTACATTGTAGTTGATTCCTTTATGCTTTCTGGGCCATAATATTACAGGAATTAGACCATGTATTGTACCTACAAATAGTCAGTGTGTATGATGGTTAGTGACACGTCTCTGTAGAAAAGCATGTTATCATGCATAAATATTGTACTATGCTGTCAAATTTATCTAGCATTTCCTATCATAAGATTACAACAATCCATCCACCCAGTGAATGGATGGGTGAATGGCTATCCCAGTGAACTCAGGGCACAAGGTGGGGGACACCCTGGACAAGGTGCCAACCCATGACAGAGTGCAATCTCACACACTACAGACAATTTGGAAATGCCAATCTGCCTACAGTACATGTCTTTGGACTGTAGGAGGAAACTGGAATACATGGAGGAAAGCCTCGAAGCACAGGGAAATGAAAACTCCATGCGCACAGGGCAGAAGTGGGATTCAAACCCTCAACCCTAGAGGTGTGAGGCAACTGTGATAGCCACTAAGCCACTAAGATCATTAAAGCAATTTCTAGACATTTGTTTACTACTTTCAAGCTCGAAATATTCTGTTGGCAAAAAATAATAATAATCAGCAAACAATATACTTTCAAGAAATTGCTAAAATTATCAAAAAACAGGCTGCATTATCTTATATTTGATTTATAATAGGCACTTAAAAAGAAATATTTTATGAATATTCAAGATATTTTCACTCGCTAAGATATTTTTTCCAGTGTTGTTGGTGTCTGTTTTGTGATGCTGGTTGCAGGGATGGATCATGGTGCGTGTTACAGGTCAAATAAAATGCTCCACCTGATTTCATTCAGTATTCATAGCATTTCTATTGCATGAGATTGATTCTGTTCAATTTTAGTCATGAAAAGTGAAGACGGTTACCCTTAACCTTTCAGTGAATAACAATTACAGTTGCAATCAAAATTATTAAACCCCCACTGCAAATCAACTGTATATGACTTGGCTCATGAAAATTATTTCACAAAATATGCATAGATGACAAAAAAAATATTGCAAAATTCTGAAAATGTAAGGAATCTGACTCAACAATTGGTTCAGGTATAAAAGCATGCACTGGACTATTTTCAGTCTGCTAATGAAAAGTAGCCACATTGTATAAGCTAAATTGCATTGCATATCTTTTCTCTTTCTAGTACTGATGCTAACTGATTCAAGGTAACTGATGATCTGTTATGTACAGTGGTGTGAAAAAGTGTTTGCCCCCTTCCTCATTTCCTGTTCCTTTGCATGTTTGTCACACTTAAGTGTTTCGGAACATCAAACCAATTTAAACAATAGTCAAGGACAACACAAGTAAACACAAAATGCAATTTGTAAATGAAGGTGTTTATTATTAAAGGTGAAAAAAATCCAAACCATCATGGCCCTCTGCGTGAAAAAAGTGATTGCCCCTTAAACCTAATAACTGGTTGGCCCACCCTTAGCAGCAACAGCTGCAACCAAGCGTTTGCGATAACGTGCAATGAGGCTTTTACAGCGTCCTGGAGGAATTTTGGCCCACTCATCTTTGCAGAATTGTCCTAATTCAGTTACATTAGAGGGTTTTCGAGCATGAACGGCCTTTTTAAGGTCATACCACAACATCTCAATAGGATTCAGGTCAGGACTTTGGCTAGGCCACTCCAAAGTCTTCATTTTGTTTTTCTTCAGCCATTCGGTGGTGGACTTGCTGGTGTGTTTAGGATCATTGTCCTGCTGCAGAACCCAAGTTCGTTTCAGCTTGAGTACACGAACAGATGGTCGGACATTCTCCTTCAGGATCTCTTGGTAGACAGCAGAATTCATAGTTCCTTTTATCACGGCAAGTCTTCCAGGTCCTGAAGCAGCAAAACAGCCCCAGACCATCACACTACCACCACCATATTTTACTGTTGGTATAATGTTCTTTTTATGAAATGCAGTGTTCCTTCTCCGCCAGATATACTTGGACACACACCTTCCAAAGAGTTCCACTTTTGTCTCATCGGTCCACAGAATGTTGTCCCAAAAGTGTTGGGGATCATCAAGATGTGTTGGGGAGAAATTGAGATGAGCTTTGATGTTCTTTTTGCTCAGCAGTGGTTTTCTCCTTGGAACTCTGCCATGGCAGGCCATTTTGCCCAGTCTTTTCCTGATGGTGGAGGCATGAACGCTGACCTTAACTGAGGCAAGTGAGGCCTGCAGTTCTTTGGACGTTGTTGTGGGGTCTTCTGTGACCTCTTGGATGAGTCGTCGCTGCGCTCTTGGGGTAATTTTGGGCGGCCAGCCACTCCTGGGAAGGTTCACCACTGTTCCATGTCTTCGCCATTTGTGGATAATGGCTCTCATTGTGGTTCGCTGGATTCCCAAAGCTTTGGAAATGGCTTTATAACCCTTTCCAGACTGATAGATCTCAATTACTTTCTTTCTCAATTGTTCCTGAATTTCTTTGGGTCTCGGCATGATGTGTAGCTTTTAAGGATCTTCTGGTGGACCTTACTGTGTCAAGCAGCTCCTATTTAAGTGATGCCTTGATTGTGAACAGGTGTGGCAATAATCAGGCCTGGGTGTGGCTAGAGAAATTGAACTCAGGTGTGGACAACCACAGTTATAGTATGTTTTAACAAGGGGGGCAATCACTTTTTCACACTGGGCCATGATGGTTTGGATTTTTTTTCACCTTTAATAATAAACACCTTCATTTACAAATTGCATTTTGTGTTTACTTGTGTTGTCCTTGACTATTGTTTAAATTGGTTTGATGTTCCGAAACACTTAAGTGTGACAAACATGCAAAGGAACAGGAAATGAGGAAGGGGGCAAACACTTTTTCACACCACTGTACTTTCCTTTAAACAAACTTTATCACAGTAAACCCTTGATTTATTATGAAAATGGTACACCAGTAAACTTTTAGGAGATAACTTAGGTACTTTTATAGTCCACTGTAGAAGCATGTGGGTCACAGAGCCTGAAGGTTTATGACACAGCAGCTGGTGAGGAAAAAATCTGAGATTTGGGATGTAAATGATATTAATTAATAGGTCAATTATATTAACAGGCACTTGCATTTCATGACCGCTGTAATTCACGTTAGCAGAACATTCCCTGGCAATCATGAGCTGCACCTTTTCTTCATTCAGGGAGATATTTAATGGCGCCATACACTCTGTTCAGTCTTGACTCTCTTCTCTTCTCTTCTTCACTGTCCATGATGCCATTAGTACAGTGCTTTTATTAAGTTGCACTGTGTTTTCTTTTGACTGTCTATATATTTGTTCAGTCCTTAGTCTTTGAGAAAGTAAAAGTACATTTGGAAAACGTAAATGGTTACTCCCTCAAATTGCATATAGAGGACATATTTTTATTCTCTATTAATAATCTTGTGGCATCTTCGCCATGGCATAGACTTGCTTGTGTAAATACCCAAAATTAACTTCAGAGAGAACTGGTGGACTTTTTTTGGGATAAGTACCATTGGACTCTGCAAGGCATGATGTTTTTGCCCAAGGAGGAAGGAGGCCAAGGTCTAGTTAATCTCGGCAGCAGAGGAGCCACAAATATCGTCTCCAACCTATCCAGAAACTTTTAATGGGAACTTATAAACTTGTGTGGGGACAATTACTGTTAATTATTTAAAAGAAAGTGGGTGACATGGGACTAGCCTTGCTTTTAATGGATCAGAATTTTAATGGAATTCCTACCTTTTATCAAAGTTCATTGAAAGTTTTGATATCTCTAGAGAAGACATTCCTGATCTAATGAACTTATTGTATCATGATAATTGTTTCAACAATATATATATATATATATATATATATATATATATATATATATATTGTAAATGAATCATGGATATGAGCTACACAATTCTGACAAGTCTGTTATCCTTTTAGGAATTGCAAAGAAATTTCTTGATGAGTTAGCTTTGATTTTAACCTCTGAGGAGAAAGCATGTTTGAAGTAATTTGGTACAGGGATTTTAGTCCCTGTTAATAAAGATCTTATTGACAGTGATTCAGTTGGTATGTCAAATTTCAAGAGGACACTAGCAGTTTTTTCTGAGTAGTTGCAAGGAAATACAAATTCTTCAATATATGAAAATATCCCTGATACTATTTTTCAGAACATTGTGATATCACTAGTTTTGATCAGATTTCACAAACATTCACTACCAGCATGTAGCCTGCTAGCATCATTATTTTCGTCTATTGCTAGCTAGCTACTGCTAAGTTTTGTTTACATTTTTCCCATTCAACCACCATTGTTCACAATGGCAAATGTGTTACACGTGCAGGTGAGAACACTTTCGGGTTGCACACAGTGCAGTTGGAGCTGGAGACCATGGACAGCAGATCCAGGAACTAGTAGAAAATCAGGCCCAGCTGCATGCGCACTTGAGATCTCATGCTGATGCTTACAATTCCAAAGTAAGTTTGCTCAAAAAATTCTATCATGGTGTAATGAACAGAATCTGCTCTTTGTGAATATTTGGAATATTTTCTGGGATTGACCTAGTTTGTTCCGTGCTGATGGGCTGCACACCAGCAGACTCGGTGTGGATCTCCTCTCAGATAACATCTCCAAGATGTTACATACCATATGACTATTTACATCTCGCAAACGAGTAAGTACAAACATCAATAACAGTTGTGATAATCAATGTTCAAATTATTTGTATAACAATACAACATTTGTAGGCCATCCTATAGAGACTGTGTCTGTGCCCTGAGTAACAAGAAAAAATATTATTATAGTACATGATTAAGAAAAAGTCTGATTTCAATTAAACCAGACAATAGCAAAAGAGGTGAACAGAAAGAATTTTTAAAACTTAGGCTCTAAGCATTAGATATATCATGCCTAAGGCAATAGTTATAAATGGAATTGTCACAGAAAATAATTTTGATGCGCTCTGCCTTACCGAAAACTGGCTTAAATCAATTGAGTATATTGGACTAAATGAGTCCACACCAGCTGGTTACTGATATAAACATGAGCCCTGTATGATTGGTCGTGGGAGTGGTGTTGCAACAATATTCAGTAATACTCTTAATATATCTCAGAGAATAGGACACAGGTACAACTCATTAGAAGTGATTGTCCTTAATGTTAAACTCTTAGGTATAAGAAAAAAATTCCTGCTATCTCTTGCTCTGGCTACCATGTATAGACACCCAGGGCCCTACATAGATTTTTTAAGAGTTTGCAGATTTCCTTTCAGACTTAATGGTTAATGTGGACAAAGCACTGATTGTGTGAGATTTTAACATCCACATAGATAAGAAAAATGATGTATTAAGACTTGCATTTACAGACCTACGGAACTCCTTTGGGGTCAAACAAAATGTCACCGGACACACTCATCGCTTCAATCATACACTAGACTTAATTATATTTCATGGATCTGAGGTTAACAATATAAATATTCTTCGACAAAGTGATGATTTGACAGATCACTATTTAATTTCATGCACACTGCCTGTAGCTGAGATTAGCCATTTAGAACTGCATTATCAAATGGTTAGAACTATTATTACAACCACCATGGACAGATTCATAAGTAGCTGCCTGATCTGTCCCAACTGCGCTGAGTACCTATAAATATGACTGAACTTGATATGGTGACTAGCAATATGGGCACTATGTCCTCTAGTACTCTAGATAATTTTGCCCCTATCAAATTTAAAAAGGTTAGAGAGAAACATCCTGCACCGTGGTGCAAGAATCATACTCATGTTCTCAAGAGAGTAATCTTGAGTGCAAAAAACTAACCTAGAGGTTTTTTGAATTGCATGGAAGGACTGCATGTCTAGCTATAGACAGGCTCTAAAAGCTGCTAGGCAGAGTATCTACGTAAACTCATAGAACATAACCAAACCAACCCTAAGGTTTTATTCAATACAATATCCAGATTAACAAATAATACGATGTTGCCCAACTGAATATTCCAACTTGGTTTAGTAGTAATGACTTAATTGATTTCTTCACTGAGAAAATTGAAAGCATCAGGAATATAATTGGAAATGTACAACTAACAGCAGTATCACAGGTTTTAGCCTCCAATATCATCTCCCAAGTACAATTTCAGTCCTTTGCTGCTATTGGACAGGAAGAGTTTACAAAACGTATCAACACATCAAAATTACAGAACAATCTAAAACCTTCCTTTTATGTCTAAAATATTATATAAAAAAACTTGTGTCTGCTCAATTATGCTCCTTTTTGCAGAATAATGGCATCTATGAAGAATTCCAATCAGGTTTCAGGCCCTGTCACAGCACAGAGACTTCACTTGTTAAAATTACAAATGACTTACTTCTAGCATCTGGCTGCATTTCTTCTTCTACCTTAGGAACATTGCCAATCTACATAACATCTTATCTGTTTCTGATGCAGAAAAACTAGTTCATATGTTCATGACCTCAAGACTAGTTTATTATAACGCACTGCTAGGTGGTTGCCCTGAATCCTCATAAAATAAGTTACAGTTAGTCCAAACTGCAACTGCAAGAGATCTTACCAAATCACAAAAATATTAACACATTACCCCAATTTTATCATCTCTACACTGGTTACCTGTTAAGTTCAGTATAGATTATAACATACTGCTACTCACCTATAAAGCCTTAAACAGCCAAGCTCCTACTGTATTTAACAAATCTTCTATCACGTTACAATCCTTCACACTCTTTAAGGTCGCAAAACTCTTTACTTTGGATAATACCAAGGATGACAAAAATCTACCAAAGAAGGTAAAGCTTTTTCACATTTAGCTCCTAAACTCTGGAATCGTCTTCCTGATAATGTTCAGGGTTCAGACACACTCTCTCAGTTTAAATCTAGATTAAAAACACATTTCTTTGACCTAGCATTCACATAACACATCTCATAATCTTTTTAAGCAGTCATCTCTGATAAATCGATAACAATTGCGCATGGTTACCTCATAAGGAAATTCAATGAATAGCAGCCACACTAATCCTTCTCCATTTGTTTCCTGTTCCTAATCAGTGAATGTGCCAGCTCCAGCCTCTACGAAGATTCCAGATGACGTCAACACCTGTGAAGACTTGATACCAATGCTCAACACATGTTGCTCCTGGCATAGCAGTGGGCATGAACCTTTCTGTTCTTAAAGCCAGACTGGACTGTCCTAGTGCACTGCTTCTGGAGTTCTCGTCGCTTGGAGGCCAGTCACTGTTGCTGAGGAGGGCCCGATGTAGACAGACTAGGGACCCTTGGAAGTCGTGGAGATGGCATTGGACTACAGCTGATGCGGGCAATTTTGGTGCGGAGTCTTTTTGTGCCTGGGTCTCCATCAGTGGATTGTGCATGATATCAACAGAATAGACTTCATGTTGAGACTGTGGTGAATCATCTGATTACACAGCTGCACTTTTGTTTTGTCATGTGGCACACAGTTATAGAAGGGATTTATTTATAATTACTCTATCCGTTTGTACACAGATGAGGATGGGTTCCCTTTGAGTCTGGTTCCTCTCAAGGTTTCTTCCTTATATCATCTCAGGGAGTTTTTTCTTGCCACCATCGACCTCGCCTCTGGTTTACTCATTAGGGGCAAATTTATCATTTTGAAACTTAGATTGGAAATTTATATATTTCTGTAAAGCTGCTTTGTGACAATGTCAATTTTAGAAAGCACAATACAAATAAAACTGAATTGAATTGAATCTTTTTCCAGATATTGAGATCACACCTGTTTTAGAAAATCCTCTCATCACTAGTCCTCTGTTGAACTTGGTGGTTAATGAACACATTGATTTTCGTTCAGTAGGAGGGAAAATTTTATATAAATTGATTGTGAAAGTAATTAATCAACATAATCTAAATAATAAAACAGATACAGTATGGAGAGAGACACTGGGGATTGAAGATGAAACCAAATCTGTCTGGAGAGCACTTAAATCATCATTAATAGCAAATTTAGAATCCTTCATGGGGCCATTGATGTAAATGCTTTTGTTTTTATTTTAAACCCCACTTTAAGTGACAAATTGCCTTTTTGTTTGGAACAAGAGACCATTTTTCATTTTTTTATTTATTGTAAGCTGTCACGATGTAGCCGGAAGATGGTGCTGCGGTGGCGACGTGCACGAATCAGAGTGAGCACATGCTCGCGAGTTACGTAGGAACAACGGAGACTTTGTTTACAATGGACATGTTTGTTTGTTTCTGTTTTGTCTCCTCTTTATTTAGTCATTGGTTGTTTTCAATGTTGTGTATTAATTGTTACCAGCTGTCAGCTTTTAAGGTAAATCGCATTTGTTATTTAAACCCCTCGTGTTGTTGCGCACTTTGTGCAGTATTACTGTATATGTGTAATTGTACCACGCAGTAGTGTTTCCATGTCCTGTTCTAGTTTCATGTTTCATGCCGTGGTTCTTGTTAAACGATAAACAGGCTTAACTACGTTTAAGTACATTTTGTATGTGTTAGCCACCTTCATGCTAAGCGGTCTTGCTCTCGCGTTCTGTTTTGGTTTCATGCCTTGAATCTCTAATCATTCTTTTTGCTCTAAAATCAAAATGTTAATGTTGCTTTATTAACTGTTAACAATTAACAAATTTTTATAAATTGTTATTATTATATTATTTTTTTTTACATAGACTTCTTTCTTATTTGGCTTAATTCCATCATCTTGGTTCAGCTTCAATCTTCTTGTGTTTTACCCCAATGTTTTTTTTTCAGAATTTGCTTCAAGATGTACAGGAGTTCATTTATGATTTGTTCTTGAATTATGATTATGTACAGAATCATATCTGTACTAATTAGCCAGACAACATTTGGCTAATTAACACCGAATTGTCAGTGTTCATCAAGAAATACTCAGATGACCTAATGCTTCCACGAAGATTCTGCAGGCTGCAGTATGGAAGCAGTGAATACTGTGCTATCCCATAATGCAATGGGAATGATGCGGAAGAGCTGTCAGAATCAAAAATGGCAGAAGCCAGCGTGTTGGCTCACATGACAATGTGAAAATGGCGGGACTGTATTCATACTTAAGGCATATACTGATCAGTATCAGCGGCCAAGCAGTAGGTACTGAATCGAATGCAGTGGGTATTGTCACAGTACACATTTTCAGATACAGGCATGGCTATGCATCTGCCAATTCAAGATGACCTTGTTGGGGCTTCAGTCATATGTTGATGCTGTGGAAGATAAAATCACAGCTAAACACAGTTTTTAGCTAACACCGTAGCTAACAATTTAAACATTTTGAACCATGCTCATATATGTATGTTAACAATAAACCAGCAAATCAGTCTGTTTTCGATTGTAGGCATATTGTAGGACATCGTGTTCATCATTATAAGTTTTATGGGATTGCTTTTGTTTTGTGTTTTTTTTGCTAATTGACTTAACTATTCAAATACTCCTTTAGAAATAAAATCTATTTGAGTGTTGTAAAATAGGCCCCATGCCAAATGTAATTAACTGACACTTGTTTTAAAGAACATTAATTAATCAGTCTGCGTGATTAAGTAATGTTTTTAATGTCTGACTACCACACAGCAACATTTTGGTTAAATCTATATTTTGTTGTGTAAAAGTTAAATTATGTAAAAAAAAAAAAAATAAATAAGAATACTCCCATAATTCTCGGACTATTGAGCACACATGAATATAAGCCGCACCCACTAACTTTAGAAAGAAAAACAATTTTGTACATATATAGACCGCACATGTCTATAAGCTGCAGGTGTCCATGTTGTAACTGTCACTATTTGTGACGTAAACGAAGCAGGACGGATGCAAGTGCAGTTAGGACGAGAGCTTTTATTGAAACAGAGGAGAGCAGACTCAAGAGAACTAAGCTAACTAAACTAACTAACCTAAACATTAACTATAACATGAAACGTGATAAATACTATGAACATGGCATGGAAGAAAGACTCTATATCTATACTCTATAAACCACTTCTACAACTATATTCTAAACTAAGTCTATATAACTCTAAGCTATACTATCCGCTACTAGGCTATAAGCTATGCTACAAGCTACTAGGCTATAAGCTATGCTATAAGCTACTAGCATACAGGCTAAGCTATAAGCTATGCTATAAGCTAACTAGCCTTGACATGAACTCAGACATGGACTATGGCTAAAAAAACATGAACAAGAACTAAGACACATGGCATGAACAAAGACTCTAACTATATTTGCTATCGAATTACCCGCGTTGTGTGTGTCATGGCTCCCGGTATATATACACACCAGCCATATTAGCCCGAACTGCTAACAGCTGTGGGCAATACCAAAACACACGTGACTCAACAACACATGACAAGACGGGACGGAGACATGACGTCACCAATCTGCATTTCTTCATGTGTTTTCCCTGATGAGGGGGTGTTCATGAAGTGCAAAATGACTGATCTGAAGAATGTAGTGTGAGCGCGTTAGATTTAATTTGAACAGTTTCATTGGTCCACTGTTACCTGTTGGGTAATTTCATTTGTCCAATGTGACGAGGCTAAATGTTTTGGCGGCATGAAACTCGTTACCCCGTAAAAATCCATAAATTAGCCGCATCATTGTTTAAGCCGCATTGTTCAAAGCATGTGAAAAAAGTAGCGGCTTATAGTCCGGAAATTACGGTAATCAAATTCACAACACAAGCTTGCTGAATTATCCACCTTAATCATCGTATAAAGCTCCATGGTAATTAACTGTGATTTGAATATTAGATACAAGCCTTCTCATCTTTTTTAATCCCTGAAAACAGCAAGTGAGGCATCAGTGGTGTGAGCAAGGTCAGATTTGGGAATACATTGTTAGAAAGCAGCCCATTATACAGTTAAATGGTGCAGAAGATTCAGCCAGACCTCCATCAGTTTGATGTTCAATTAATTAATTTGTAGAGGGTATGTCTTGGCTCACTTTAGTTTTCTTGTGTGTGTGTGAGAGAGAGAGAGAGAGAGAGAGGAGCCTGTTGTTGTGAGCTAATTTGCATGCTCATGCACATATCCACATTCACTCTATTTTCTGCACCTGACATGTCACTCCAGCAACCTGCACAATCAAGATTGATGAGACCTGGACGTTTGCATCATTCGAAACTCTTTTTTTTATGCACAGGCAATCAGATGGCAAGAAGGGATTGTCAAATTTGATGTGACAAGCAGTTGGCGGTGAGAGTAGGGTCACGGAAGAAAAAGGCAGTGAAATGGTTAATTTCCATTAATTTCCACACCAAGTGACAGCCTTCCTGTTGATTAAACAAAGGATAAAAACCTCTGAACATAAACAGCAATGAAAGATATTGCAGAATAGGATATATAAGGTCAAAGAAACATAATTACTACCTAGAGCCAAGGAGAGATAGTGAACGTCTGAAGGCTTCTTCCATCTGACAGTCATCAAAGTGGTGAAGCTGTAAGTGATAATGACACCTCAGGTGTCATTATCATCTTCAGCTATGTATCCTAACCAACTGTTGTTCAAGGATCAAAAAGGTTTGTTCTGGGCTGTATGGTGCAGGAATAGCACTGATGTACTCTGAAATCTTTGAAATTAAATGTTATCTTGATGCCCATGATAGATGATTTGAAAATGATTTTAAGTTAACGATTCACATGCAAAATCAAATCAAAAGTAAAAATACTTACAAGCTGTTTTACCTGACACTTGTATGTTGTTTAGATTACATTTGATTTAAGGATGCTGATACTGGTACTTGCGAGTCGGTCCGATACTGTGCTCATTTACTCATACATCGTACTTGTAAAACTACCCTGATACAATCGTACCGATACCACTTTATAACAACCTGACAAAGCCTAACCTCTCGTCAGTTGAGAAGGTAGTCAGAAGGGATTTTTAGATAAGTGATGATGATAAAAGTAGAGCAGACTGCAAACTACAGTGAGGGAAAAAAGTATTTGATCCCATGCTGATTTTGTACGTTTGCCCACTGACAAAGAAATGATCAGTCTATAAATTTAATGGTAGGTTTATTTGAACAGTGAGAGAATAACAACAAAATACAGAATAACAACAAGAACAGAATAACAACAAGAAAATCCAGAAAAAACGCATGTCAAAAATGTTATAAATTGATTTGCATTTTAATGAGGGAAATATGTATTTGTCCCCCTCTCAATCAGAAAGATTTCTGGCTCCCAGGTGTCTTTTATACAGGTAACGAGCTGAGATTAGGGGCACACTCTTAAAGGGAGTGCTCCTAATCTCAGCTTGTTACCTGTATAAAAGACACCTGTCCACAGAAGCAATCAATCAGATTCCAAACTCTCCACCATGGCCAAGACCAAAGAGCTCTCCAAGGATGTCAGGGACAAGATTGTAGACTACACAAGTCTGGAATGGGCTACAAGACCATTGCCAAGCAGCTTGGTGAGAAGGTGACAACAGTTGGTGAAATTATTCGCAAATGGAAGAAACACAAAAGAACTGTCAATCTCACTTGGCCTGGGGCTCCATACAAGATCTCACCTCGTGGAGTTGCAATGATCATGAGAACAGTGAGGAATCAGCCCAGAACTACACGGGAGGATCTTGTCAATGATCTCAAGGCAGCTGGGACCATAGTCACCAAGAAAACAATTGGTAACACACTACGCCGTGAAGGACCGAAATCCTGCAGCGCCCACAAGGTCCCCCTGCTCAAGAAAGCACATGTGCATGCCTGTCTGAAGTTTACCAATGAACATCTGAATGATTCAGAGGACAAATGGGTGAAAGTGTTGTGGTCAGATGAGACCAAAATGGAGCTCTTTGGCATCAACTCAACTCTCCATGTATGACCCCAAGAACCCCATCCCCACTGTCAAACATGGAGGTGGAAACATTATGCTTTGGGGGTGTTTTTCTACTAAGGGGACGGGACAACTTCACAGCATCAAAGGGACGATGGACGGGGCCATGTACTGTCAATTCTTGGTTGAGAACCTCCTTCCCTCTGAAAATGGGTCGTGGATGGGTATTCCAGCACAAAAACACAAGGCCAAGGCAACAAAGGAGTGGCTCAAGAAGAAGCACATTAAGGTCCTGGAGTGGCCTAGCCAGTCTCCAGACCTTAATCCCATAGAAAATCTGTGGAGGGAGCTGAAGGTTCGAGTTGACAAACGTCAGTCTCGAAACCTTAATGACCTATGGAAGATTTGCAAAGAGGAGTGGGACAAAGTCATTGCTCTTGATGACCAACCATTGTCGGTTATAGATAATACAGGATTTTGTCGTCTTCTTGGTGTACTTGAGCGGAAGTATGAGATCCCCCAGCCGTTACCACATTACAGATACTGCATTACCAAAGCTGCATGACTTGGTGAAAAAGCATATCAGGAAACTGTTGCAGGACATTTCGGTTTTCAGCTTCACCACTGATATTTGGACTAGCTGTGTCAGTCCAATGTCTCTTATAAGTTTAACAGCACAGTGAATTGATGAGGATTTTACTACCAGGAGAGTTGTTTTGCAAGCAACGCAGTTTAGGGGTTCGCTCACTGACCAAGCCATAGCAGGTGCGTTTGATTACATGCTTCAGATGTGGGGCATTCCGAAAAGTGTGAAGTACTCATATCGGTACTTGGTATTGGCAAGTACTTGTATTTGGTCTGAAAAAAAGTGGTATCGGTGCATCCCTAATTTAATTCCTAATGGCACACAGCTCTGATTTTTATTATAAGCGACATAGGCAGATCATTCTGAATGGGGCACCATTTTGTATGTTTGAATTAGACTCGCACTCAACATACAGTCACACTTGAACACATACCACGGTACTGTCCATCATCTAATTTTTTTGGCCTCATTTGATCACATCTCTCAAAACATCCACAGTAGAGGCCTGTTTGAAAGCTGAAAGGTCAAAATCGAAGATTAAAAGAGCTCTTCCTGATAGACATGAAATGAGATTACTGGTTAATGTTATTGTTTCACTGTCTGTGTATCCATAGTATTTAAAAAGGCATTTTAATTGATGAATTCAGAAACATATCATAATCCCTTACTCCTATTTTTAATCACCAAATCACTTTGCTTAAAGTTACAAATCACTCAACTTTGTGACATCACTTGCCCCTTGCAACTTTTGTTATTAATACCCGCTTCGATTTCTGTCACCACAAATCATAAACTCTTTTTGAAAATGAATTACTTTCTGCTATCTCATCACATCGCTCCACTATCAAATTACTGAAGTTGAATGAAGGATTTTCTGTATGAAGATGAAGTCTGTAGAACATCCCTCTGCTTTCAATATGTATTACATATTCTGAACCATAAACAGGCTATAGGTGAATATTGCTTCACTTGACTACATAGGTTATAATGATTCATACACCCTAGAAAGTGAATTGTATACTCTTTTAGAAGTTTGGAATTTGTTTCAGAGTGAAAATGCTCAATATTAACATCTCAGCCCTTGTTGTTTGACACTTTTAGGCAGATGTATTCAAACGTTTTTCTTTTTTTAACCTTGTTTTTTTTATTTCTGTTGAAATATGTTTTTGACAATGTTTTTAAATTGATAGTTGAGTCAGACATACTACACTGATTTTGTAATAATCACCAATAAAAAATCACATTAAAGAACTTTTTATTTTATGACAGAAAACAAGAATCATTACAAATTCACATGTCAATTGGCTAATCAGATGTTTTTATCAGGGAAAAATAGAAGACTGCACTCTTGGTTTATTTTTGCATTATGTTGTTAAAATGCAGAGCTCCTGGACAAAATGTCGGAATCAGTCACTGAAATATATATGCCTCACAAGCAATTACTGGGGCATGCCACACAGATTGAATACCTCAGGTTTAAGGGGTTTAAGGGGTTAGGAACCTTGCCTAGGGCATCTAGTGCCTGTGCTGCTCACATGTTTCTTAATGTGAAAAGCTGGCCTGGCTTTCTTACATGCATTTGGTCTCACAATTTTGTGATGCTTCGTGTGCACGATGTCATAAAAAAATATATATATTCACAGTTGTTTCACATGTTCATGAATTGAACCTGTTAGCTAAAGTATGAATACTTTGAGATTTGCAGTTGATAGCTGTCAGAGTGCATGTTCATCAGCACCATTAATTCAGTTCAATTAATTTTTTATTTGTATAGTACTTTTAACAATGGACATTGTCTCAAAGCAGCTTTACAGAAATATATAAAGTGATTTTAAGGGTGTGAATTTATAACTATTGTGCAAGACGGTGTCGACGGTGGTGAGGAAAAACTCGCTAAGATGATATGAGGAAGAAACCTTGAGAGGACCAGATTCAGAAGGGAACCCATCATATTATGGGTAACACTGCATAGTGTGAAAGTAAAAGAAAGTTCATTATGATTTCAACATGAAGCCTGTTTGTTGAACTAGTCCACTGTTCACCAGAGGGGACCTGAGTGCAAAACTGCATGTGATAATTGCAGTCCCAAGGCCATTGTAGCACCCGTGGTCCCAGCAGCCACAGCGAAAATGTCCATGTGGAATTGAGGTCCAAAACTATTTCCACACAGTAAAATCCCTAGTGTTGAATTAACACCCAAAGTGTTTTTTTGATACCACTGGACTTAAATAAACACTGTAGGATGTAAATTCAACACTTTCAAAGGGAACTTCGACGTTGCATTTAGCGTAACAGTATGGGAAGCGCCTTGCGCGCGTGAAGCTTGTGTAAAATCATGCCTCTACTTATAGGCCTGCCATGATCAGGTGACGTGGCAATTAAGCGCGTCGCATGATATATATATGGCACCTGTGAACCCCGCCGCCAGCCTTATTATCTTCAGCGAGACTGCATGTCTGTGGTTTGTGGAAAAGAAAAGAAACGCTTCATTTCTCCTCAGTATTTCTCAAAATCTCTCAACTTTTCTATCCCCTTTTAAGAAAAGTAAAGGAAAGAGCAAAAGAATGAGCGAGGGAAAGTTCAGAGAGTGTGTTACACCTTGCCCCCGTTTCATCACGGGAGGAGACGGACACGCTTTCTGCATGAAGTGTTTGGGCATAGCGCTTGCTACAGCAGCCCTCGAGGTGTCTGACTGTCAGCATTGTGAACGTTTCACGATTAGGCAACTACGCTCTTGGCTCGCTCTCTTCTCACCTGATGGGAGTTGGGTTTCAGAGCCTCGCGGGTCTGGGCCGGCCGCTGTCGAGGCAGCCAGCCGTCTCAGGTCCTGGGGTTCGTGTATGGATTTGGAAGAGGATCTCTTGCTCTGTCTTCCGGGTCTGGCTCTCCGTGTGACTTTGGAGCTCGCGTTGCGACTCCTCCTTCCCCTATGCAAAGCCTAAACACCCTTGCTGACTCTGAGGAGGCAGTAGGCGCCATTTCACCAATAACTGACAGCAGCTCTCAGGCATATAAAGAGCTGCTTGAGGTGATCACTAGGGCGGTCCAGAAGTTGAATCTAGACTGGCCTGGGGAAGAGGAAGTGGCTCGTAGCAGGCTGGATGAGCGCTTCCTCTCCAGTGAAAATAAACACAAAGCTCCCTCACACTACAGGAAACTCCCCTTTTTCCCAGAAGTGCATGATGAGATTTCACGCTTCTGGTGAAAACCTTGCACTAGCCGTGTTTATAACCCCGCAAAGGCCGTGTTTATAACCCCGCAAAGTCTGATTACTCAGCCATCGTGGGGGGTGTGCAGCACGGCTATGCGGTGCTTGCGAGCCACCTCTCTCCATCTACGGCGGGTAATTTGGGGAGGCCAACCTTACCGTCTAAACCATGTAAAGTCACTTCGGGGTTGGTGGGCAAAGCCTATGCGGCGGTGGGTCTTGCATGTGGGTCCCTGCATACAATGGCAGTGTTGCAGGCCTACCAGGCAGACCTGCTGAGTGAGCTGGATACTGGTGAGGGAATTGGGCCAGAGGCAGTGGCAGAGCTGTGCCGCGCCACAGATTTGTCTCTTCGGGCGACCAAACAAACAGCTCGTCATGTCGGCCATTCAATGGGTAGTCTGGTTGTGGCGGAGAGGCACCTATGGCTCAACCTGTCAGAAATGGGGGACAAAGATAGGGTCTCCTTGCTGAATGCCCCTGTTGAGCCTTCCGGCCTGTTTGGTGGCACAGTCAATGCCATCTCCGACAGGTTTCGCGACGCCAAGACAGCAAACGGCGGCGTTCAGCCGGTTTCCGTCCGTGTCGAGTTCGCACGGGCCTCCATGAGTGGAGCCCGGGCCAGTGTTGGCGCGAGGGAGATGAAAGCAGACGAGTGTGGCGGCCTGCCTCCTGATGGGGAGGGGGGAAAAGGGGAAAGGCGCGACAGACACAAAAAGGGAGACAGAAGGGGCCAGACATCCAGCCCCCAGTGCTACTGTAGGGCCTGCCCTGGCCGAGGCCGTCCTACATTTCCAGTTTTCTCTGGTCAGCGAGCTGTCACAGGGCGATGGAAATCTGATGCTTTCCCTCCAACAAAATGTGGAAAAGCTGACATCACTGAAGGATCCTTTGGCAGTGTGGAAACCACTGCCAAATGTGTCCCCATGGGTTCTGTCTACCATAGAAAAGGGTTACCGGGTCCAGTTCAGAGCTCGACCCCCTCGGTTCAGTGGTGTGCTCACGACATTTGTCAGCACAGAGCAGAGCCCAATGTTAGCAAAGGAAATAAGTTCCCTTTTGCACAAAGGGGCCATAGAACGTGTACCCCATTCTCTAAGGGAGGGAGGTTTTTACAGCCATTATTTCCTGGTCCGCAAAAAAGATGGGAGTATGCGGCCAATTTTGGATCTGCGTCATCTGAACCGTACTCTTCGGACATACAGGTTCAAGATGCTGATGCTCAAACTTATCGTGCCACAGATTCAGTCCGAGGACTGGTTTGTGACGATAGATCTGAAAGACGCATAATTCCACATAGGAATATCGCCCAGTCACAGGAAGTTCCTGAGGTTTGCGTTTGGAGAAAACATATACCAATTTCGGGTTCTTCATTTCGGGCTGGCTTTATCCCCTCGCACCTTCACAAAGTGCATGGATGCTGCTCTGGCTCCCTTGTGACTCCAGGGCATCCGTGTACTAAACTACCTGGACGACTGGTTAATTCTGGCACGATCCAGGGAACAGGCGGTTCAACATCAAGATGTTGTTCTCACCCACATGAGGAGCTTGGGGCTCAGGTTGAACCTCAAGAAAAGTATGCTTTCCCCAGTGCAGAGGACAACTTTTCTAGGGGTCATATGGGATTCTACTACGATGAGGGCGTTTCTATCCCCAACACGCATACAATCGATCCTATCAACTTTGAGCAAGGTAAAGTGGGGTCTGGGCATCCCCTCCAGCTTTTACGAGAGGCTGTTGGGCCTTATGGCAGCCGCAGCCAACGTCATACCGTTGGGCCTATTGCACATGAGACCGTTTCAGTGGTGGCTGAAAAGTCGAGGGTTTCATCCGAGGATGAAACCGCTGAGACTAATCAGAGTCGGCGATGCCTACGTGCTCTGAGTGTTTGGAGGTGCCCGCAGTTCCTAGCCTCGGGTCACACTCTAGGGGCGTCCCCTTACCGCAAGACAGTAATGACAGACGCGTCCCTCACAGGCTGGGGCGCAGTCTTAAATGGCTGTCCAGCTCACGGTCTTTGGAGCGGCCCTCATCTGAAGTGGCATATAAATCGCCTAGAGTTGTGGGCCGTATTCCTAGCACTGAAATTCTTTCTCCCTCAGTTGAGAGGTCACAGTGTGCTAGTTGTGTCAGACAACACAGCTGTGGTCTCGTATACCAACCACCAGGGAGGGTTACGTTCACGCCCCCTGTTCAGGCAGGCGCAACTAATCCTCCTCTGGGCGGAGGGGAAGTTTTTGTCAGTGAGTGCAATGTACATTCCGGGCAGTCGGAATGTAGGGGCAGACATCCTGTCGAGTCCCGAGGGGTGGAGGCTCCATCCACAAGTGGTGGAGTCCATATGGCTGGGATGTGTTTGCTTCCGAGGAGACAACACACTGCCCGCTGTGGTTCGCCCTCACTCCTCCTGCCCCATTGGGACTGGACGCCATGGTGCACACGTGGCCGAGGTCACGTCTATATACTTTCCCACCGATTGCTCTGCTCCCACAAGTTCTAGCGAGAGTTCGCCAAGACCGTCTACGTCTGCTGCTAGTAGCACCTTTTTGGCCAGCTCGAATTTGGTGCTCGGAGATAATGTCCCTGCTCGACGGCACTCCTTGGGAGATTCCCATCTGCAGGGACCTACTGTCTCAAGCTGGAGGGCTGATCTATCAGCCTCGGCCAGAACTATGGAAACTGTGGGTCTGGCCCCTGAGGGGCACCAGCTCATAGATTCTGGTCTCACAACCGAGGTTGTAGAGACCATATTAAACGCTAGAGCACCATCCACAAGGAAATTGTATGCGCTCAAGTGGCGGCTTTTTGTCTTGTGGTGTGAGGAACGTCAGTTAGACCCAGTGAACTGCGCAGTGGCTACAGTCCTGGAGTTTCTGCAAGAACGTTTTTCAGCAGGGTTGGCTCCTTCTACAATCGGGATTTATGTGGCCGCCATTTCGGCCAGCCATGCCCCTCTTAATGGAGCCTCTGTGGGGCAGCATCCTCTAACTTCGAGGTTCATGCGCGGTGTCAGATGGTTGAGGCCCATCTGCAGGCCGCGAGTACCTTCTTGGGACCATTCTGTGGTCTTGGAAGGTCTGTCGGGAGCCCCATTTGAGCCCTTAGAGTCAGCCTCGGAGAAGCTTCTGACTCTAAAGGTAGCTCTTCTACTGGCCCTGACATCTCTCAAGCGAGTGGGGGATCTACAAGCTCTCTCGGTTGCCCCCCCCCTGCCTTGACTTCGCCCCCGGACTGGCCAAGGCCTTCCTGTATCCTAGATTATATTCCCAAAGTGCCTACATCGGCTGCCCACCCTGTGGTGTTACAGGCCTTCTGCGCCTCCTCGAAGGCTTTGTCAAAAGGGGTGTCCTTGCACGATGTGTGTGTGGCCGCAGGGTGGTCTACGCCACACACGTTCATTCGTTATTACAGCCTGGATGTTCATTCCACCCCGGGATCGAGTGTCTTGCAGTGACCCTCGGGCTTGGGTATTTTTGGACAGGCCGTACCCTCGGTATGATGGAGTGGGTATTCCCGTTCCCATACTGTTATGCTAAATGCAACGTCGAAGTTCCCTTTGAAAGGGGAACTCGGGTTACGTGTGTAACCCTGTTCCTTGAGAAGGAAATGAGACATTGCATAGCACTGTCATACCAGGGCAGGCCTGTGAATTGCGTCTTCGCTTCAGATAATAGAGGCTGGCGGCGGGATTCACAGGTGCCATATATATATCATGCGAAGCGCTTAATTGCCACGTCACCTGATCATGGCAGGCCTATAAGTAGAGGCATGATTTTACACAAGCTTCAGATACCGGTCACGCGCACAAGGCGCTTCCCATACTGTTAAATGCTAAATGCAACGTCTCGTTCCCTTTTCAGGGAACAGGGTTACATACGTAACCCCGACGATTTTGCTGTGTATGGTACTTCAAGCTGTACCTTCCTAAGCAATCTCCAGGCTGTAGCCTCCAGTTGATGAGAGCTCCATCCAGAGGTAGGGCATCAGGAAGGATCAGGCAGGTCGGGAGAGCAGAAAGGGTCAGGATCACTGGCATCCTCATAATATCATGTGTAGCTCGACAAAAGGAGAGAGGGAGAGGGAGTTAAAGAGAGGGAGAGATAATTAGGTATGCTTACTATCCCATAATGGATAGGACTGTGTACTTTGCATAAAAGAAAATCTATTCATGGTAAGCTTGAGTAAACAAATATGTTTTCAATCACCAGCAGTTGTTTAAAGCCAACCACTTGCAGCTTTTTCACCCTGTTCAGTGGAAGAGTGAAGCCCAAAGTAAGTAAGCAGGATGATAAAGTTGCTTCTGTTTATGTATAGTGTAGTTTTTTTTTTTTCTTACTATACTTTTATGGTTCATATGGTTATATACTGTAGTAGGTACTGTTATATAGTGATGTGTGATACTATTATGACAAAATTTATTTATTCATTTATTTATTTTCTCATAAAATAATGTTTTCATGTAGAGGGCAGTGATCAACATGTGTTTGGACACAATTTTATCAAAACATCCAGAGTTTTACTTGTTACAAAGGCTTAATTAAAATTTAATTAAAATGCTATAATGTGTCACAAACTGTTAAAAATCTGACTTAAACCTCCTGGTTCAGGTGTAAGTGTTTACAACATTTGTGCTACTGGCCATTGGCCAATTAAATATAGCCACTGCAAAATTGCATTGCTTATCTCTTCCCTTCCTATTTTAGGACTCCAGTAGCAGCACTGATCCAATGTGGTCAAAGCTGATAATCTGCTATCTTTTCTCCCCCACTTTAAGCAAAATTCATCCTGGTAGGTCATGGGTGAAAATATTCATTTCCACATCGTTTTGCTTCCCTTATGGAGTATACGTAATCAGAAATTTGACTTATATGAATTATCCCCTCAAACATCACTTTCCTTTAATTTAATTTCCTATGTAATCCATTTTCAACTAATTTGCATGAAATGTTTTTTAACTGAATACCATGAAGCACATGATGAAAATATTCACAAGAGCACAATGTGACAAGTTAATATACACTGCAGACTTTTATGCGTGGCCTCTTTGTCCATTCCACAAAGTAATGGTGTCATGGAAAATGTTATGTATGTTTACATTTCCTGCAATTTGAAAATGTCACTTTATATTGAGCAATGAAGGTGAGCTTATTCACTCCAGTCAACATTTAGCAGAAAGTAAGGAGTTTCAGAGTATACACAATGGGTCGTTTAGTGGTGCGGAAAAGGACACTGGAAGCTTCACCCAGTGAGGAAGAATCTTGAGCCTGGAGCATCATTTAAAAAAATTTACTTGCTCATTTTCTCAGCAAACTCACACTTGATGGTGGTTAGTTATAGAACTGGCTAAGCAAAATCAAACATACTAATACAGAGCTCTAAACTCAATAAACAAAAAAAAAAAAAAACATAAACCAAAATGCTGCTATAAACACACAAGACATTTCTATGTTCAGAATTAACACCAAATCTAACAAAATACAAATATTTAACCTCAAAATAATAAACATTGATGAAGGATCCTGGGGATGCAAATTTGAGTCCTCTCTACAGCTGCGCACTCAGGAAATTCTATCAGAACTATGGATGTAACCAAACGCGAATGTACCAAAAGTGCTGCTCTATAAGTAAACATGAACCATTAAGTTCAGACACTAGGTCAGAAAAAGTTTCCAAAAGTTAGACATTTTTTCCCCCAATCCTCTTTATTATATCCATTAGCTTTTAGTCTGCGGTTACTGTACGTAGCAAGATCAGATGTCTGGTGCTATGACAATATACACCAATCAGCCATAATATTTAAACCACTGACAGTTGAACTGTACGTAGCAAGATCAGATGTCTGGTGCTATGACAATATACACCAATCAGCCATAATATTAAAACCACTGACAGTTGAACTGTACGTAGCAAGATCAGATGTCTGGTGCTATGACAATATACACCAATTAGCCATAATATTAAAACCACTGACAGTACAGTATCTCACAAAAGTGAGTATGTGCCTCACATTTTTGTAAATATTTGATTATACCTTTTAATGTGACAACACTGAAGAAATTGCACTTTGCTACAATGTAAAGTAGTGAGTGTACAGTTTGTGTAACAGTGTAAATTTGCTATACCCTCAAAATAACTCAACACACAGCCATTAATGTCTAAACCGCTGCAACAAAAGTGAGTACACCCCAAAGTGAAAATGTCCAAATTGGGCCCAATTAGCCATTTTCCCTCCCTGGTTCAGAGAGGGAAAATAATTTTAATTGTATATAATTTTAATTGTAGGTTTATTTGAACAGTGAGAGACAGAATAACAACAAAAAAATCCAGAAAAATGTATGTCAAAAATGTTATAAATTGATTTGCATTTTAATGAGGGAAATAAGTATTTGACCCCTCTGCAAAACATGACTTAGTACTTGGTAATGACTTAGTAATTACTTTTAATTTTCAATGCCCTGGCTGAGGGAAGGAGGTTCTCACCCAAGATTTGAAGGTACATGGCCCCGTCCATCATCCCTTTGATGCGGTGAAGTTCTCCTGTCCCCTTAGCAGAAAAACACCCCCAAAGCATAATGTTTCCACCTCCATGTTTGATGGTTGGGATGGTGTTCTTGGGGTTATAGGCAGCATTCCTCCTCTTGGTGGTCGCCTTAAAAAATTGTCCAGTATTGATCCAAGGTATTTCATCTGCAAATTTGTAAGACAGTCAATTGAAAATTTTAATTTGTTTGTTTGTTTGCTAATTTGTTTTTGTAGTGGTTAAGATGCAGATACAGAGAGCGACTAGCCTTTCAAGTGATTTTCTGACTCTTGTCATTCATCATATTTTTTGCCCTAGAAATCTATGTACCATTCAACATGTTCATGTACACTTTTTTTTTTTATCATATTTTGTAACTTATTCTAAATACTTCTATAACACTAGCAAATACAAATGTAAATTTACCAATTAGTAAATTTTTGAAATACAGCACTATGAAACAGTCTTTGTTCTCGTTAAGCAGTTACATATACATGAGCACCACTGTCTGTGGCATTTAGCTACAAAACCAGATATAACAGACACACACTGGGATTTAACAGTACGTTAATTAAATGAGCACCCCAAGTGACATAACACTGAGCACAACAACAGTAGGGGAGACTAATTTGCAGGAAGATGCAGAGATCCAGACCCACACATATTTTTTTCTTTCACTGTATATTCAACCCTGGGTATTCCACACCAATTTAGAAAGCAGGGATGCCACAACAGAATTATATCTTGTAGCAGACCTTTTACCAAGTCTAAATAGCCAATTTTATGCATGTTTAAGCAAGATTATTATAGGGATAACACATTGACAAACAGTCTCATGCCAGATGTCAAGTTGCAAAATAAACACACCAAATGTACAGAATTTTTGTTCATTTTATTCTTTTTTAATATAAAAATCACTATTAACATTTTTATTGTACTGTTTATGAAAATATAATACAATAATTGGCAAATGATCATCAGCTCTATAATTTTTCAGTAATACAAATTACGTGCAAACAAAATGTCTGTGTTATGCATGTAACCCTGTTCCCTGAGAAGGGAATGAGATGTTCCATTTAGCATAACATAATGGGAGTACTGGTGTCTGAAATAATACGACTGGTATCTGAAGCTTGTGTAAAATCATGCCTCTATTTATAGGCCTGCCATGATCAATTAAGTGCGTTGCGTGATATAAATATGGCACCTGTGCCATCAGCCTCTGTGATTTGAAACAAAGACACAATTCACAGCCCCGGTATGAAAAAGCTACACAAAATCTCGTTCCCTTCACAGGGAACAGGGCTACTTGTAACCCAGACATTCCCTTTCAAAAGGAAATCGACGTTGCGTCTAGCATAACAGTATGGTAACAAGAATACCCACTCCGTCATACCAAGGGTACAGCCTGCAAGACACTGTGTGTTGTGTAGACCACCCTGCAGCAGCACACACATCCTTTAAGGATACCGCTTTGGACAAAGCCTTCGAGGAGGCGACCACGCTAGTGGAATGAGCCCTTATGTCCAGAAGCATAGCGAGACTGCGTGCCTAATAATTAATAGAGATTGCTTCCACTATCCAATTAGAGATGGGCTGCATAGACACAGAATCACCTCTATTGCCTCTACTTACACCACTGACTGGAGCAGTGGACATAAGTTCAGAGAGCTCTTACTGGACACAGCAGGTGCATCCTCTCTATGAGGAATGGAGGACAACAGAAAGCCTGCAACACCACAGGGTGGGTAGCCGATGTAGGCACTTTAGGAAGGAAGGGGCATCAGAAAGAGCTTGTAGCTCTCCTACTCGCTTGAGAGATGTCAGGGCTAGCAGAAGAGCTACCTTTAGAGTCAGAAACTTCTCAGAGGCTGACTCTAAGGGCTCAAATGCGCCCCCTAGCAGACCTTCCAGGACCACAGAAAGGTCCCAGGAAGGTATGCGCGACTTCAGATGGGCCTCAGCTGCCTGACACCATGCATGAACTTCGAAGTTAGAGGATTTTGCTCCATAGAGGCTCCATCAACATGGGTGTGGCCGGCTGAAATGGCGGCAATGTAAACAGTGATTGTGGAATTGTAGGAACCAACCCCGCTGAGAAACATCCTTGTAAAAATCCTGGACTGTAGCTATTGCGCAGTTGATTGGGTCTAGCTGACGTTCCTCACACCACAAGACACAAATCTGCCACTTGAGTCCGTACGATTTTCGTGTGGGTGATGCTCTAGCATTTTAACATGGTCTCTACAACCTCAGTTGGGAGACCAGAATCTATGAGCTGGTGCCCCTCAGGGGCAAGGCCCACAGTTTCCATAGTTCTTGCTGAGGGTGATAAATCAGCCCGCCGGCTTGAGACCGTAGATCCACTGTAAGGGCTCAAATTGGAGACCTGACAGAACTTCCAGGACCACAGAAAGGTCCCAGGAAGGTATAGGTGTAGGTGGGCCTCATCCACCATGCATAAACCTCGAAGTTAGAGGATGTTGCCCCACAGAGGCTCCATCAACAGGGGCATGACTGGCTGAAATGGTGGCCATGTAAACATTGATTGTAGAAGGAGCCCACCCCACTGAGAAATGTTCTTGTAAGAACTCCAGGCAATATAGTTCACTGGGTCTACAGTGGATCCTTGCAGATGGGAATCTCCCAAGGTATGCCATCTAGCAGGCATATTATCTCAGAGAAACATATTCAAGTTTGCCAATAAGCTGCTACTAGCAGCAGACATAGACTGTCTAAGCAAACTCTTGCTAGAACTTGTGGGAGCAGAGCAATTGGGGAAAAGCGTACAGAGGTGACCTCGGCCACATGTGCACCATGGCGTCCAGCCCTAATTGTGCGGGAGGAGTGAGGGCAAACCACAGTGTGTTGTCTCCTCGGAAGTGAACACATGCAGACCTGCTCGGCCAAACCTCCACCATATGGACTCCACCACTTGTGAATGGAGCCACTAATCCCTGGGCCTCAGCCCCTGCCTCAACAGTATGTCTTCCTCCACATTCCGGTTGCCCAGAATGTACATTGTTCTCACTGACAACTTTTCCCTCTGCCCAGAGAAGAATAAATTGCACCTGCCTGAACAGGGGGCGTGGACATAATCCACCCTGGTGGTCAATATTTGAGACCACTGCTGCGTTGTCTGTAAACACATGGTGACCATTTATTTGTGGAAGAAGGAATTTCAGTATTAGGAATATGAATCACATTTCTAGGCAATTTATATTCTGCTCCAGATGAGGGCCACTCCAGAGCCCATGAGCTGGACAGCTGTCTAAGACCGAGCTCCAGCCTGTGAGGGAGGTGTCTGTCATTATCGTCTTGCGTCATGCTCTAGTGACCCAAGGCTAGAAGCTGGGGACACTCAAATTCTCAGAGCACGTAGGCATCGCCGCGTGACACTGATTACTCTCAGATGTTTCTTCCTTGGATGAAACCCCCAACTTCTCAGCCACCATTGAAATGGTCTCCTGTGCAACAGGCCCAATGGTATGACGTTGCCTGCCCATAAGCTCCAATAGTCTCCCATAGAGACAGGAGGGGATGCCAAGACCCAGCTTTATCTTGCTCATTGTTGATAGGATTGACCCTAGGCATGTTTGCGATAAAAACACCCTCATCGTAGTAGAATCCTTATAACCCCTAGCAAAGTTGTCCATTGCACTGAAGAAAGCATACTTTTCTGAGGTTCAATCTGAGCCCCAAGCTCTTCATGTGGGCCTCTCCAAGTGGTGATGTTCATGATTTCGGATTTTAGTCTTGGAGACGATCCGACCCAAAGATGCAACTAACTTCTGCAATTCTCCAACTGTGATCCTTGGAGGTTTTTGGCCACTCGAACCATCCTCTTCACAGTGCTTTGAGACAATATAGACACACATCCTCTTCCAGGTTTATTCATAACATTTCCAGTTGAATGGAATTTGTTAATTATTGCCCTAATGGTGGAACACCGCTCTAGTATTATTTTTATTTGGTTATGTAGCTCTATTAGTCACAGCTCAAATCAAGGTCAGATTTTTTAGATCAATCCTGTTTGTACTGAAGTTAATTCATTTAGGTCAATGTTTTTCTTCATTGCACATTAATCAGGCATTATTTTTAATATGTGCTTTAATATGTGCTACCAAGTTTGAATATTTCTGCTAATGGACAGGCTAAAAAATGGGAGAACCTTGCAAAATTTTCCATTCTCAGTGGAATATGGCTCATAACTGTCTAAACAAGTTCTAAAGGTCACAGCAATTACTGGATGTGCACGGTAAAACTTTGCATACAAAACAGTCTCTCCTTGATGATAAACCTCCACAGAACGTTCAATTAAAGGCCCTATGCTAATTTGTGTGCAATCAGCTCTCGAAAATTTCAGCACATCAGATGCATTTTTTTTTCTCGCTCACTGCCCATTTTTCCAGTCATTTACAAGTATAGTGGCCAAAATAATTATAGCTTCTGAGACATTAAAACTTAATTAACTGTATATCTGGTGCTAAAGCATTATGGTGGCTGTATTGATGAAAAAACAAAGCAAATGTGAAAACATCATGTAAAGTCTGCTTTTAAAATATAAAATCAAGTACACCCTTAAGAAGACAGCTCTTGAAGGGCTCTTGGTGGGGCTCTAAGTGTTTAAATAATCATCACTGGTTGTAACTAGATTTCATATGAATGAATACATTTTTTTTTTTAAATATTTAAAAAAAAAACCTTTAAAGTTCATATATCCACAACCTTTACATTTATCAGATATAATTTGAAGATGGATGGATGGATAATTTTCATATGAGATGATGTGTGCAAATTTTCCATCATAGGCTATATTGTAATATGTGGTAGTCCACCTAAAATTGTTACAGAATCATTCCAGTATAAACGATTGTTCATGCAGTCGAACTGTTGTTAAGTGAAGAGGCATCTATGTAAATGTTTATTCATTAGTAGGGGTATAATTATGCATCACAATTCACACATTCACACACTATGGACGCTTTGGACATGTCAATCCAATCCATGCATGTCTTTGGACTGGGGGAGGAATCCAGAGTATCCGTAGGAAACCCCCGCAGCATGGGGAGAACATGTAAACTCCGCACACAGGGCCAAACCCCCAACCCTGGAGGTGTGAGGCGAACGTGCTAACCCCTAAGCCACCGTGCACTCTAGTGCTGTATGTAGATGTACAGTATCTCACAAAAGTGAGTACACCCCTTATATATTTTTTAAATATTTGATTGTCATTTAATGTGACAACACTGAAGAAATGACACTTTGCTAAAGTGTAAAGTGAGTGTACAGCTTGTGTAACAGTGTAAATCTGTCCCCTCAAAATAACTCATCACACAGCCATTAATGTCTAAACTGCTGGCAACAAAAGTGAGTAACCCCTAAGTGAAAATGTCCAAATTGGGCCCAATGTGTCAATATTTTGTGTGATCTCCATTATTTTCCAGCACTGCCTTAACCTTCTTGTAAAAATGTAGTTAAACAGAGCTTCACAGGTTGCCACTGGAGTCCTCTTCCACATATCCATGACAACATCAAAGAGCTGGTGGATGTTAGAGACCATAGTGCTCCTCCACCTTCCATTTGAGGATGGCCCACAGATGCTCAATAGGGTTTAGTCCATCATCTTCACCCTCAGCTTCTGTAGGAAGGCAGTGGTCATCTTGGAGGTGTGTTTGGGGTCGTTATCATGCTGGAATACTGCCCTGCAGCCCAGTCTTCGAAGGGAGGGGATCATGCTCTGCTTCAGTATGTCACAGTACATGTTGGCATTCATGGTTCCCTCAAGGAACTGTAGCTCCCCAGTGTCGGCAGCACTCATGCAGCCCCAGACCATGACACTCCCACCACCATGCTTGACTGTAGGCAAGACAGACTTGTCTTTGTACTCCTCACCTGGTTGCCACCACACACGCTTGACACCATCTGAACCAAATAAGTTTATCTTGGTCTCATCAAAATCACATGACATGGTTCCAGTAATCCGTGTCCTTAGTCTACTTATCTTCAGCAAACTATTTGCGGGCTTTCTTGTACATCATCTGTAGAAGAGGCTTCCTACTGGCACGACAGCCATGCAGACCAATTTGATGCAGTGTGCAGCGTATGGTCTGAGCACTGACAGACTGACCCCCCATCCCTTCAACCTCTGCAGCAATGCTGGCAGCACTCGTACCCAAAGTCAACCTCTGGATAGGACTCTTCGCAAGTGCACTCAACTTCTTTGGTCGACCATCACGAGGCCTGTTCTGAGTGGAACCTGTTCTGTCAAACTGCTTTATGGTCTTGGCCACCATGCTGCAGCTTAGTGTCAGGGTCTTGGCAAACTTCTTATAGCCTAGGCCATCTTTATGTAGAGCAACAATTTTTTTTTCAGATCCTCAGACCAGTGACCAGTATGAGGGAGTGTGTGAGCGATGACACCAAATTGTGACACCAAATGTGTGAGCGATGACACCAAAAAAACACCTGCTCATTGTAACACTAACAAGTCACATGACACTATAGCAGGAAAAAGGCTAATTGGACCCAATTTTGACATTTTCACTTAGGGGTGTACTCACTTTTGTTGCCAGTGGTTTAGACATTAATGGCTGTGTGTTGAGTAATTTTGAGGGGACAGCAAATTTTCACCGTTACACAAGCTGTACACTCAGTACTTTACATTGTAGCAAAGTGTCATTTTTTCAGTGTTGTCACATGAAAAGTTATAATCAAATATTTACAATTATGTGAGGGGTGTACTCACTTTTGTGAGATACTGTATATAGTATATAGACCATACTGTAATGGCATAATATGTTGTAAAATTACACAGTCATGTTGTAACAGTTTAAAAGAGCTCTTGAGCAGCTTTCAATTCCAACCATCAATGTGCTGGTACATATTACACTGAACGATACAAAGACAGTGGAAGGCGGCCATTTTAGTCGACTTTGAAGCTCTATTACCAGGTAAAATTATGTCTCGGGCTCTGCTACGAGCTGATTATGTTTCAATCAAGACATTGTTTATTCAATCACATTATTGGGAGAATTTATAAATTATTAAAATGCACATTATTTTGCATTGCTTATGAATTTAAAAAAAAAGGGCAGTGATGGCTTGGCGGTTAAAGTTCCGGGTTACTGATCGGAAGGTTCAAGCCCCAGCACTGCCAAACTGCCAATATAGGGCCCTTGGGCAAGGCCCTTAACCCTCTCTGCTCTTCGGGCGCTGTAACATTGCTGACCCTGTGCTCTGACCTCAGCTTCCTGACATGCTGGGGTATGCAAAGAAAATAATTTCACTGTGCATATAAATATATGATAAATAAACACTCATTATTCGTATTATTAATAAGTAAACAGGAGTCTTTTCAGTCATTGCTTTATATATATACAAGATATTCTATGAATCTATTTGAATAGAATTGAGAAGCCAGAATTTTAGTAGTGACCAGAGTGTATCCTTACACCCTTAATAATTAGTTAACTAGGGACTAGTAGCATCGAACTATTAATCAGCTGAAAAGGCTGAAGCCATAGTATACCATGATCTTATTGCTACAATAATGTGGAGAAATTAACAAAGCACATTTTTTAACCAATTAAAGCTCCTCAAGAGTCTTGTCGTTACCTCAGTACTCTCAGTGTGTTGCATTATATTTCTCATCATATAACATGTTAGTTTCTCGCACTTTTCTATAAACAGTTTTCAATCCCTCTCTAAATTCATGATTGTTCAGCCAGTGAGAGACAAACCTGGCACCATGCTCCTTTTGCCAACATTTTTCAGCAAACGAGGCAGGCAGCCCTCTGAACTTTAATTAAAGCAGAAGATTAAGGAAAGCCATTGAGGTTGGTGGTGAGGGATTATGTCTTATCTCTCTGTGTCAAAAAGTCAACTTTCAGCATGTCCAGTCAAACCTGCTATGGATCTGAGCACTTCCAAGCACTGCCAAGATGTTCTGGGCCTTAGATCACCTGAGGTACACTTATTCTCCTGGATGATGAAACATCACAAAGCTGAATGTGTCAGCTCTGCCAGAATCCTGGGATGGTTAGCAGCGCAAAGTGACTGATTAAAGAAAGCAATAGTCAAAAAAGACATTGTGAATTCCCAGCAGTGTTTGTGCAGCTCGAAAGGTGATGGAAATATATTTTTCTACCTCATTAAAAGTTCCATTCTGCCAAGTTGCTGTAACTCTGGAAACCCTGATTTGAAAAGGCATCACAGATTGTTTACACCACACATTTGTACTGTTGTCCATTGGACTTTAACAACACAGTGATTGGCATTTGCTGTAACACAAATGGTAATTTCCAATGAGGAGTCTTATACAGTGTCATTGGTTTCTTAGTTGCTTGTGCAGTGGGGGAAAAACAACCTGTAGAACAAACTTAATAAGGTCTGCAGCTTTCAGACCCAATTAACTATTTAATCTTCTTTACTCATTCCTTCTGAAACATCCATTTCTGTTTCCTTTGATATGTCTTCTTAAATATTCCCAGAGATTCCTTTCAGGTATTTCTTTGTTTTTAATCCATTTGTTTTCTAGGTACAGTTTACTATAGAGGTTTCACTCAGGTCATTTGCATTGGCAAAGAAAGACAAAAGCACACACTTTTCTTCTAACAACCTAATTGATCCTGCAACTTGTTTTGTATCTTAATACATACATTATGCAAGGCTTAATCAGAACTGTTTCAGAAACATGCAGCAAGCACTGTGGTCCATTGCAATAATGGAGGATGGATCTTAACACAGATTTTACACTTAAGCCGCTTCCTACCTCATCTAATCTGATGAAATATTCATTAATCACAAAAATCCCAGGATCCTTCTTAATGTCCAGTGTGCATATGCTAATATCACCATGTCTAACAGCAAGACCAGAGATATTACAGAGGTTCTCGGAACAGAGTGATGGTCATATGTACTTGCCTGTAGGGTGATAATACCATTTCAATAATGTTTATAATATTTATAATATCTAGGTTATATCAAAATACTACTATTTACAAAATAGGTAGCATGTTTTTTTTTTGTATTGAGGGATGTGCAAATTAGGAACTGGGTTTCTTACAGATTTGTTGGCTTCATCCAAAAAAAAAAAAAAAGTCCTTACGGTAGTATTATATATATGATCTAAGATTACCACAACACTAGAACCCTGTTAGAGTGGTGTTAGTGTGGTAGAGGTATTAAAACACAGCATAACTAAAGTACGAAACCTACTCTGGTCACTTAAGTGTTCAGTACAGAGGTTTGGTATTCATTTGAAGACAGTCAGTGACTCAGCATTTCAGACAGCCATAGGAAGTTTGCTCATTGATAAAGTTTTTCATTGTCAAGCCTTTCATAAATTCTCTAGCAGCACTTTATAAAATATTTGTGCAATGCTTATGAATGTGGAACTTCAAAAAGGAACTATTCATGTACCCTTCAAATAAAGTGTTCCTTGCCTTTGGTATACAATGTTACAGTGAGGGAAAAAGGTATTTGATCCCCTGCTGATTTTGTACATTTGCCCACTAACAAAGAAATGATCAGTCTATAATTTTAATGGTAGGTTTATTTGAACAGTGAGAGACAGAATAACAACAAAAAGATCCAGAAAACGCATGTCAAAAATGTTATAAATTGATTTGCATTTTAATGAGGGAAATATGTGTTTGACCCCTCTGCAAAACATGACTTAGTACTTGGTAATGACTTAGTAATTACTTTTAATTTTCAATGTCCTGGTTGAGGGAAGGAGGTTCTCACCCAAGATTTGACGGTACATGGCCCCGTCCATCGTCACCACCAGAGGACAACTGGGTGAAACTGTTGTCGTCAGATGAGACCAAAATGGAGCTCTTTGGCATCAACTCAGCTCGCCGTGTATGGAGGAGGAGGAATGCTGCCTATGACCCCAAGAACACCATCCCCACCGTCAAACATGGAGGTGGAAACATTATGCTTTGGGGGTGATTTTGTGCTAAGGGGACAGGACAACTTCACTGCATCAAAGGGACGATGGACGGGGCCATGTACCATCAAATCTTGGATGAGAACCTCCTTCCCGATCATCTAACATTTACAATGCTAGAACTTGTGAGATGCTGAACATGCAAAAGGGAAACATGCTGTTTTTTAGTTCAGGAAAGTCTGTAGGTTTCTGAACTATACATACTGGGGAAAAAATTATTCGGCCGGCACATATCTTTCACTCATTCAGTTTTAGCTAATTTGCTATAAACAAGCTAATCTTTGCAAACATAATTTAGCTGATGACTTTGAATGCCAGTGATAATGATCCAAATTGCTTTTAAGTGTTCATCTAAAAGCTATTTTTTTCCAGCATGTGAGCAGTAAGGTTAGAAATACAGTTGCTATTCTAACGCAAGCAATTGCTAAAAATGGAACGTGTAGGTAGTCCACTATGTGGTTTTAATCATAATTGGGAACACTGCACTGTTAGACATTTTCAGCAAGAAATCCATGAATGTATACACATCAGATGAACATAGCACACATGATTTGCTTTGTAAATGAGGCGATTGTGAAGGGCATTGCTGACATAGAGAGACAAACTGTATATACAGTATATTCATTTATAATTATAACAAAATTATAAACTGATTATAACCTGGGTACTTTTAGGTTAAACTTTAACAGTGCCAACATTGTTTTCACAAAACATAGTGCAATTACTTTTTAAAACACAAGGTCATTTTGATTTACAGCATAATCATTCTCCATGAATATGCGATCATCTGTTGTGTACTGCTAACATTTCAATCAACACATAAAAAAATATTAAAAACATCTGCCAGAGGGAAGGAAAGTGTTTAAGGCTGAATGGCTGATGAGGCCTCATTATGAAACTGTAAGCAGGTTATAAAAGAACATCAGCATCAGAAAAGCATTTGGCAAGCATGTGGTTGGCAATGATTGGTCTGGCACACCTCTTCATTTAATTTGTTCTCTCTCTCTTTGTGTGTGTGTGTGTGTGTGTGTGTGTGTGTTTGTGTGTGTGGTGCAGAGTAATAAATGCCCCCTATGACTGATAGCAATAATGAAAGTACAATTCAGTAACATACTACAATTGTTCCCCGGTGTTTATATTTAATTGCATACTAGTCTAGAATATACATTTAATAACTCTATTGTGTGTGTGTGTGTGTGTGTGTGGGTGTGTTTATGTGTCTGTGTTTGCACTAAATCTGTACTTTGCATTGCACAATTTTTTTTTGTTTCATGTCCATTACTGAACATTATATAGTTTGTGAGCATCATCATAGCAGAGAAATTCCAAACATTACACATGCGACCAGTCAGTGCTGTCATCAACATCAGCAACCTAATATAGTCTATTTATCATTTTACATTGTTTTGTCTTGGCAGGGAAACACTGGAAAATAGTTTGACTTTAGTTAAATTACTCAGTGATTATTTAAATAACAGACTTCACACTTCCTGCATAATATCATGCTCTTCTTTCATCAAGTTTCTCATATCGCCAGTGAATACTGTACAACTGCACTGAAACCAAAAAAGAGTCTTCTATTAAAACTGATATAAATGATGATACCCTTTCTTGGAGTTTTGTTTAGATTTTGTCAATTAAATTTTTTGTTATGATATAATAATAATTATTATTATTATTATTAAGTTATTTTGGATATAACAAAGTCTGCACCTCCTTGTTACAATTGCAGGTTTTTGTGTTGTTAAGAAATGAAACCAAGATAAATCATATAGGATCTTTTTCTTACCTTCAATGTGATATAGCATAACTAAAAATAAAATAACAACAAAATAACCTGGTTGCATAAGTGTGCAAATCCTTCTGTAATGTGGCATGTGACTGTGCTGTGAATTAAGCAAACACAACCAAACTCGTGTTCAAAAGCAATCACTGAACACCTGTCATCAAGGAAGTGATTCTGATTAACCCAAAATAAAGATGCATTTTGTATGGGATCTCATTTTAAAAAGGTATCGACATGGAGAGGGGGACAAAAGCATTTGTAACAAGTGGACAAAATGGGGTACCACAGTGTCATCACCATGAACAAGACATGCCTCCAAAATAGTAAAAGGACAAGAAGAAACCTCAGGGAGGCTGCCAAGTGACCTACAGTACAGCAACACGGAGCTGAAGGAATATCTGATAGACAAATTGATTGATGATGTAGAGCTTATAAATTACATTATCCTTTTTTGTTGCTTGTTTTTATCTATTTCCATAATATCTTTATATCATTTTAATCTTTATTATTATGATACAGAATGGCTATTATGGTACTATATGCTACTATAAATGTATGATTTTTTTTTAAAGGATTAAATCTTTGTGAGCTCAATTTACAAGTCATCCTTCGAGTGTGCGAATTAGTGTGGGCACATCTTTTCTGTCACTTTTTGTTACGCTTTCGGGTCAAGATGCATTTTCTAACATGTATTACAATTGTACTGATTCAACCAGGTTTCTCATAGTCTTGCAAACAGAAGTAGCATGCATAAACTCTGAATACAGTTTTAGTGATGCACTAGGTGTGTAAACAACTATACAAAATTTAGTGGAACATTAAGGATATTTTTACACATTAAGGAAAATAATACTCAAAATATTTTTACTTGCATGGCTCACATTTGTTTTTTTTGTTTTTTTTCTCCATCAACTGAATTTCAAACACACCTGGAGACAAACATACCTAGAATTGTGCTGGCTCTCTGCTTGCTACTTTTCTCTGGCGCCATTATTGTTTTCAGTGAGAGTTCAGTATGCACAGTCATGTGTGAAATCAATTTGCAAACATAGCTGTGGTCAAAGGAAATTGATCCATACCATAACAAATAGTTGAGTTTTTGTTGTGCATTTTGCATGCAACTTTATTACATTGCCTCATTTAAGTGCCAAGTTGTGTAATAAGTAAGGTATAAAACAGTCATGCTGTTATAGTAAAATAATTAATACCTTCATTTTATTACACCAAAGTTGATTATGTTTAAATAACTACACATCCTGTCATGCTTAAACCTCAGCAATTTGATAAGTATTTTTTCTTATTCATTACTTAATGGCATGACATTATTTTTAACAATTTCTAGTTACATTTAATGTTGTGGAATATCCACAAAACAAGTTAGTTCCTGTTGTCACTTACACTATAGCAGCTATAAACATCACACCAGCCTCTGTTTTTCCTCTATCTTGAGGTTAATAAGACATGTCATGATACTAAAAAAAATGTAAAGTTTTTTAAATATGTTTGTTATTAGGTTTGGATTGTGTGGAGAGTCCACCATAGTGTATAATGTATAATGTAATGCCAGTGTGACTGAGCCATTAAGATAGCACTTTAGATCACATTAATATAAGCCTGTGGATTGAACCAAAGCTAACACTAGTGTCATAGTTGCTCAGTCATAGAAAATTCATCTATAACAATTAAACAGTAAACATTTTTCAATGTAACTCACAGCCTGGACCTAGATGTGTGAAAGTGTAAAGCCAGAAATGTAAAGACAGCATGGAGTATTCATAAATCTCACAAGATTTAAGACCCAAAAGACAAGTTGGATTGATGTTGCAGGAACACATGCATGAATTCTGATTTGATTGTGCAGACAGACGTCACACTGCTATACTGTATTTCAGTGTCGGGTTTCAGTCCCGCATATGAAAGTGGCTCAAATCAGAGTTGAAACTGTCAGAAGTGATAGATTTGTTTTAATTCACATTGCCATGAAAAAATAGATCTGTGTCACATACGACGGAAAAGATTGGACTGGAATTTGGGACACTGTTGCCTGCAGTGTAACCCAGTGTCACATTCTTTATCTGAGCTGACAAAAAACTGAACAAGCTTAACCTTCAGCTACAACGAGAAGATGAAGACATCCAACACGTGATCAGTGCAAAGAATACACTCGGGGTGAAGCTGAGTGTGTGGGTCACCCATCTGAGGATATGAAAGCTGGGACACTTACCAAATGTGGAAAATATATCTGACAGTGATGCATTTCAGCCTGAAACACTTCTGTGGCCACCAGGACAGAGTTCAGACAGTGTTTTTAGGAGTTGAATGACATGTGATGTTTATCTTAAACTATTTCATGGCTACACAAATTTAAAAGTGTGTGCTATGTTGGAGAAGGTCTTTGCATTGCCAAAAACATAAACATTGAATTAATTTGGTTGCAAAGTGACACTGAACTTGAAGTGAGGCTTTTCGAGAATTTTTTAATAAAGAGAGGTGGCCTTTTGCTGTATACTTTGCTTCAAAAGTGAGTGCATTTTTTGGATTCCAGAGATGAAAATAATAAAATAAAATAAAATAAAATAAACCAGACATGTCTGACAGGTGAACATAAATCAAACTGCTTTAGACTCTCTGTAAGTACCTCGACTCTGAATTACAAAGGATATTTGTAGAAATGTCTTAGACATGTCTTTGATTCAATCTGTAACTTGTACATTGTATATGAACATGTACATATTATGAAAGTAATGTAAGTAAATTGACATGTATTTTCAAATATGAACATATTATGACCATGTACATTTTACAGAAATATTTGTCTCTACCATATGTGTAATTTTTGTTGCATATTTTGAAAGTGATGTGAGTAAATTAGCCTGAGTTAAAAATGCTTGAGTAGGGTCCAGGGCATTAATTTTGAACAAAAAAAATGCATGTTGCCATACACGTACATTGCATGCAGATTCAGGCAGCCTATCAGTGACAGTGATATCAAGTGTAAACACAGAGTGAAACACCCCATACATTTCATATACAGTGAGGTTAAATTTATTCAAGCCCACTTTTCTGACACATGTGTAACACATTGATAGCAGTGAGTGTATGTGAACTATAGAAGCAAGTGTTGAAATGAACAAGATGGATTGTTTCAGTCAGTCTCAGTCAATATATTTTTCAAAATTCATTCAGAGGTATTGGAAAGAACTAGACTACACTGTATAATCAATCTACAAATTACACAAATGGACAAACAAACAGTACATTTTATACCTGTGATGAGACCCCTGCTATAAGGCTCAAACTTAATGTTTTCATAATACTAACGCTGAGTTTCTGATGGGTAGTAAACTCTTTTACTCCTCTCATTGAATATTGTGATCAGCTTTTAGTAGTGGTAGTAGCAGTACTAATATAATTAATATTAATAGTAGAAGTATTCATAGTGCTAGTTTTAGTAGTAGTAATAGTAGTAGGAGTAGTAGTAGTAGAAGTAGTAGTAATCATTGCAGTAGTAGTAGTCACAATATTATTAGAAATAGTATTAGTAGAATTGGTAGCAATACTAGTATTAATATTAGTAGCAGTAGAAGAAATAGCAATAGTAATAGCAGTAATAGTCATAGCAGAAGTAATAGTAGTATTGGTAGTACTGATAATAGCAATAGTCATAGCAGTAGTAGTAATAGTTATAGTAGTAGAAGAATTAGTAAAAAAAAATAGTAGCAGTAATTGAAGTAATAATAGTAGCAGTATTCATAATAGTTACATCCTTGCGAGTTACAGTAATAGTCGCAGTAGTACTAGTAATAGCATTAGTAGAAATTGTAGTAGTAGTACAAGTAGCAGTAGTACATATAATGGTAGTTGTAGTAGTCACAGTAGAATTAGTAAAAAATAATTAGAAGAAATAGTAGAAGTTGTAGCAGTAGTTGTAGTAATGTCAGTACCAGTAGTAGCAGTAGTACTACTAGTAGTAAAGGCGGTAATCGTAGTAGTAGTATTGATAGTATCAGTACTGGTAGTAGTAGTAGTATTAGTTGTAAGGGTAAGAGTAGTAGTAATAGCAACGCTATTAGTATTTATAATAACAGCAGTAATGGTAGCAGTCAATTTGGGCTTAACTTTTTCATTTAAAATGTAAAGCTATTATAACCTAAGTCCACAGGTCTACATGCATAAAAAACTCTATTCAAATATGTGAAGCTGACTTTGACAGGTGGCTCAGATCCTGCCGCCTGCCCTGCTTTCCTCCCACACAGACACCCAGCAGATGGACACTGTGAGCTAGTAAGTTGCCAGACTGGCATCTCCCCGTGTCACTGCCTCTCACCTGGTAGCCTCTGAGGTCATCTCTGCCAGCCATGGGCACCCAGTCAAATAAAGCCAGCTATTAGAGAAAAGAGAAAAGAGGGTAAGAATTTCACAAAAGAAAAATCACAAAAGCTATTGAATACATCGTTCAGGTATAAAATCTCACATTAATTTCCTAAAAAGGCTATACAGTGCTTGACATTTGAAGCAGTAAAACAGTAAAGTACAACAACAATAATTCCAAAGAGCAAGGACTGTATAAGACTTTCAAATTTTGCTATACACCTTTTGATATTTGGAAACAGTATATGTTTAAATTTGTATATCTTAATTGGATTTCTTAGTCCAAAGTATTTGTCTCAGTGAAAAATGGCATTATTCATGAATAAATCTAAATATATAAATAAAAATAAATCTGGTAGTGCAGTTTAAAAATTTTTTTTGATAGCACATCCTCATCCATTTTTCATCTGTCTGCCAGCAATATTAGACTGTTATTTTTACATTAAGGTTATGTTTTGAGTCATCGAGTATCCCGCATTGGCATTGATGTCAAGCAAAGTGTCCAAGCGGACTTCAGAACAAATAAATCAACACAACCCAAACCAGTCTATTGTTTTTGTAGGAGTGAGCCAGGCCACCCATCTGTCAGGGCATACACAAACACACACACTGTAGCCAGTAGCTGGCAGCTTGACCCAAAATAACATCTGCGATCTTTTACTGCCTGCGTTCATTATGCAATATTCATGCCCACAGGAGCAAGCATGAGAGTGTGTGGAGCCCAATGGCATCTAGAAACACAGACATGCAGCTAAAAACAGATTTAGCTCAAATGTAAGAGTGTATACTAAGAGATATTAAGAGCATGTACATTGAGAGAATCAGTGATCATCAGACAGTTATTGTCATGATTCCCCCATGAAGCACCGTGCTTTAAGCGCTAATGCGCGAGCAACTGCTTTTTCTATGTTGACAGCAGTGACATTTCAACACGTGCATAAACATGTGCCTTTGTTATCGTTGATGTCATGTCTCTGCCCCGTCCTGTCATGTGTTGTCAAGTCTTGCTGTTTTGTATTGTCTTGTCAAGTTGTTTCTGTATTGCCCGCAGCTGTTAGCAGTTGCATGGCTAATCGTGTCGGTATATATACCGTGTGTCATGCTACACTCATTGCGGAAGATTCACGAAGATTAGTAATGTATATTAGAAATAACGTAGAGTAGTTTCGACTTAGATAGATTTAGATGATAGTTTCCATAGTCTTGTTCATGTCATGTTCATAGTCATAGTCAGTCACATTCCATGTTAGAGTTAGTTCACGCTGGGTTATCCACTCCCAGTTCCACGTCATAGTTCACGTTTCATGTTTTGTTTTCCATACCATGACCTTGATCTCTGCCTTGCCCTGTATATGCCTGTTTGTCATTCGCCTGACCTTAGCTTGTCTTGGATTACATTTATGGTTCACATTTTGGATTTGTCTGCTCACCTCTCTGTGAATTAAGTTACAGTTTGAACTGCGATTGCATATGTCCTATCTTCCCTGACCTCACTATTCGTGACAGTTATAATGCTATTGTTTGGGGGCAGTTTGCGCTTTATATAAATTCTTCACCAAACACCATCCAGTGCTCAAAATATGAGCTTTTTTTTAACAAGTGTATTTACAACTCAATAATAAATACAGTCATTTCTTTGAAATAGTTTAAAAAGAATAGGACAGGTTCGGTTCAAATCAATGACCATACAAACATTCCAATTCATCTAAAAACAAAAAAAAAACACATTTATTCTTTTATTATTTTTGAATGAGTACAATAAGCCTCATATTTTCCTCATATTAATAAGAATTTTTTTCCACACACAAAATTTATTTTGTAAAGGTCCTCAATAATCAGGGTTAGCAAAAGGATGTGTAAAAGTATAAAACACAACGTAAAATTCTTGCAATCTTTATATGGTCCAATAAAGGCTGCATTAAAATTGACATTACCACCAACATATTTCATGTAGACATTTATCATCTCTTTATAACCTAAACGCAGATCACATCATTACTTGAATCCAAGATAGCACAATTTATGTCTTAGCCAAGTCATAGTAGCTCTAATTGGGTATTTGGCACAACAGCATTTTTTTTCTTTTTTTACTGAAACAAAAGTACATGGTGTCCACAGAATTAAGAGGTAGCATGTATGCAATGGCTGGATCTACCTTATTAATCCTGATACTTCTTCTGCTTGGAGACTTGCACTTATTCACTTTCTCTTCCTGTGGATGGTTCCAGATAGATACACTAAAGATGTGCACTTCCCAAAAACTGTCTTCACACTGGCTTCAGTGTATAATCTAACTTGGATACTATAGACTTGTACCAAGGACTGATGCTCACAATGAATATCCATTTTATGAATAAACAATTTTAGTACCATTTGATTTTATAGTTTATAATTTGGAAGAGTAATGATTTGCAAACGCACTGTCTGGTGTCACTAAGAAAAGGATAAGTTCCCTTTTTGAGTCACTCAAGGTTTCTTCCTCATGACCTCTCAGGGAGTTTTTCCTCTGCCATTGTTACCCCTGGCTTGCTCACTGGGAATCTAAATATAAATCTACATCTGGATTTCTGTAAAGCTGCTTTGTGGCAATGTTTGTAGTTAAAAAGTGCTATATAAATAAATTATTTGAATTGAACTGATTGATTTAGGAGAAATCTGTAGAAAAATTTAATACATGTAACAGTACAAGGTACAAATGCCACCAATAAGATTTTTGCAACATTTTGCAGTTTCATCTTTACTAATCTACCTTTAGTAATATTCTGAATAAATTAGAGTCACATATACAGTAGTATCTTCATCCTAAAGTACCCTGTGTTGTCACTTTCAGCTCACATGACGAAAATGTTAAAATTAATTAGTAGACAACTAATCACCAGAAAATTATGATAGACTTTTTTTGAAAGTAGTGTCAGTCAGTTCTTGACCACATTACAGTTCCATATCACTTCTCCAAGTTAACTGAAATAATGGAAAAGTAAGCCTACTATTCACCACAGCACACATATCTAACAACAAACAAAATGACAGAAAACTAAGATTTTCCAGAAATATGTAAGGAATAATTGACAATGGGCCATTAAATTATTAAAAAAATAATGTGCACCCAAGTTGAAAATGTGGCCTCAAGGCAAAGCGGAGGCTTGAGCCATTGATATGCGGTTATTAGAGCGAAAGCAAGAAAAATAAAGACAGCACATGTGCTAACCAAGTATCGATATTCATTGTATTTTCTGCAGTAAACAACAACAACAACAACCAAGAAGCCTGTGAATAAGCAGTCTTATCAATATTTATTTATTTATTCTATTTTTATATTATCAGCATATATTATTAGAATGAAAAGGGAAAAAAACTGTGAACTCTCTCTTTCTCTCTCTCTCTCTCTCTCTCTCTCTCTCTCTCTCTCTCTCCAATAACTGCACATCAATGGCTCAAGCCTCCGTTACTAGCTCTATAATGACATTTTTGAATTAGCAACCGAGGCTTGAGATGGGATACATTAGTTCCACACGCAAGAGCATTTTAAGGATAAAACCTGACAAATGTCTTGAAATAAAAAATCTGAACAATGTTTTGAGGTGTGGTAACTGTGGTATAAGTGGAATAATTGACTCCGGTCCATTGAATTATTAGAAAATAATGCACATCAAAGGTGTAACGATCGCATTACCACCTTAGGGTGTGCATTATTTTTTAATAATTCAGTGGCCTGTTGTCAATTATTCCATACATCTTCCATATAAGTCATAGTTATGTGTGATTTAAATGAAAAAATATTTAACTGCTGATGTAGCATGATACTAAATTGCGTTTTAGTGAAATGAGTAAAACACAGGCAGGTCCATGCATGCAAAAAATGAACAATCGCATTAGACAGCTGTTGTCACTTCTGTTGTCACATACAATAGTCATCATCTTCAATGATTAATGCAATGATGCTTTAAAAACATTTGTTTCCGTGTTGTTGTGGAGATAAAAACTCCACAACAAATGCTCAGATATCCGTTTTAATTTAATACTACCACAAACAGCAGTGAGGTCACAGTGCTGCCGCCCACAATTCAGCAGACATGAAAAGGTGAAAAAGAAGAAGACGAGAAGATCAAACAGTCAAGAGAGAAATGAGGACACTCTTAGCACTGCTCCAAATTAGCCACACGACTTTATAGCAGCCTCTCTTCAGTTCCATAGTAAAAAAAAACACTAGTACTGTGCCTTCTCAGTCAATCAGAAGCATTGAGCTGTACATTGCCGGAGCACCTTTGCAATTACTGTGAGAAAGAAAAAGCACCTCTGTTTCTCAAAATACAATAACAGATTGGGGGAAGATGTCATCTTGGCAGCTTTCTTCCAAATTACAGAAGGAAGGAGGAAAGAAAAAAGAAACCTAACCAGCTGTTATTGCTTTTATGTCATCCATTAGTGAGCATCCTTTCATGTGTACTCATCTTTAAAAAAATTATTTAAATACTATAAATACCAGGCTCAATTGAGACATTATTAGAGAATAACAAGCAAAGACTAATAACTATAGCAGGCAGGAAGTAATTATATCGATCAATACAACAGGAAATTGTAAAACAAATCCACTCTGAATCAGATTTAATGTGCAAGTGATGCAAAATTTAGGGAAAGCTTACTGTAGGTTTAGTTAGTTAGTTAGTAGCTCATGTCTAACAAGGAGCCAAGCCATGGCATTTAAATGTCTCAGTTTGAAAGGTCATATGGTACTTTTGGTCACTCGGTTAATTACTGAACTTTTTAAATGCAGAGAAACAATAACAATAACAATATGTCTGTATTTTCCTGAAATAAAATCCATAAGAGTGAAAACTCATAATAATTTCAGTTTAAGTTTAAATACATTCTGTAACTAAAGGAAGATTGTACACTGCAGGCTTTCCTCCTAGACTATTTTCAATGCACTTTCATTATCTCAAGGCAGCTGATGTGGTGAGATGTTTGCGTCTCTGCGTCTCGACACGGCAATGTGATCACCTGAAAGGCAAGGTGCCTAATTAACTTTGACTGCAAAACCATGTCTTGAACAGATGTTTGTGAAGATCCCCGTCTCCATTCTTTAATTACAAATCTGTGCGAGTCCTCTTCAATTTGCTGATAAAGATTCACAGATTGGGATAATGGGCTATAGTCATTTACATCAGAGCTGGCATATGAGTAACTTTAATTGAAAGAGAAACTTGGAAGGAATTGTGATTGCGTTAAAAGTTGATTACATGCAAGTTTGGATTTTATAGTACATGAATGGATCTACTTGTCCCTTCATATATTGAGATGATGTCAGGGTAGTGGAGGGGTTGGTGTACTGTCAGGAGTATCTCACCAGAAGGTTAATGAACAGATCTGAGGAGAAATTTCAGACAAAGACATGACTTAAAAATAAAAATAAAAAAAAAGCTCATGAAAGGTACAAGAAATTGTACTTTGCCTGGATTAGGATTTCTGGGACTGACCCCTATACCCAAGCCTGCTGGTGGTGTCGCAGATGAGCATCTGATAACCAGTCCATACACATAACTCAAAACTGCGAAATAGTGTCAGAGAGCCATTTTGTGGTTTCACTACCTGTAAGATGAAGAATGGGTATCAATTGGGCAAAAGGCATGTGATAGACAATCTTAGAATGGATCAAGCTGTAGTTTGATCAACCGGGTCTCAGAAGAATGTTGTACATAATAAATGGTACAAATGTTCGTAAGACCAAAGGATTGTGGACACCTGACCATTACATCCATATGTGTCCCTTCCTCAAATATTGGAAGCACACAATTGTATGGTCTTTGTATCCTGTAGCTTTACAATTTCCCTTCACCAGAACTAAGAGGCCCAAACCTGTTCCAGCATGACAATACCCCTGTGCACAAAGTGAGCTGTGCTACTGTATCTAACAATAGAGATGTAATTTGAAAATGGGTCTAGACAGACAGACAGACAGACAGACAGATGTGCTCTCAGGAAAACAACTTTTGAAAAATCAAAGAAGAAGCAATCATGCATGGCCTTTCTGGATTTCTGTAGGAATGGTATCTTCAAAAAAGCACATGTGGATCTGATGGTTAGGTGTCCCCAAACATTTGACTATATACTGTATATCTTTTTATACAAATGGGAATTTTTATGAATTTGTACATGACCATATCAATCCAAACAGTTTTAGCCTGATACACATATTGCCTACTTTTTAATAAGTCTTCATTTAGTGACATCAGATCCACTGCCTGAATGCATAAACACTGCACCTACACGATGCCAAAATTACTGTATTTACAAGCTACAAACTTATAAACAGCTCTTCTCCAAGTGGTATTTTAGGAACTTTTAGACAGCCTTATATCTCTGACCAAATGGGAACCACCCTGATGTGCTGCAACTGTCATGGCTGACAATTGGCAGGGTTTTTTTTTCCCCCCCCCAAGTTTTTTTTTTGTTTGTTTGTTTTGTTTTGTTTTTTGCTTGGTATCAAAATTACACCAAGCTTCATAAAGCCACTTGTGTGCATCACATTCTCACTAATTCATTACATTAGTTAAGGAAGATAAAGCCTGAGACGTAACAGAAAAGTAGCATCATCAGGGTTGTCAGCTATTGCTTTCTTACTATTTTAGTTTCCATTCCCTGTGTTTGCTCACTCAACTGCCTTCAGCAACTCATCCATCCCCTCAGCTTATCTAACACACTTCATATCATGGCTAGAAATGGCTATGAAGCTGGTGTAGCACCAAACAGTATCAGAGCTCACAAAATTTAAAAAGTTTATATTTCTTGAGCTCGTGGAACATTTTTAGAAAGTATAATGAGCAGGAGTGATTTTTGGTTGGAAAACCTAATCCTAAACATGCTGTTCACCATAACCTTAAATATTCATAATTGTCAGGCGGTGAGGTTGAGGCAGAAGCATTCACAGATATTTAAACATTCAATATAACCAAAAGACAACTAGACAAACACTAAGACAACTTGACAAGATACTCTTGCAAGAAACATACCAAACCGACATGAAAGACAGAAGTCTCAGATGACGAAAGACAAGGGGAGAGTGCAGACAAAGACTATATATACCCATGAGTGCTCATTAACAATAACGTGAATCAGGTGCAGTTGTGGTGCATGTGGTCATGTGGTGCAGTGCCGTGGCTGATGGGAAATGGAGTCCAGATCTCCCAGATCCGTGACAATAATGTTGTCAGGTTTTTGCGAATTCTTGCAATGGTGAAACCATGTTGGCTTTTCTAGCCAGGATTCATTCAAATGCACATAACTTAAAAATCACTGGCTGACTGTATTTTCAGAAAATACGGCAGTAATCATTATGCTATGAAACTTTAGAGAAACCAAACCAGAATGTTCAGCATTCAACAGCTGCAATTGAGACTTGCATCACCTGAGTCATCTGTTTTATTGAGTGGAGAGATTCTTCAGAATTCTCCAAGGTACCAGACGGACCCTACAGTGCAATACCCTCAACAAAAACCTCTTTCAGCTCTGTGGAAAACAAATCAGCCATTGAATACAGACAGACACACACACACACACACACACACACACACACACACACACAAACACACACAAACTTACTTTCAGCACCTGTACAAAATTGCATTTTCAGATTCCATTCTAAATTGTGTTTGCCTACTTGCGAGCTTTGCTTCCTTTTTCGATCTGCCCATTTTGGTTATCAAACAAAGCCTAGGATCGCTGCGTCTGAGGAAAGGTGTTGACTCAAGTTCTGCAGGTGCTTTATATTCACGCCCAGCCTGTTGACAAAATCACTAGAGACTCAATAACCTTGCATGGAATATTCTAACTACTACACGGCTAATGTGACCGTCCTGATTAGAAATAAGGGCACACCTGCTAAAAGCATTGCTTAGCAGTGCAGATGCAGACACAAACGCTGTCATTCTTTTCATCTGCATGTTATTAATCTTCTTAGAAACCTTCTTAGTAAACCTTCTTAGAAAAAAAGGTTATTTTAAAACCTAGAAACCTTAAAGCTTTTGGTAGTTGCAACTCTATGTCAGTTTTCCCTTTTTTAGAAAAAGTTTTAAGTAATACCACTTCAGGATACAAAATAACCTGTTTCTATCTTTTTAAAAAAATGTCGGAAGCACACCTTTTCTGAGAGTGCAAAAGAGAAAATGCAGCATTACTAATCTACCTTACATAAAATAATTTTATAGTAACAACATCCTTGTCCATGAGACACAGAGCATCTGATATCTTTTACATGTTTCTGCCTACAAGCATCATTACATTGAAAACCGTGAGAGCTTTTCAGAACACAATATAGGCACTAGACTGAAAATAGTTAAGAAGGTATATAGCTGTAGTAAACTTAGTCTCACATGTTTGCTGACAGGTTATGGAAACATACATCTGCAGGTGGTCTTTTGTAGGCTGTACATTTTGAGTCCTTGCTGGTAAGACTAGTAACTACGCTCATACTGCGCTGTTTGTATTTACATTCCTCAATGGTTCTTTGAAATAAGGAAGTTAAAGGGTCTGGGATTCAACCTAGAACTGTCTCTGAAAAGGAAACCCTCTTATAGGGTTATATCTTTACAGATTCCTGGATTTCCTGTTTACTCTTAAAGCACTGTTTAGGAATGTTTTGGGGAACTGCTAATTCACAGAAAGTAATCTATTTGTATTTAATCACAAGAAAATCTACCGCCATTAACCTTGCCCTTCACCTTATCCAAAATGCTTTGCCTATTTCAAACCCATTTGCAAATTTGAGACTGTGTTAGTTCTTCAAGTTCTTCATTCTGCACATTAAAGTTGAACTCATGGACAGCTCCAGGCTCTCCAGGCAAGAGGCAGATATCAAACAGCAGTGGCTGTTCTCACACAGAGGGATTACCTCAGCAGACCCCTGTGAAGCTACAGAGACACTATCCTTACTGATCACAAAGACGGCTAGATCACACAGCCTGGAATATAGGTGCCAATTAGGGATGAAAGGTAGCTTCAGTATCTCGCATGAGGGAGAGAGGCTTTTTGTTTCTATCTCTGCGAACAAGAAAGATCTTTTCATCATTCCTGAGAGCTTGACTGGTTGAACTAAGTATTGCTGCTTCTCACTCAATAAACTGAGCTTCAGGACTGTGCTTATGACAAATCCATGATGACTGGAGATGGTGATGGATCTGAAGCTTTTGGGTAATGATATGGGAAAAGGAATCTGTATTGTTGTACACTATGGAGTGAGGTGAATGCATAATTAGAGTAATGCAGAATAATGCACTGCATAATATATCCAGAAACTAGTACTGCATAAACTATTCTAAGAAAAGAAACATACAGCAAAAATGCTTTATATGAAATATCTAAATGTACCATATAAGAGGGTGTAATGTTCATTTAAGTGATGTATAACACTATCACATTAACTGATATTTGTTCTGAGTTTATCACTGCATTAATTGTTCAGGTTTCTTATTTTCATTGATACATAACTATTAGATATAAGATGTCCTGTATATTCATTGAATAAGTTCATTTCTCTCTCACATGCTTAGATTCCCTTTCTTGGTCACACTGTATTCTGAGAACAATTCATTCCCATGAGCTTTATTCCCTTGGGAAGTTTAACATGTCAGCGTTTGGTTGGGTTCGACAGATAGTCATCCAGGCGGAAAGCTAACCATCTCATTTACTCGGACACCTGATGCCAGCTTTAAGGCTATTAATATTTAAAAAGGACCATGAGCACAAAAAAATGGTGCGTTCATATATAATTACTATTGTCTGTTACATAGTAACGATGCTAAACCTCTTCTCTGTCACTTGATGATCAATGTGTATTCTGGTGTTACTGTGTTTGTTCGACTCAGTTGCTCATAATTCTAATGAGAAACGCAATAGCTTATCTCAATATTGCAGACAACTCTTATAAAAATGACAAATGGGTAAGGCCAGGGCTAGATTGGGCAGAGGTGGGTGTACAAGTAAAACTACTTATAAAATTAATTATTCAAGTAACAGTAAAAGTAGTAATGTTAATAATTACTTGAGTAAGAGTAATAAAGTATCCAATGAGAACACTACTCAAGTAGCAGTTACTAATTATTTCAGATCTGATTAAAATGAATGGGAAATCCTGAATCTCAGGGCATTTTCACACCTGCCTAGTTTGCAGCGTTTGTTTTGGAACCTGGTGTGTTTTCTCCCTTGACTTGGTTCCTTTAGGCATATATGAACATGACAATCGCTCTTGGATGCACACCAAAATGCATTGCAAACAAATGCAAACGAACTTTGTAGTGGTACACTTGTGGTCAGTGTGCGAATTTATACATTGACTTTTGGTGGGGTCAGCTTCTTTCAGTTTGCCCAGATTAACTAGTTCGTGCATCAGTGAACATCATAACTTGTGTGCATCAGTGAACCACTGTGCGCTATCCTTAAAACAGCAAATGAGCACACTTTAAACGTTATAATTCATACAATACTGTTCAGCTTTATGTGATAAATAGGGCCATCAATGCCTTAAAAATGTAGTGTGTACTTTCTGAACTGCTCCTCAACTTACTTGCCTTATGTTTGTTCTCATTCTCTTACTCATGACATCACCAGAGCTAAAATAAATCTGAGTGCAAAAAAGGCCTCTGTTGATTATGTGTGAAAAGGTCACTGCATTAGGTTTCAATTAATTAACAACCTAAATTATACATGGATAAAACCGACATTCCAGAGTCATGAGTTTTTGTATGAAACAGCAGCTCAGTATGTCAAAATTATATTGAAGTGATTCCTAACCATTTCACTACTGAGTGATCATGAGATGATGATCATGAGAGAACACATTTTACCAGACTTTAAGGTTTTTGTTATGCATAAAATGATCTCATTTGTCTGTTTGTCTTACCAAACCAAGAAGTACATTACAGAAAGTACAGAAAGTCACTGTAACTGATCACCCACAAGCATGTGATGTTCAATAAGGACCTACTCTTTGCCCCTTTGTTTTTTGAGGTAATGTTGATGTGTTTCCCACTTTGCTTTGGTTGTGTTGTGTTTTCTGATTCTTTGTTGTGTTATTGGTTTGATACTGTGATTTGCATTTGCGGACCACCGTAGGCTAGTGCTTGACTACAAATTTATTAATGTTCAAATGGTTCATTGGTGAGAGACGAAACAATTAAATGGAGCATTAAGCAAGATTTTAATAAGTCAAGATTAGGTCTACACTACATGGCGAAAAATTTATGGATAACTGACCATCACACTCATATGCGGTTCTTCCTCAAACTGAGGCCACAAATTTGAAAGCACACAAATGTATAAGGTATCATTGTATGCTGTAGCATTACAATTTCTTTTCACTTGTACTAAGTGGCTCAAACCTGTTCCAATATGATAATGAAGGGCATTATCATGTTGGAACAGGTTTGTGCCACTTACTACAAGTACACAAAGCGAGCTAAGTAGACATGGTGTGCCAATATTGGAGTGGAAGAATTCAACCCCAATGAACACTTTTGGGATGAAATGGTACACAGAAATCAGACACAGTGAAATGCACCCCAGGCCTCCTCACCCAACATCAGTGCCTGACCTCACTAATGCTCTTGTAGCTGAATGAACACAACACCACAGCCACGTTTAAAAAATCTAGTGGAAAGTCTTCCCAGAAGAATGGAGCTTTTTATAACAGCAAAGGGGGACTGAATCTCGAATGGGATGTTCAAAAGGTCCACATACTTTAAACTACATAGTGTTCTGTTTTTGTTTTTTTGCCCCTTTTAACTTGTCACTATTCTGGACTATGTAGAAAAATCTCCACCCCCATGATCTATACGGCCTTATAGAGTTTCAGAAGAGGTAGCATGCTAACCAGTGTCAGCATTAGAAAGGATTTTCATGACAACACTTTCAAGCAGTGAGGTATACTGTTTAGTATTAAGGCCATTGATTTATACTGATAAAATAACTTTTGTTTGCATCACATTATGATATTACCTCACAAGTAGATGAATACCTACCTAGCGTTATGCTAACATTGCTTAATAAGAGATGCAAATGAAAAAAAACACTGTATCATGTACCAAAAAACATGTACTAAAAATAAAAATTGTATACATTACATTTCAGATTATAGCCTACTATATTCCAACACTCCTGATTCAAACACACACATTTTAATGCATTATATTTCTAGATAATAAGCAAATATTCTGAGCTGGCAAACTCTTTTGTGGCTGCCACATACAATAGGTATATATGGAATCAAAGACAATGTTTAGGAAAAGCTTTAAAAAGATTAAAGCAAGCACATCTGATGCAGCAGGTTGACGAGATTTGAGGTAAACAGGACTTAGGAGGAAAAACAGAAGTGAGTGTCCAGACTATGAAAACAATACAGACTACAAAGACAAATGTGAAAGAAAAAGTATGAGTGAGGGAGACTTGAGGCTGCAGTCTGTTTGCTGTAATGAGATGGCTGGCTGCCCACATGAAGTGAGGGACAGGTGAAGAAAGCAAAGCCACCATAGCTACATCTTAGCCACCACCTGAGTCAGACTTGTCCTGTCAGCTCCAAAGCTAATTGGCACCTGCAGAGGAGAAAGGACTGGTTCACACATACATACGCATGCACACACACACACACACACACACACCACACACACACATACATACATACATACATACACACACACAGTCCTTTCTCTTTCCTCCAGAGAGTTAGCTATTAGGCAGCCCACCACTCATTCAAACTTAGCCGTGACTCAAGTGCAAGTCACAGAATCAAAACAAGCCTATTATTATTTTGTGATTCAAGCAGCATAAGTGTGTGGGTGACTTCAAAAAATGTGCCAGAAAGTTGTGTGAGTGTTAAGAGTGTCTCAAAGTGTTGAGTGTCATGCAATTTGCAGTCTTGACTCATTTTCTAAGACATTCAATGTCACACTACTATGCCTAATATATCAACACGAGCCAAATTGGTGAGGATTCCTCAGTTCTTATAACACTGCCTCCAGGATAAACCATTCCGAAGACTCTGAAGCTTTCAGACAGGTTCAGGTTGGGGCAAAGCCTGAAAAAAAAAACCTGCCTGAGGACAGGGACTGCCTTTTTGACTGTATCAGGTTTCAAGAATATAGGAATACTGCAAGGTGCCAAAATCGAGTTTTCTGATTGGTGTCTTCCTTGGTTATAAGAAATTACACATTTCTTGAAGGAGAAATATTTGAAATCCCCCCAAAAAACATTCTCAGCTTAATGATGTAGAGAGAGCATTTCTTTTTTTTAAATCTCATCTAAGTCATAATAATTCCAATAAGTAAGGTACAGCAATAAAACCATGATCCTGCTGGGAGGTAGCAAGCTTGGGACACACTCAGATTCGACAGATACCTCACCTGGTCCTTGTGCCTCAGGATCGCATACTGGAGAATGTTTTCCCCTCCCACATGCATCAACAATCTGACGGAGATAAGACGGCCCTATCTCAGGGAGTAAGACTTTCATTACCCTCACCGATAAGCCCGAAGCGAAACAGGTGACATTCCAATCACGCTAAAACCAGCTTTCCTCGGCAAGAGGATCTCAGGGCCAACTGACAGCACAGATCTCCAGACGTACCTTCTACATTAACCCTTATGTTTTATACACTGTTTAGAAATGGATATGTCATTGACCCAACCTGTCTGTGAATGTAATAAAAATGCAATTATTAAAGTAATCATACAATATCAATTATTAACTATTATTTCTACTATGTTCTGAAAATTATCAAATCTGTTTGTTCACAAGGTATTAGTAGTAACCCTTTTCTATAAGAATAGCTCTGACAGTAGTTCCAACACTAATTCAATTGATTTGAATTGGTTTCTAATAATGACCTACTTCTAATAAATTATTGTTTCTATATTAACAGTTCATTCACAGAGACTTGTATGGAGGTGGCTCCACGTAATCTAAGTCTAACAATAAAACCATTTTAAAATGTGCTGTTATGCATTTAACAAAACAAAAACTTAATAATCATTGAACTGGTGAAGCGTTTTGTAAGGATGTGTGTCCAGACTTCAGGATCAGTACATTTTGGACAATGGTAAAAGTTGCAGAAACAGTTTCTACATGACAAGCAGTGCATTTTTTCTGCCTTATTAACCTCAAGAGAGAGAAGAAAATAGAGGCTGGTGAGGGAGCAACTGTTTATAACTGATATAACGTGATAACAGGAACTAACATTAACAGTAAATATAAATTAATAAAAAGTGCTTTGTGTCATTGGCAAATTGACATGGTATAAAGCACTTTAGAATGTGCTGTTATAGGAGAAGACTCAAGTTTGCAGAGGTTACAGCTCACCACTTTACATCACATCACATGAAAAAAAACAAAAAACAAACAAAAAAAAAAACATATATATATATATTGTCGCGGCGGACCAACACCCGACGCGCCAACTAGGAGGTTCGCTCCTTCCCCGACTGCCAGTCCCAACGCTAACCGGAAGGGCCGTCATGGCAGGGTAGAGCCACCCATGCCTTCCCAGCAGCAGATTGGCGAACCGGGAGCGAGAGGTTCACCAATACAGCTCCAGAAGGAGCTCAGATGCGAGCTCCGTCGCCTATTACCACCCCTCTCCCCCGACGAAGACCTTGTAGCTTATTTTGAAACCTCTGAAAATATTGCCCATCGGGAGGGGTGGGACCGGGATGACTGGCCCAGGGCCATTGGCGGGTTACTCACGGGGGAGGCACGCACCGCCTATTACAGCCTCGAACCCAACGATTACCCAACGATGAAAGAGGGGGTCCTGGCGTGGTGTGGCCGCACCACGTACCAGGTGGCAGTAGAGTTCCATAGCTGGGCCTACCAGCCGGGCCCCCCCCCCGCGGGCAACTAAACACTCTGATCCGACTCACTAAGCGGTGGCTCCGGCCGGACCAGTATACAGCCGCGGAGGTGGCAGAGAAGGTGGCGATGGACCGGTTCCTGAGGGTATTACCCCATGTAGAACGACAGGCCGTAGGGGCACAGGCACCAGAATCACCCCAGACGCTCCTGTCGGCGCTAGAGCGTACGATGACCACGCCCGGGTTTAGCCAGGGGGACTATCAGCCCTCTGCCCTACCCTTCGGGACCTCAGGGCCCTGGCCTGACCGTCAACGCCCCCCTGGGCCGTGGAGGACTCACCGGAGGTCACCAAGCCGGATGACACCCGCTGACGAGCCCATGCCCACGGAACCGGAGATAGAGTCCTCTGTGTTCCAACAGGTGAACCGGGAAGGGAAGTTCGGCCGGGAGCAGAGGCAGGACGACCGCCTGAAACACTGTTGGGCACAGGCGCGTGATAGAGGGGTCACCCGAACCCCGACCTGAGGCTCCCCCCACGTACTTCCTCGTGAAAAGGGGCCTCCTCTACCAAAGGGTCTATCGCCAAGGAGACCACGGACCGGCGGACCTCCTGTTATTACCGCGGACGAGGACTAACCTAGTAATGCACCTGGCCCATGCCCACCCCCTCGGCGGTCACCTAGGGGCACATAACACGCTGGAGAAACTGAGGGACCGGTTCGTATGGCCCGGGATGGATGCCGAGGTCCAGGGGTTCTGCCAGCAATGCCCTCAGTGCCAGCGCACCGCGCCCAGGAAGCCCCCGCCGGCGCCCCTCATTCCGCTACCCATCATAGGCGTCCCATTCGATCGGATTGGTATGGACCTGGTGGGCCCCCTTCCCAAGTCATCACGGGGCCATGAGTACATCCTCGTTGTTCTGGACTATGCCACCCGGTACCCGGAAGCGATGCCGATACGCAAGGCCACTTCCCCCAAAATCGCCAGGGAGCTAATGCTCCTTTTCAGCCGGGTGGGCATCCCCAAGGACATCCTGATCTACCAAGGTACGCCCTTCGTGTCAAAATTAATGACGGATCTGTGTCGGTTGTTGCAGGTGAAACATCTGAAGACGTCTGTCTACCACCCGCAGACCGGACGTGGACTCAGAGCGCTTCAATCAGACGCTCAAACTGGATGCTACAGGGGGGGGTGGGGGGGGGGGGAAATTCCTTCCCTATGTACTTTCGCCCGTCCGGGAGTGCCCCCAGGCGTCCACAGGCTTCACCCCGTTTGAGCTCCTGTTTGGGCGGCGATAGCCTGGGAGGAACAGCTGTCCCTGTACCGCTCGATCATTGAGTATGTGCAGGAGATGCAAGATAGAATTGACCGCGTGGCACCAATAGTGCAGGAACATATGCGCGCCGCGCAGGAGGAACAGCAGCGGGTGTATAAATGGTCAACCAAGGCGGAGAGGGCCTTCCAAGCCCTGAAACGGACCCTCACCAGCGCCCCGGTGTTGCGGAACCCGGATTTTACGCTCCCCTTCACGGTACACACCGACGCATCTGAAACAGGGTTGGGCGCGGTCCTCTCCCAAACCTTTAACGGAGAAGAGCACCCGGTCCTCTACATCAGCCGGAAACTGGCCCCCGCGTAAAAGAGGTGCGCCGCGGTGGAGCGGGAAGCCTTGGCAATCAGGTGGGCCATTGAAGAGTTGAGGTATTACCTAGCAGGCCGACACATTGTCCTGGTCACAGACCATTTGCCCCTACAATGGATGGCCAAGGCCAAGGACACGAACGCCCGGGTCACTCGGTGGTCTCTCGCCCTGCAGGATTTCTCCTTCCAGGTCCAGCACCGGGCGGGGGCCTTGCACGGGAATGCAGATGGGCTCTCACAACGGGACACGCTCTGGGCCCACCTCCCAGCGGCAGATAAAAGGACACCCTTCCGCCCAAGGAAGGCTAGAGACCAACTCGGCTACGTAGGCAGCTAATGACACGAGGTATTTGCCACTGGATCCGCGCAACACGGGTTTACTTAACCGTTCGCGTTCTCTCTCTCTCTCTCGCTCTCTCTCTCCGCTCACAGATGGCTCCACCCCGGACGAGGACGAGGACGACAGACGAGGACAGTGGTGACACGGAGAAACCGGCATAGGGAACCGCTTCTTCCCAGCTCTTCCGGGAATCCCGACACGCCCCGGAGGACACCGCTGCGCCAGCCCCGCCCCCACCGGGTTTCCCTCATCCAGCCACACGCACACACGCATGCAAACACACACACACACACACCACCACTGACTGAAGGACAAATAAATCCTGGATTCTCTCTCACTTCTCTCACTACAACCTGCCTCCCGTGTGTTTGTGCTACGGCTTCTCCCCCCTGGGCTGATCCCGCTACAATATATATATATATATATATATATATATATATATATATATATATATATATATATACACAACAGACACATGGTAGCTTAATGGTTCCTCTGCCCTGCACACATGGGTGTGTGATTGTTGGGGATGGTTGTAAAATATACACATAAATGCTTAAAGATACTGCTGTTGGCAGGGAGTGTTATTGACATCGAGATAATTGGGCAAATGATTAAAACACAAATAACAGCCATTTAAGTATATGATCATACATTATATTTGAACCTGAACATAATTTGTGTAACAAATTAGATCTTTCAAATTAGTTTTTTTATCCATTAGTAAAAAGCAAAGCACATTGTCATGCTGTCGAATAATTTGCAGTATTGGTCCATTTTATAGCTAAATTAAAGTAAAATTAAATATTAAAATGGGGCTTTTTTTCTTAACATAATGTATGGGGTTTAAAAAAGGAACCAAAAAGGAAAAGGTTATATTTGGTTTTGACGAGTGAGTCTGCCAAACCCGTTCTCCAAAGCCTTCCTCTTTCAGCTTCACCTCTCAACCTTTTAGTTATGAGTCAATTTCTGTTCCTTTCCTGTGCCTTGAGTATTTGCTCCCTCTTCATCATCACTGGCTCTGCACTGTTTTTTTTTTGGCAGGAAGTAATATCGTTGGGTTAATAAAGTGGCTTGAGGAAATGTTCATATAATGTACATGGTTCAACATTATCCTCTCTCTCTCTCTCTCTCTCTCTCTCTCTCTCCCTCTCTCTCACACACACACACACACACACACACACACACACACACACACTTTTAGGGGCCAGTGGCTTTAGAGGACACCTGAAAGAAAAATGGAGTTACACTTTCTTACAAGAGACATTTCATTCCTTCACCCTTAACATGAGACAAAGCAAATTACCCTCTCATATCCATTTTTTACTCACTCCTGCTGATATCATATTCAGGAGATATTAATAATCTATTAGGCAGCATGTAAATGGTTGACAAATGGCTTCTTACTAATTCATCTGTATTGTAAAATTCAATTTCGCAAGTTGAAAGGACCCACCCGACCCCTTAATGCATCTTATTCTAGTTTTAACAACTTTTAAAATGATCTTTCACTGTGGAGATGAGGGTGATGTTAATGGGGCTACACGTTCTCTATATGAATATACTACTGAAGGGAGTGTTGTTGGAATATGGTATAACATTGCACTGCATTATGAGCCAGTCTAAATGAGTTGCAGTTCATGATATTAATTTTGGGCATTGGTAATGATGCATGTCATTTTTTTTTTTATTGGTACCCTCCGATTTAAAAACAGGGCCGTATTTGGTGTTCCACCCAGCATTTAATTGCTGCATCATCTACAGCCTTTGCCAAACGATTCGACTGCTCTCTCTCTCAAATTGTATGAGCCGTTGGGTTGTGTCACTTGTCACTTCTTCACCCACCCTGTTGGTAGCTGTCATGTGGTAGGAGAGATTTGGTAGGGACTTGGCAGGTGACCAATTTTGGGAGAAAATTGTGAGGAAACAAATGAATGACAAACATATTATTAATAGTTCACCTTAGATAAAGAGGAAACTGATTGAATGGCAATGGTTCTACATCTTCATTCATTAAAAATAGTCAGAGCAGAAATGCCTTACCAAGTGTCACGATTGTGCCAGCAGAGGGCCCTGAGGTGACAATGTGCATGAGCGGATTCAGAGTGTGCATGTGCACGTGCTGGAGATGCGCATGGACGCTACCACTGCGTCAAGTATTGCCAGCTGTCTGCAACCTCAGCTGAACTTAATGGGGAAGAAACGTAATCAACCCACACGAATCGGGACTGGACTACGAGAGACAAAGCTTGAGGGTTGCAGCAATGCAACACCAAGCAATGCAAGTTGTAGGTTCATGTCATGCCCTAGTTGAGTGTTTTGTCATGCTATAGTTGAGTGTTTTGTCATGCCATAGTGGAGTGTTTATGCCATGCCATAGTAAAGAGTGTTTATGCCATTCCATAGTAAAGAGTGTTTATGCCATGCCATAGTAAAGAGTGTTTATGCCTACCCATAAGTAAGAGTGATCATGCCATGCTTGAGTTAAGTGTCTTTGTTTGATAAGTGTTCTTACCTAAGTTAAATGAATGTGTCGTACCTGAGTTAAGCTAGTGTTTCACAGTCGTGTTCTAAGTTTTGTACTTCATGTCTCATCTTGTGTTGAGGGATAGGTTTTCTGTTTCAAGTCTTTAGTTTAAGTCTAAATAAAGATGTTCCTCCTGCCCTTACTTCCTGCCCCAGTCTTGTTACGTAACAGAATGCCGCGCCCGAGCAGGGAAGTAGCAGGAGAGCCTCTGATTGGGAGGCACTTGGATTACTGGCCACGTTTTTCATCCATGCAGTTCCCTCAACGATACACCGCCAAAGCAGCCAGGTTTGAGGTGTCTCGTCGTTTGTTCCAGGAGAAGAGCAAACAGCTCGCAGAGGACATTGCTGAGGCACGCCGCCTTCTAGAACAACTGCAGGGGAATTGCATCACGCTATCCAAGTCCAGTTTCAAGTCCCCGAGGTCCAAGTCCTAGCCAAGTCTCAAGTCCAAGCCAAGTCTCAAGTCCAGGTCCAGTATCAAGTTCCTGACGTCCAGGTCCAGTTTCAAGTCTCTGCCGTCCAAGTCAGGTCTCCGGTCTCTGCCGTCCAAGTCAAGTCTCCGGTCTCTGCAATCCAAGTCAAGTCTCCGGTCTCTGCAGTCCAAGTCAAGTCTCAAGTTCCTGATGTCACATCCAAGCCTGCTGATCCAGATAATCAAGTTCCATTAATATCTAAGCCTACTGACCAAGTCACGCTCACGCCCAAGTCTACCAACCCGGTCGTCCAAGTTCAGTCAACGTCCATGTTTACTGACCTGGTCATCCAAGTTCTGCCCATACCCGAGTCTGAGGATGTGCACAGCCAGGTTCAGCCCACGTCCTGGTCTACCGATACAGCCGACCAAGATCTGCCCATGCCCAAGACTCCCTGCTCAGCTGAGGTCGTTGCTCAGCCTCCCTGCTCAGCTGAGGTCGTTGCTCAGCCTCCCTGCTCAGCTGAGGTCGTTGCTCAGCCTCCCTGCTCAGCTGAGGTTGTTGCTCAGCCTCCCTGCTCAGCTGAGGTCGTCGCTCTGATCTCCTGCTCCACTGAGGACGTCGCTCTGATCTCCTGCTTCACTGAGGACGTCGCTCTGATCTCCTGCTCCACTGAGGACGTCGCTCTGATCTCCTGCTCCACTGAGGACGTCGCTCTGATCTCCTGCTCCACTGAGGACGTCGCTCTGCTCTCCTGCTCCACTGAGGACGTCGCTCTGCTCTCCTGCTCTGCCGAGTACAGCGCTCTGCTTTCCTGCTCTGCCGAGTATGTCGCCCCGCTTACCTGCTTCTTGGGGGACGCCGCCCAGCCGTCCAGTCCCGCTGGGGACACCGCCCAGCAGTCCAGTCCCACTGAGGGTGGTACTCAGTGTGGGTTCATGTGGGTTCATGTCATGCTTTAGTTGAGTGTTTTGTCATGCCATAGTAAAGAGTGTTTATGCCATGCCATAGTAGTGTTTATGCCTACGCATAAGTAAGTGTTCATGCCATGCTTGAGTTAAGTGTCTTTGTTTGATAAGTGTTCTTACCTAAGTTACATGAATGTGTTGTACCTGAGTTAAGCTAGTGTTTCTAGGCACAGTCGTGTTCTAAGTTTTGCACTTCATGTCTCATCTTGTGTTGAGGGATAGGTTTTCTGTTTCAAGTCTTAGTTTAAGTCTAAATAAAGAGGTTCCTCCTGTGCTTACTTCCTGTCCCAGTTTTGTAACATAACACCAAGTTTATTGCAGTAACTGCAAATTTCCCATTACCTGAACAGTTCCTAGCTATTTCAGCAATAATAGCTGTTAAAAAGTTCCTCAATTAATCATTTGAGGAGCCTCTAGATTAATGTTCACCACCCCTATTTCTTGAGCTCTACCTTCCTGCAGATTTCATCTCCAACCAAAATCTAACACACCTGTTTGAGTTGATCAAGAACTTCTTAAGGGAACGATTAGATGGTCAGGTGGGCACAATTATGGTTGGAGCTAAAGTCTTCAGGAAGTTACATCTCTCAGGACCAGGGTTGGTGACCACTGGTCTAGAGGACCCAACCAGAGAAGGCAATCAGTTGGTGCACAAAAGATATTGCAGTTGTTCAAATACAGTATATTTCTCACTTTTGACCGATGTACCATAGTCCAGACACCCTGTGCTTTTCATATCAAATGGAAATACACAACCAGCAGTAGAAAAAAATACTCCCTATAAACTTGGCCTCTAGCCCTATATTTACCACAAAGTGACTAATTTGTCACCACTGACGCACAAAGGCCACAGTCATAATCCTAATCGATGGCCTTGGGAGTTGCAAGACCAATCCATCACTCAGTCACAGAATCTTTCCCTGTGCTGTCTGTACACGCCTGAGGATGGCATGCGCCAGGCCGATGACTTTTTTCGAAAGTAAGCAGGACGCTCTTATGTGTCCCTTGGAGGAAACAGGAGTTTTTAATGGAGTATTGATTACATGTGAATAGGGAGTACGCATAGAAGCAGTGCGATGTTCAGTTATTACAAACTGCTTCAGCATAGGCTAAGCACAGCATGATCAATAGTGATTTAATTGTTCTTTTTTTTGTGGGGAAAAATTGTCTCATAATGAGAGGCAACAAAAGACACCAAAATAGAATAAACTATAGGGGATAGGTTTGCATACCTGGAGTTTAAATCATCATGGTTTTAATGAATGTATTTTACGGACTTCTGCACTTTAAAACAATGCATTTCAATACAATCGTTCATGAACATACAGTGGTGTGAAAAAGTGTTTGCCCCCTTCCTCATTTCCTGTTCCTTTGCATGTTTGTCACACTTAAGTGTTTCGGAACATCAAACCAATTTAAACAATAGTCAAGGACAACACAAGTAAACACAAAATGCAATTTGTAAATGAAGGTGTTTATTATTAAAGGTGAAAAAAAATCCAAACCATCATGGCCCTGTGTGAAAAAGTGATTGCCCCCCTTGTTAAAACATACTATAACTGTGGTTGTCCACACCTGAGTTCAATTTCTCTAGCCACACCCAGGCCTGATTATTGTCACACCTGTTCACAATCAAGGCATCACTTAAATAGGAGCTGCTTGACACAGTAAGGTCCACCAGAAGATCCTTAAAAGCTACACATCATGCCGAGACCCAAAGAAATTCAGGAACAATTGAAAAAGAAAGTAATTGAGATCTATCAGTCTGGAAAGGGTTATAAAGCCATTTCCAAAGCTTTGGGAATCCAGCGAACCACAGTGAGAGCCATTATCCACAAATGGCGAAGACATGGAACAGTGGTGAACCTTCCCAGGAGTGGCCGGCCGCCCAAAATTACCCCAAGAGCACAGTGACGACTCATCCAAGAGGTCACAAAAGACCCCACAACAACGTCCAAAGAACTGCAGGCCTCACTTGCCTCAGTTAAGGTCAGCGTTCATGCCTCCACCATCAGGAAAAGACTGGGCAAAAATGGAGTTCCAAGGAGAAAACCACTGCTGAGCAAAAAGAACATCAAAGCTCGTCTCAATTTCTCCACAACACATCTTGATGATCCCCAAGACTTTTGGGACAACATTCTGTGGACCGATGAGACAAAAGTGGAACTCTTTGGAAGGTGTGTGTCCAAGTATATCTGGCGTAGAAGGAACACTGCATTTCATAAAAAGTTAAATTATACCAACAGTAAAATATGGTCGTGGTAGTGTGATGGTCTGGGGCTGTTTTGCTGCTTCAGGACCTGGAAGACTTGCCGTGATAAAAGGAACTATGAATTCTGCTGTCTACCAAGAGATCCTGAAGGAGAATGTCCGACCATCTGTTCGTGTACTCAAGCTGAAACGAACTTGGGTTCTGCAGCAGGACAATGATCCTAAACACACCAGCAAGTCCACCACCGAATGGCTGAAGAAAAACAAAATGAAGACTTTGGAGTGGCCTAGCCAAAGTCCTGACCTGAATCCTATTGAGATGTTGTGGTATGACCTTAAAAAGGCCGTTCATGCTCGAAAACCCTCTAATGTAACTGAATTAGGACAATTCTGCAAAGATGAGTGAGCCAAAATTCCTCCAGGACACTGTAAAAGCCTAATTGCACGTTATCGCAAACGCTTGGTTGCAGTTGTTGCTGCTAAGGGTGGCCCAACCAGTTATTAGGTTTAGGGGGCAATCACTTTTTCACACAGGGCCATGATGGTTTGGATTTTTTTCACCTTTAATAATAAACACCTTCATTTACAAATTGCATTTTGTGTTTACTTGTGTTGTCCTTGACTATTGTTTAAATTGGTTTGATGTTCTGAAACACTTAAGTGTGACAAACATGCAAAGGAACAGGAAATAAGGAAGGGGGCAAACACTTTTTCACACCACTGTACATATGTCTGATTGCTCTGTTTTTATTAGAAATATTGTTCTTAGGAAGCAAAGGAACACAAATGAGCCAAACTAACATAGGCAAGTATAAGTTCATTTTAAACACTTGAAATCTGTATAGTAGTCTCTGTGTCCATATCTGTGTGATTTTAAATGATTTGTCATGATTTAAATGATTTGATTTTAAAGGAAATTGGCATGCCTCTACACTGACATAATCTGAGGAATATGTGTATGTTTGCTCTCATACAAGCAAAATAGAGAAATAAAGCCACAAGTGGCAATCAACGTGGGTCCAAGCACCATCAGCAAATATTGCCCCAAGTGCTAGATCTAGCCAAGTTACATAGAACAATAAAGAGTCCATAGTTAAACATACTTAGCAAGTTTTGTGGGTTTTGCTCAATATTATTTGCATGAAATGTTGCTGAAAGCCTAAAGGGCCATGTTTAAGAAGTAACCCAATGATCATCAAAATCCAGTTACAGATCAGCATAATGATGCCACTTAGCAAATTACAGCTCAATCATACTTTCGGTTTCGGAGAAATAGCTATTTGAACTTAATTCTGCGACCATCGACATTCATACCCCAAACTTCTGTAAAATGTACTATGGATACCTCCTAAGGATTCCATCATTTGCTTTTGTTTACGTTTGCCATGTGCCTTTGTTTTGGTTCTGTCTCTGCCCAGTCATATCATTGGTCTGTTACCTATTGTTTTCACCTGTTGTGTATTAGTTTTTTCAATTTATACCATGTCTCGGTTCCATGTGAAATCTTGTCATGCTTTATGTCTGCAAGTCAAAATCTTAGACCACGTACTCAGCTTCATGTTCTTTGTTCCTGGTTTTGACCTTTGCCTGTTTAACTAAGAATATCCCACTTTGTTGCTGTCTTCTTATGTATTGACCCCTGAAAACATTATAATGTACAATTAATTACCCATACATCATCTTTTGGTTTCTATAGTAATATTAGCAAAATTGGCAAGAGATGCAGTGACCTTGTTGGGGAAAATTGGCCACTGGAATGAAGGACACTAAAATGAATTTCTCCTTCCCTCAGTCTCTCTCCTCAGTAAACTATAAAAGGTAATGTGAATCAGTGATATTAAATATGTATGGGCATACTCTTAGGGGATAAGCTGCCCTGTGGCCACCCATGCAAAAATGTCATTTCTGCAGCTAAGATAAGGAATTAGTCAATACAGACATCACCGTGGGGATCTGATAAGCCTTGATCACTTCATGGCACTTTTCAAACTTTCCTTCAATACTACCCCTCACCCCCACACCCAGTGCTCCCCACCACACACTTCCTTCCTTTCTGTAATAATAGCCCTCTTCTATTGATGAGCAGAAAATGAAGAATATGAGATTTAAAAAAGCAACAGAAAGATCTTGTCCATGTTTAATATAAAAAGATGAATAGGTTTAAAAGAAAATGGTGTGATATAAAATGAACTCAGGTAAACTGAAAATGATGGTAAGTTCTTTGAACTCTTAGTTGTGGACATGTAAAAATGCAAACAGAAGGATAATGTCAGTCATATCAACACAGTGTCATGACTGCAAATTTGTATAAATAAATAAATAGCATATGAAAAATTGAATGTCTTAAAATTGGGTTATGAGTAGGGGTTAATGCATTTAGCTTTCTCTCTCTCTTTTAAAACTCACCATGTTCGGATTCCTTTGTATGAAACCGTATCTGATCACCCTCAATCATTAGAATGCCTATACATTTTGTATGAAGTTGTTTGCATTTTGTCTGAATGAGACTTCCTTTCATCACTGTACTGTATTTAAAACTATTTCATATCAAGTGAAAATTTGAACATGGAAATGTAATTAATGTAGTTTTCACAGCCATTTACAACAGATCCCCCCAATATGTCCTAGCCATATTTGGCGTTATGATGGTTTTCCAAGAACCTGCCAAAAACTGATGTGTAAGCACAGATGGTCATTATGGCAACAAGTGACAACATCCACAGCATGAACAGAGTCTTGACAAGCAACAGCAATGATACAGCCTGCTCCTGTGCTAAACTCCTAGCAACATACTATAATAATTAGAAGTGGCTTTATTTTACATCATAGAAATAAAGAAAAGGTGTAAGTGCTATCCCTCATCCTTGCCATAACCTTAACTATTTCTAACTTATGAATTTGTAATTCACAATAATTCACAATTTTGAACATCAACTCATTTTTATAATCTTTTTTGCCCATAAGTAGTTCCAGCAAGTTTTCAGGAAGTAGACTTATTAAAACGCACGCAGACCTACCAGAGAATACTAATGTTGGATTGCAAATAATTTTACCATTTATGATGGTAATTTTTATTTTTATTTTGTAGCTCTCTCTCTCTCTCTCTGTCTCACTCTCTCTCCTTCTGTCTCTCTCTCTCTATCTCTCTCTCTCTCTCTCTCTCTCACTATCTCTTTCTTTTTGTCTCTCTCTCTCTCTTTCACACACCCCCACACATTTTATGTCATATTGACAGTAACGCTTCCGTGTCCCACCTCCCTTTTTTGCTTTTCTTAAAAGTGCTGAAGCATGTGGGCCTCCATATTTCAAGTGTGTCCATGCATGACGGGCGAGATGTCAGTGCCTCGGCCTAGCTAATCTAGGGCTTCCGTTCTGTCACGAAGGCCTTCACCAGGCAGTAATTCCATAATAAATGTGTGAGCTGTTGCTTTAATGTGTGTAAAGCCCCAGGGGTGAAAAGGTTAGGGTTTTATGGTTTATTGCAGAAAAGCAACTGGTGCAATTTGGAAACTGCAGGGAGGATCAGAGGAAGGATTCAGGAGGGATTTGAAACATAGGCTACATATTCGATTATTGAGGATGGTTGCTGATATTTACATTAGAGTTGAGTCCAAAAGGCTGAATACACTATCCAAGACTGCATTCTTTCACCATTTTACTTGTTTGATCATAATTATTATGTAAGAATACAATATTGAAAACTATTTTTAGGTTGTATGAAAGTGGCTTACAATGCTAATCCCTCACCTAACCCCTTTCTTTAATATGGAGTTGCTGCTAAAACAGCCTCCACTCGATTTTCCACTAGATCTTGGAATGTCGCCCATTCAACCACAAGACAATTAGTGAAATCAGGCACAGGTCTGGGGTGCAGTCAGCTTTCCAGTTCATCCCAAAGATGTTCAGTGGGGTTGAAGTTAGGGATCTGTGCAGCACACTCAAGTTCCTTGACTACAACCTTAGCGAACCACGTCTTCATGGCACAGGGGCATTGTCATTCTGTAGCAGGTTTGGGCTTCTTACTTCTAGTGAAGGGAAATTTTAATGCTACAAGATACAAAGACATTCTATACAATCATGTACCTCCAACTTTGTGGCAACAGTTGGGGGAAGGAACACAAATGGGTGTGATGGTCAATCGTCCCAATACTTTTGGCTATATAGCATATAATAAGGTGGAGTTTATCTGGAGGCTATAAAGTACTGAATAAGCATTGAATTAAATACTCTACTTTTATAGATACATTTCCTATTTTATATTGATATGTACTGTAAATGATGATTCAGGCTAATAGACCTTAGTGTAAGTTACTAAAACAAGCTGCACTGTGTAGTAGACAAGCGTTACGTATCTAAAGATTATATCAGGAAAGTGTTACTGTGTAAGGGAGGTGCTTTAATAGTTGTTATTACAGAGACAGGAAAGACATACTAAGTATATGTATGTAAATGCCTTTACTCTGGTTTTATATTCACACATGGTAAACGGGTTTTCATAACCTAAAGTTCTTTTACTTCAGATACATAGCAATGATTTGCACATCCACTGTGAGATATTCAAACTGAGAGCTTGAGAATATAACAGCTGTTACGATTTCCCCTCGCGCAAAGAACTGGAGCACTTCCGGGTTTTTTAGTGACATTGACTTTGTTTACTTTCTACACGTGATTTCTGTCCTGTCTCCACCTCCGTATTATCATTGGTTGTTTCCCTTATGTGTCATCATTAGTCTCAGCTGTTTTGTGTTCACCCTTGATTACGTTTGTTTTTTTAAACTCTCGTGTCGTGTTGTCCGTGGCGAAGTATTGTGTGAGTATTACCACTGTACCAATCCTACCTTGTTCCTTGTGGTTTGTTTAAAAGTTTTTGACCTTGGTTCTTGTTTCTCATTATATTCTTTGCCTTGCCTGTTTAATGCCCATTTGCAGATCGCCTGATAGATTGCCTGTTTCTGACCACGTTTTTGTTTCACGGTTTGTATTTGTCGGCCTTTCTCTAATAATGCTTGTATCTGCATTTGCAACCTCCATACATAACAAAAGCTAGAGAATTTTTGAAGTTACATATGTTGCATCAAACCGTGTCATTAAATTAGTTTTCTTACTAGCTTTGACACAATTCCATTTCTATCTCAATTCACATCATTTTGGTATTAAAACTTTAATGGTCAAAGCTTTCCATAAGGGTTACTTCACTTGCTAATGCCAATGCGACAAACAATAATGAGAGCTACCGAGGAGCTCTTAGCTTCCAGATCTTTATTAGTGAAGTTATCAAATTTTGGGTTAAGTGCTTCTCACTGAATTAAGCCCCCAGGCTTGTGTAGCATTTTAGTGGAATTAGACCAAGATCTTAACAGCCTATGGTAATTAATAGAGATGTTTGTGTATACATCTATGAGCAGAAATCTATCTGATTTTATTATTTAAAGATTAGAAAACTAAGCATTTATATGAAGGTGGGCATAAATAATAATAGCATGTGCATATTAGCATTTGGTGTCTGATAATGAGTGCTTAACACTTCCTGTTGGCTTTGCTCCAATTAACACTCCTTTTAGTCTCTTCTTTGTTATGTTGTATTCCCAAGCTGTTCATCAAACTTCACAAATGAGGTGTGAACACACAAACATGCCATTCTTCATGTACCATACTTCAGTGTGACTGAGTAGCTTTGATTATATGGTCAAGTTGAGCATATGCATAGAAGCCAGATGTTGAGGTGGTTCTTATATACTAATTGTAGACAAGAACCACCTACTTTTACAGGAAGAGGCGATTTGACTGACATTGCAGACAACCTCGGACAGATGTTTTACTGTAGCTTGTAGGCATAGATATACAATTATCTTATTTACTCACTAACTGTTTCAAACTAAACTCTGGAACAAATATTAGATGATTTGACTTGGTGTTTCTCTTCTTCTGTGCAAAAAAGTGGGAATAGCCAATCAGATTGCAATATTCAAAATTCTCAAGTTTATATAAGTTTATAAAAAAGTACAAGAAGCATATACGATGTTGAGGCTGAGGCTGGCCCAGTCATAAATTGCATTAGCAGTGGCCATCTTTTTTCTTTCTTTCCCACAAGTTACTGAAAATTACGCTAACCAGGTTTTATAGGGAAATGAGGGTCCTCTTATGTGGGAGCTGTCTCCACATACTATGACCAAATGAAGCATGGAAGCTTCATTAACAGTGGTACATTAACTATACTTCCTCAAGGAAGTTCTTGTAAGAAGAGAGAAAGGGATACTGAGGGCTAAAGGCTGCAGGTCAGTATGCTATAAAAGTCATTGCTTTTCATGGCCTTGCCTGCATGGGAGACCTCCCACTCCACCTCAGGCCATTAACTCCTCTTTATAGGCCACAGTGGGGCTGCTAAAACAGGCCCCCATAATCCTCCCTGCCACCTTCACCTGCCCTTCTAACACCCACAGGGAGTGAAGATGGCAACTAACAGCTAATGTGCCAACCTGTTAGATAAAGAGACATCCAGGGCCAAGTTATTCTCAAGCTTGTGGAAATGGTTGACCAATTGGAAGAGCTCCAAGAGGGTTGCTTAATGTCAGGGAAAGTATGATGAAATAGTAGTTTGTACTAATTCCACAATCCCAAAAGACTTTAACTTTAAGTAACAAATATTTTTCTATACCCAGCTCACTTTCTGGCCCAAGTTGTTTGGGAGCTGTTTTGTATATACACTGGTGCCCCATTGTGCCCGTCATACAGCCATTTTGCCATCAAAGCGAAAAAATTATTGTCTGAAAGGTTCATGGCTCAATGATATTGGTGTCACTAGCTTTAAGCATGATGAAATAGTGAGTAAATGCTTTTTTAAAATCACAATTGCAACAGATATTATAATCCATCGACCCAACGCAGAGCACAATTGCACACACATTCACACACCCATTCACACACTATGGACAATTTGGAAATGCCATTCAGCCTACAATACACGTCTTTGGACTGGGAGAGGAAAGGACGGAAAGAACATGCAAAATCTGAGCATGCAGTGTGGAGGTGGAATTCAAACCCGCAACCGCAAAACATGAGAAAAAATTAGTTAAATAAACAAGTCTGGCATTTTCAAATTTCTTGTGACAACACATATAGATGTAGAGAAGACAACAATATATACGACAGGCCCTTTTTGATTTATGATCCTGTTTCCTAAAGTGTGGATGCAGCAATATTTAATGTCTAGGCAACAATACTGTGTCAGTTTTTTTGGATTATAATTTGACAAGTATTTGAAAATAAACTCTGTTATTTAAAAAAAAAACAGTAAGAGCTAGAAGTTAATTTGAGGTTATTAATGCAATAATCATTCCCCAACTGGAGAAGAAACTAATAAAAGGCAGACTGGTCTGCTTTTCTTAGCTCTTGGAAAAAATATTCATTGATTTTAGCCTGCTGCTGTGCTGTATTCCAGTGTCACTCATTCTCTCACTGTCACTCCCTTTCTCTCTCTCTCTCTCTCTCCTCTCTCTCTCTCTCTCTCACACTCTCTCACTCTCACACACACACACACACACACACACACACACACACACACACACACACACCTCATGATCTTGACTGAGCTGTTTGTACCTGCTAGTGCCTAATTCAGAAAGTCAGGTAAGGAGGATGACTACCTGCCACTACATCTGATGACTATTTGTCTATTTTTGTACATTTAGATTCTAATGCAGAGGGGTATGTTTCTAATTCTAATTGTCAATATTATCTTCTAGCAAGTGCAATCCTGATCATAGATATCACGAGAACACAACGTACCAAGACACCAGTCTAAATCTGCAACCATTTCAAACTGCCCGATTTGAACTATATAACATTATAGTAACATATAAAATAATTTTTTTTTTTCCAAACCCACCTGCTCATTTTCTGGCACAAGTTGCCCTAAATAGCTTTCCATTTTTTTATTTTTTTTAAGATACTTTTCTAATGGCTAACACAATCTCATTATTTTTAGCCAGGGAGCTGTCTCATATACACCGGTGCCCCACTGTGCCCCTCATACGGCCATTTTGCCATCAGTGTCAGAGCTGATGGGAAAAATAATTGTCTCAGAGACGGGCCGGCCATGTGAGGGGTGGCGCAGCGTTCGAGGTGCCACAGCTCCCTCTGCAGGATGATTATAGCATAAAAAAATCCATGCCCAAAGTTGAGTTTAAAAAACATTAACAAATATAATGAGCCTGTCTCAGTAGAGAAATAAATTTCTTTTAATTTAGACATTAAATGTACTCAATATTATATCTTATCCTTATGGAAAGTATTAGCAAGATTAGCATTTAGAGAGATATACAGAAATGCCTGTATGAAACTTGAAAGAGTTGAATTTCGTGACATTCTAAATATTGTCACATATTGTATATAAATATACTGATCGGAAAGTCAGGGGTACAGGCCCCGGCACTGTCAAGCTGCCACTGTTGGGCCCTTGGGCAAGGCCCTTAACCTTCTCTGCCCCTGTTGTGGGTCATGGCTGACCCTGTGCTCTGACATCAACCTCCTTACATGCTAACATGAAAAAGAATTTCACTGTGCTGTAATGTATGTGACAAATAAAGACTCATTATCATTATATATATAGTCAGTAATGCACCTGTCTAAAAATAGTGTTCCATTTTAATCTGTCCTGTGAGAAATACTTTTTGCTTGACAGCTGTAATCTCAGTTTATGAGCTGGACCTGAGCAATATTTAATTTCTGAGCAGATATGATAGTGTTGTCTACCTTTCTCTATATTCTCTGGGAGACTATAAGAGCTTTTCTAGCATGCTGAGCCTGCCAAGCCACTGCTGTCATGCTGAAACCTGTTGTTTCAGCTCAGCCAGCAGTCATCTTTCAGAGGGAACAATGGCACAAGCCAATCGACTGTGCACAGAATCTGTTTGAAAGCTCTTTTCACATGGATGAATTTTAAGGCAGCATTTCAAATCAGCGCCAAATAATGAATCTCTGCATTTTCAGAGTGCCAAGCAACTAATTACAGTGTAAGTATACAAGGACTTTGGCCATTGGAAGACAGGCTTCTCCAATATGTTCCCTGTAGGGCATTAGTAGATGTATTGTCTTTCTTGCAAGTTAGAATTCTTCAATTTTGTATCACTTACAAATTCCTTTGTGGCCAGCATTAAGAGTTTATGAGATTATTAGTTAATTGCTAATAAACTTGTAACTTTGTGTATATATGTGATATACAGTGCTGTGAAAAACCTGAGTAAACACACAGTACAGTTTTAATTTTTTTACTGAAGCAAAAAATTGTTATCCAACAATATGGAAAACAAATTGCCCTTAAACTTAAAATCTGGTTGTGCTACCTTTAGCAGCAAAAACTGCAACTAAACACTTCCCGATAACAGGAGATCAGTCTTTCACAGAGCTGTGATGGAATTTTGTCCCACTCTTCTTTACAGAACTGTTTTAGTTCAGAAATGGGTTTTCAAGCATGAAATGCTTGTTTAAGGTGCTGCCACAGCATTTCAGTTGGTGTAATTCAGGACTTTGATTAGGCTACTCCAAAATATTAATTTAGCTTATTTTTTTTTTAGCTATTCAGAGGTGGGCTTATGCTATGCTTTGGATCGTTGACTTGCTGCAGAATCCAGTTGTGCTTGAGGTTCAATTTACAAACTGAATTTACAAACTGAAGTTACTTACAGACATTCTCTTTTAGGATTTTCTGGTAGAGAGCAGAATTCATGTTTCCCTCAATAACTGCAAGTTGCTCAGGCCCTGAAGCAGCAAAGCATCCCCACACCATCACACTTCCACCACCATGCATTACTGCAGATACGATGCTCTTTTTTGTTGGTGTTTTATTTACACCAGATGTAACAGAACCTTCCATACAGTTACACTTTCAACTAATCAGTCCACAGAACATTCTTCTAAAAGGTAATCAGGCCTGGTTGCCTCTAGTCCAGCTCAACCCCATTATGAATGCAGTTTCCTAGATTTGGGGAATTAGTAACAATGGGCAAATACATTTTCACATAGGCCCAGTTGGTATTGGATAACCTTTTTTCTTTCAATAAATAACATTATCATAAAAACTATAGTTTGTGTTTACTCAGGTTGCCTTTGTTTTTATCTTAGAGTTTGTTTTCTATTTAGTATGAGATATACACAAAAACAGAATAAATCAGATATAGTTTTCACAGCACTATCTACAATTAATCAAGGCATCAGTATATTAAATATGAAGTAAATAATTTACTGGCAAACTCAGTGCTATAGTTTGTTGTTGTTGTTGTTTTCTTCTGCACTCTCATTAAACACCTCTGTGCTTGAATAATTCTGTGTGGGTTAAAACCACTACCAGCTTTTAATTTAAATGGAAATGCTGTAGAAGAATATTTTTCTCAAACCTACATTACATCCTGTGAAGACTGCCTCACACATGATGGAGACCATTATAACCTTTTTGTGATTTATAGATATTGAAACAATAAACCGCAAGAAGACAATTTTGTGATTGTAAGTTATTGAACAAACTGTAAAATATAGACAAGCAATATATTTGTTGTAAAAACTCAAACATATTCAGTGGCATGCAAAAAACATTTCTCCATATAAGTCACCTCATGCTTCAGTGAGCAATCATACCCAGATACTGTACATTTGTACCTAAGAGCTACTACTGTAATCATAACAAGTGTCCTGTTTTCAACTCAGGACTCATTCACAATTATTCACGCTCACACTGAATATTCAGTATTCTTTTCACAAATGTAGGACTGTTTACCTTTTATCTGTGTAAATGGTGTCACATGGAGGTAAATGGGCCCCATTTTGAGTGTAAGGATTACATCCTCCTTTTGTATTTTCCTTGTCACTGTTGCCTCTGACTTGTTCATTAGGGATCTAAATCTACATCTGGATTTATGTAAAGCTACTTTGTGACCATGTATATTGTTTGAAAAATAAAATACTATACAAATAAATCAAATTAAATTCAATTGAATATTTAACTGTTTTACTTTTACTTCCTGCGAGGGTTCTAGGCATTTATAGAGGAGACAGTTATAGCTTAAAACACATATGTGACTTTCGTTACACTTTGTGACACTGGTTACATTACAGATATTAATCCATGTTTGACTGGAGAAGATAAACCATCTCTAGACAAACAATACTGACATAGACTGAGAGATTAAAGGCTCAGGAAACCATTGCAGGTTTGAGTTAATTAGCTGATTAGAGCTCTTCTCAGATCAACATTTCTGTATTTTAAATTCTTTATTATTTTGAGATACTGGATTTTTTTATTTCCATTAGCTATAAGTCAAAAGATCAAAAAAGGCTTGACATATTTCATTTTATGTGTAATAATCTATGAAAAAAGTGGCAAGTAGAAAGCCATTTCTCAATGTTTGGTGTGACGTTTGGTGTGTCTCCCAGGTGGCTTGAGGCAAACTTTAGACGAGACTTTTTATGGATATCTTTGAGAAATGGCATTCTTCTTGCCACTCTTCCATAAAGGCCAGATTTGTGCAGTGTACGACTGATTGTTGTCCTATGGACAGACTCTCCCACCTCAGCTGTAGTTCTCTGCAGTTCATCCAGAGTGATCATGGGCCTCTTGGCTGCATCTCTGATCAGTCTTCTCCTTGTCTGAGCTGAAAGTTTAGAGAGACGGCCAGGTCTTGGTAGATTTGTAGTGGTCTGATACTCCTTCCATTTCAAAATGATCGCTTGCACAGTGCTCCTTGGGATGTTTAAAGCTTGGGAAATCTTTTTGTATCCAAATCCGGCTTTAAACTTCTCCACAACAGTATTACGGATCTGCCTGGTGTGTTCCTTGGTCTTCATGATGCTCTCTGCGCTTTCAACAGAACCCTGAGACTATCACAGAGCAGGTGCATTTATACAGAGACTTGATTACACACAGGTGGATTCTATTTATCACCATCAGTCATTTAGGACAACATTGGATCATTCAGAGATCCTTGCTGAACTTCTGGAGTGAGTTTGCTGCACTGAAAGTAAAGGAGCCAAATAATTTTGCACGCACCACTTTTCAGTTTTTTATTTGCTAAAAAAGTTTAAAATATCCAATAGATTTCATTCCACGTCACAATTGTGTCCCACTTGTTGGTGATTCTTCACAAAAAATAAAAATTTTATATCTTTATGTTTGAAGCCTGAAATGTGGCAAAAGGTTGAAAAGTTCAAGGGGGCCGAATACTTTCGGCAGCACTGTATATATATATATATATATATATATAATAATATATATATATATATATATATATATATATATATATATATATATATTTATTTATTTATTTATTTATTTTTAATTACATCTTCAATAGAAACTCCAGACATTATCTCTACAATTGATATCAGCTCAATTCGCCAATTGGTAAATAGCACAAATGTATTGAGAAAAATGGCTGCTGGAGAGAAAATCAATATTGGCACATGAGCATAAAGGGTACGGAAATTACTTTCCAGCAATTTAAAGTAAATTTGAATCTCACCTCCTGTTTTGGAAAGAAGAAATTTCAATTTGAGCTCTTCTGTGACAAAAACAAAAAAACAACAACTTGAAGTAATATCCATTACATTTATGGTATCCGGCAGACGCCCTTATCTAGAGCGATTTACATTTTCTCATCCATACATCTGAGCAAATGAGGGTTAAGGGCCTTGCTTAAGGGCCCAACAGTGGCATCTTGTTGGGACTGGAGTTTGAACTCATGATCTTCTGAGCAGTAGACCAACACCAACGTATTGTGTACACTCGTATACACTCACCATACACAGATGGATGCAGATACAGGTCAAGAGTTTTAGTTAATGTTGACATCAAACATCAGAATTGGGATAAAATGTGACCTCCGTAACTTGAAAAAATTTTAACATTATTTTACATCATGTGGATGGTCAGGTGCATGTGTAATGCTTAACTGTTGATGAGATGGCACCAAGATGCACTATGGGAAGAAGGCAAGCTAGCAGAGGGAGTGTGATGCTCTGGGCAAAGTTATGCTGGGAAACCTGACATTCACATGGATGCTTATCTGATACCTTCATAACACTTACCTAAACATTGTTGCAGACCAAGTGCACTCCTTCATGACAATGGTATTCCCTAATAGGAATATCATTGTCCTCTTTCAGCAGAATAATGCGCCCTGCTACACTGCAAAAAATGTTCAGGAATGTTTTGAAGAACATGACAAAGAGTGCAACGTGTTGACTTGTCCTCCAAATTACCCAGATCTCAAGTCAGATCCTTGGATGCCCTACGTCACAACTTACAGGACTTAAAGGATCTGCTCCTTGGTGCCAGATACCACAGCAGACTTTCAGAGGTCTTGTGGAGTCCATGCCTTTATGGGTCAGAATATACTGAATATTAGGCAGAGGGTTTTAATGTTATGGCTGATTGGTGTATATAAACAATGAATAGTGGATGCCTCAACAAAAAACGGTAGCTGCAATGAGTAAATGATTGATTTCGCATGCTTCACAGGGTTCAAATGTCAGAGCATGCCAGGGGGACTGCAGCAGTATTCACTGATGACAGGATTCAAGTAATGACAGACATGTTTAAACGCTACAGCCAGCACTCACATGCTAAATGTACTCCATGTCTCTATCTACAGTGGTGTGAAAAAGTGTTTGCCCCCTTCCTCATTTCCTGTTCCTTTGCATGTTTGTCACACTTAAGTGTTTCAGAACATCAAACCAATTTAAACAATAGTCAAGGACAACACAAGTAAACACAAAATGCAATTTGTAAATGAAGGTGTTTATTATTAAAGGTGAAAAAAAATCTAAACCATCATGGCCCTGTGTGAAAAAGTGATTGCCCCCTAAACCTAATAACTGGTTGGGCCACCCTTAGCAGCAACAGCTGCAACCAAGCGTTTGTGATAACGTGCAATGAGGCTTTTACAGCGTCCTGGAGGAATTTTGGCCCACTCATCTTTGCAGAATTGTCCTAATTCAGTTACATTAGAGGGTTTTCGAGCATGAACAGCCTTTTTAAGGTCATACCACAACATCTCAATAGGATTCAGGTCAGGACTTTGGCTAGGCCACTCCAAAGTCTTTATTTTGTTTTTCTTCAGCCATTCGGTGGTGGACTTGCTGGTGTGTTTAGGATCATTGTCCTGCTGCAGAACCCAAGTTCGTTTCAGCTTGAGTACACGAACAGATGGTCGGACATTCTCCTTCAGGATCTCTTGGTAGACAGCAGAATTCATAGTTCCTATTATCACGGCAAGTCTTCCAGGTCCTGAAGCAGCAAAACAGCCCCAGACCATCACACTACCACCACCATGTGTAGCTTTTAAGGATCTTCTGGTGGACCTTACTGTGTCAAGCAGCTCCTATTTAAGTGATGCCTTGATTGTGAACAGGTGTGGCAATAATCAGGCCTGGGTGTGGCTAGAGAAATTGAACTCAGGTGTGGACAACCACAGTTATAGTATGTTTTAACAAGGGGGGCAATCACTTTTTCACACAGGGCCATGATGGTTTGGATTTTTTTTTCACCTTTAATAATAAACACCTTCATTTACAAATTGCATTTTGTGTTTACTTGTGTTGTCCTTGACTATTGTTTAAATTGGTTTGATGTTCCGAAACACTTAAGTGTGACAAACATGCAAAGGAACAGGAAATGAGGAAGGGGGCAAACACTTTTTCACAAGACTGTATGTATCTTTCTATAGGGACTACTGTGAAACTACAAGGCATAAACAGTAGTTATATGTCAGTGTTGCTCATTGCTTGCAGGTCTTCCTGCATATTTATTCTTACAGTCATAGCTGAAAGCAGATGGAGGAGATTTTTTTTCCTTGAAGAAGCGATTTTTGTCCAAAAATGAAAATCGAAAAGGCCAGCAACCTCAGTACTTCCCTCGAGCTGTTTTGGTCATGATACAATGCAAAATGCCCCCATTAACAATAAATAATAGCCATACCCATTTTAGTAGTCCTTACAACATGTAAAACGACTTCGCTGCAGTTTCACAGCCTCTCCTTCCCTAGTGATTACACTGAAGTATTGAATGCTGCTTGGAAACTAACTATAGATGGGTTATTTCTTGACCTTCTTCTCTCTCTCTTTCTTTTTCGCTCCCAGCCCTCTCTCCTTCCTTTGCCTCAGCAGGCTCACTTCTTTTTCCATCTGCCTTGTGTCACAGGCTGATCAATGAGAGGGCACAGTGCAGGTCTCTGCCTGACAGGACCGTGTTTCATTTTCCATTCTCATCTCTTATACAGTGGTGCTCCTTTCATTTCTCTCTTTTCTGTTTCTCTCCATCTCTGGTCATGGATGGCACTTACAGGCGTGTCCCAGCAGGGTCTAGATGGATGACAATTTGTCAGAATTCTCCTGACAAAGCCTTCTATGTTGCCTCTGTCTGCTGTTACCGATCCTGATTGTGGCTTAGAATGATGCATGAGATTTTCAGATTGTATAAATGTTTAAACATTCGTAAACAGGCAGCACCCACAGAGCTATTGCGGAAAAGCCATAGTGGTGATTTAAGAAAATGTTAGCTGTTCAGACCAATGTTTACAGTTGCTTGAGGGAAAATAAGAAGATTCAAGTAGGAACCACAGCTATTAATCTTGGGTAATAAGACATGCTGAAAACAAAGAGATACAGAATTTAGAGAATGTTTTGTAGGACTTGATTAAATTCTACAGAATGTTACAGACATATCTATTAACTGTTCCACTAACCCACCTAAAATCTATGTGTGACAGGGATTTTTCTGTCTACGCTCCTTCACTTTGGAACTCTCTTCCCCCTGAACTCAGGGAAGCCAAGACTTTTGGCATTTTTAAAGCTCTTCTAAAGACACACTTTTCTAAACTTGCATTCGATGTCTTTTTATATTGTTTTATATTTATGTTTTATTATTAATGTTGTTGTTTTTGTTGTAATTAACTTTTTTGTTTTATTTTTCTGTGATTTGTGATTTTATGTACAACGCTTTGAGAAGCTGCTTTAAAGGCACTTTATAAAATAAAGTTTATTCTTATTATTATTATTATTAAACCTTTAGAAAGCTTTTTCCCAATAGACATCAGTCATGACATAGCTCTCATTGGTCAGTTTTAATGTCAGGTCCATATAACACCTGAGTCAAGTGACACAGATTTGTGTTATAACACTTTACAGACTGACGAGTCATACGATGGTGAAGAGGTGAAATACTATAGTGGATCTAAGTGGAATAATGAAGGTGAGCATTAGTAAAAAATGCCCTGAAAAGTATAATGAGTTTGATACATGAGTCAACATCAACATAAGGCATGTCAATAATTACAGAGTAATAATGATGAGTTACGTGTCTTCACCGTAAATTAGAGTTTGTTTAACATGTTACAGCACATTTTTTTATACATTATTCAACTCAGATTATACAGAGATTACCATTTAACTCAATGTGTAAATTTGGATGTTCTGTCAGGTTGACAGCAAAAGCGGTCTTTGGCAATTTTATGTAAATTTTCAGTAAACATGTATATGTGTGTCATGGAGCCATGGAGTTCTGAATCTTAAAGACAACTTTTAGAAATGATTGGAAGTATTGGCACAGAAATATATACAAGTGAATGACAGACACAGAATTACTAACTAGGTGGGTGGGTGTGTGTGTTTGTGTTTGTATGTGTGTGTGTGTGTGTGTGTGTGTGTGTGTGTGTGTGTGTGTGTGTGTGTGTGTGTGTGTGTGTGTGTGTGTGTGAGTGTGTGTGTGTGTGTGTGTGTGTGTGTGTGTGTGTGTGTGTGTGTGTGTGTGTGTGTGTGTAATGTGTGCGGGTGCTTCAATTTTCCAAGAGATTCTACATTACTATTGATGAGAAACAGAAAAATGGCCTGAGTTCAGCTTGTGCACCACACACATCCTTCAGATATTGGATAATATGAAAAATGTGATTAAACAGCCTTTGAACTAACATTAGAAATGCACCCCATGCCAGCTGGAAAATATGTAATCACAGTCAGAAATTGTTTTCACAAGACAAGAATAACAAGATCATAAACACTGCACACAAATTAATGAGACATTTGCCAGTCTTTCTCCAACATCATAGAAAATTAACTTCATCTAAACATGGCCCAGGGCAAAATAATAGCAATTTTCATTGCATTTATTTTTCATGGTTTTGTGCAGTTATTCTGATCATCGAGTTAATTGGGTATTAAAGCATCCAAATCTTTGTTCTTGAAGCCCGTAGTCCAAAGAATATTAATTAGATAATTGGGAGCTGGAGGGGAATTTGACACACATGATTCCTGTATCTGTTTTAGATGATGCCTCACAGCCATTTATTTTCACTTATTAAAAAGTTGTATCATAAAATGACCTATTAATAAAGTGTCATTTTATTATTATGATTAAATCAAATAAACTAAGTATATATACTTTGTGTAAAATAGGTATATTAACTATATATTAACTTCCTAACAAGTACCTTGTTAGGAAGCAAGCACGGGCAGTGTATAAACAGGAAGGCAAGGATCAGGCTGAAGGCGAATACGGAAGACGGAAGAAGGTCAGGCAATAGGGCGAACAGTCAACACAGAGCAAGACAGGTAAACGTGGTCGAGAAACAAAATGCAAGATTCGAGAACCAGGTAAATCCAGTACAACGGCTTGGTCAACGACATTCTGTTTACTTTGCAAGCTCGTACTGCGCGAACTTCCTCTTAAATACTGTGTTTGTGGGTGTGACTGTGATTGAGTGCAGGTGTCCGTAATCAGAATTCTGGAGAATGTGCATGCCTGGGGAGTGTAGTCCTCATCGGCCATGATTGTACAGTGGTGTGAAAAAGTGTTTGCCCCCTTCCTTATTTCCTGTTCCTTTGCATGTTTGTCACACTTAAGTGTCATCCCACAACAACTGACAACAAAGCTGGACTTTCTGACTGGGAGACCCCAGTTCATCAGGATCTGCAACTCCACCTCTTGCACCAAAACACTGAACCACCTGCTGACTGTGCCGCTAAGTTCAGTTTTAATCACATCATCAAGTTTGCTGATGACAGTACAGTTGTGGGCCTTATCAGCAACAATGATTAGTCGGCATACAGGGAGGAGGTGAAACAGCTCACAGAATGGTGCAGAGACAGCAATCTATTTCTTAATGCTGATTAAAGGCATGATTGTCAGCTTCAGGAGAACCGAAGTGGTCCACTGCCTTCAGATACAAAGTGATCATTGTGGCCCATACCTCTCCCACCACAGGACACCCAAGCAATCACAGGACACAACAACTGCTATAAGGGCTATAACTGCTATAAATGCTGGTGGCCAAACATGCTACAAGACCTTCACAACTTTGTCTTATCATGTTAAGTTTATCATGTTAAATTTATTTCTCAGAATATTGGAGTCAAGGAAAGCTGCCAACCCCTTGGTTAAATCCAGTGTGAAAATAAAGCAACTTGAACATCCCCGACAAACAGTTCATCAATACATAGCATTGGATATGTGTTAAAAATGTGTGTCAAAAGTAAACACAGTGGTGACCTTTCTTAAGTCCACACAGAACCAACCCAACAGGGCTGCCCCAAAAATTGTGGGACTCCATAATTACTCTCATGTTGAGCATAGACTTGAGTTCCTCCCAAAGTAGCTTTTTTATGTGTTTGGGTAAACAATAGGGGCAGCTGCACACTATAAGGTTTGTGTGCCCGGGTGGAGGCAAAAACACATCAGAAAATTCCTCTTGTAACACAGCAAACTGTCTTCTCTAAACTGCAAAAGATGGACTCCACAAGAGTAGAATGAGCCAAGTTTTGGGAACCTTTGGTCGTAGATCCTCTCTCTCTGGAACCACTGTAGCCAGAGCCACAGGAACCACCTCTCTCTCTGGTTTAGATTGAGGCAGTGTATCTGCAATGCAACACCTCTGCCCATTTGCCTTACCTCATAGTCAACTTCCCAAACTCACTGTCTGAACTCAAAGGGAACCTTTGTGAGTAATGTAGATGTTGGAAGTAATACAAGCATATTATCTCCTTGTGCAAATTCCCATAGCCAAGCTACCCTGTCATAAAGCCTGGACTGCTGTTCTTGGGCCTGATGAAAATTCAAAGTTGTACCGCAAATGTGCAGCCAATTACAATGCGCCATCAGATGGTTTTGTCTTTTAACCTGCCCTAAATGATAAGCCGTGGGATTACAGTGCCTTGCGAAAGTATTTTTCAACCTTTTGCCACATTTCAGGCTTCAAACATAAAGATATAAAATTTTTATTTTTTGTGAAGAATCACCAACAAGTGGGACACAATTGTGAAGTGGAACGAAATCTATTGGATTTTTGAAACTTTTTTAACTAATAAAAAAATGAAAAGTGGGGCGTGCAAAATTATTCGGCCCCCTTGCGTTAATACTTTGTAGAGCCACCTTTTGCTGCGATTACAGCTGCAAGTCGCTTGGGATATGTCTCTATCAGTTTTGCACATCGAGAGACTGAAATTCTTGCCCATTCTTCCTTGCAAAACAGCTCGAGCTCAGTGAGGTTGGATGGAGAGCGTTTGTGAACAGCAGTTTTCAGCTCTTTCCACAGATTCTCGATTGGATTCAGGTCTGGACTTTGACTTGGCCATTCTAACATCTGGATACGTTTATTTGTGAATCATTCCTTTGTAGATTTTGCTGTATGTTTGGGATCATTGTCTTGTTGGAAGATAAATCTCCATCCCAGTTTCAGGTCTTTTGCAGACTCCAACAGGTTTTCATCCAGAATGGTCCTGTATTTGGCTGCATCCATCTTCCCCTCAATTTTAACCATCTTCCCTGTCCCTGCTGAAGAAAAGCAGGCCCAAACCATGATGCTGCCACCACCATGTTTGACAGTGGGGATGGTCTGTTGAGGGTGATGAGCTGTGTTGCTTTTACGCCAAACATATCGTTTTGCATTGTGGGCAAAAAGTTCGATTTTGGTTTCATCTGACCAGAGCACCTTCTTCCACATGTTTGGTGTGTCTCCCAGGTGGCTTGTGGCAAACTTTTTATGGATATCTTTGAGAAATGGCTTTCTTCTTGCCACTCTTCCATAAAGGCCAGATTTGTGCAGTGTACGACTGATTGTTGTCCTATGGACAGACTCTCCCACCTCAGCTGTAGTTCTCTGCAGTTCATCCAGATTGATCATGGGCCTCTTGGTTGCATCTCTGAACAGTCTTCTCCTTGTCTGAGCTGAAAGTTTAGAGGGATGGCCAGGTCTTGGTAGATTTGCAGTGGTCTGATACTCCTTCCATTTCAAAATGATCGCTTGCACAGTGCTCCTTGGGATGTGACCCACATAGAACAGCATTTCCCTATGGCTCTTCGGTACCAACAACTGGGTAATCTCTTCTTTGGTACGATTTTAATGCATCAGTTGATATAACCTATCCTTGATAACTGAAAAATACAGGTGGGAGAGCACAACATTAGGCTGGATTTGTTGACCACCAATTATTCTCACTTTGTCAAAGGCATGCCTCTGTGACTTGTCATGCGGCTGCTCCGAGGTAAAATCTTTGCGGGGAATCCTCACAAATCCCCCCTAACATTGATCTTACAATGACGGTCCTGGCACTGCCACTGCCACCCCAGCCAACTCTGCACACATTCCACATCATGCTGTGTTAATTCAGGACCCCATCCACAAACATTTCTCACACTAATGTCTGAAACCCTGGCCAATTTGTCCCAAGTGTTAGTAAACGGGTGAAGTGAAGTGGGCTTCCCCTGACAGAAAGGGGAGGAGACATATAGCTTACTCCTGAGCTGTAGTTACTTACTGCTTTTATCAGAGCAGCAACACCAAAGCTCTGTTTATGACACTGTTCATTTGTAAAACACCCAGCTGAACACTGTAATTCCAATTAAATATCTATCAAATCTATTCATGCATACCAACTGTACACCTGTATCAACATGATAGATCAGGTTTCTTCTAATCTGGCCCTTGAGGTCCATTGTCCTGCAGAGTTTAGCTCCAACCCTAATCAAACACACCTGAACAAGCTAACCAAGTTCTAAAGGATTACTAGAAAATTACAGGCAGGTAAGTTTGAAGTTTTGGTCTAAACTCTACAGGTTTGAAGAACCCTGTGATACATCATGTTCACTGTTGTCAATATCAAATGTGGTTACATTTTAAACTTAATTGACAAGCATATGCTATTGTATGCCAATCATAAACATTATTACTGTAAAATACTGTTCATTTTTATTATTTGTTATGCTTGTATTACATCTATTCATTTCTCAAAATGCATGTATAAAGTAGGCTTTTCCCTAGATTTCTGCTAGCCCTAGCTCTGTAACCAGTGGGATCTCAAACTCAGTGTGCTACTATAAAGGACATATTCCTGTGAAAATTTCAGGTTTGTATCAGATTCCCCACAGGAAATATTCAAAATGAAAATTAGGAGAATTTGTTTAATTGCACTTTCTTGCCCACATAAAAAAGAGAAGTCTCAAAACTGAAATGTTCTGCATGCACCCTATACTTACCTAGGTACTCCCCCAAACAAAAAAAAAAAAATTAAGACTGAGACTTTAACCTGAATACTGAACCAAAAGTGGAACTGTGAGCAATCTTGAACATTCATTTGTACTTACATTCTAATGCTAAGTAATAAGAATATAAAAATGTTTATATATGTACACATACTGTACCTTGTATTGTGCTCTAAAGATTAGTTTTTGCTCCAAAGAGCTAGGCCCATCCTAAGCCAAGATATTGAGGTTTACATAAACAGCTGTGTAACCTAAATTTGTTGTGTGCGATGACACAAAGATGGCCATCATAGTTAAACCAAATAAAGGAAAATAATAAAAACAGGAGGTTTTGTAGTGCCAATACAAAAAGGTAATCACTCCAACAAAAAAAGGAATATTAAAATTGGTTGAGCAACCTGTATTGGACCACTTGAGATGGAATGACCCAATTAATTTTTAAATTTGTTATGGTATTTTAAACAGTTTTCCACCTTTTCACTGCCTTTTGTCATGTTTATTCTTGAGATGAGTTTATTTAACCCCACCCCCCACCCCCCCTTGCTGCCACCTCTTCAAAAAAAAACTGTGTATACCATACTGTAACACACACTCACACTAGTTGTGGACATATTTCCATATAGTGTATATCCATAACCATTATGGATCAGTGTTTATTACACATTCAGTTAATTTGTGTACATGAATTGTGTAGGTCATCTCTGATCTATCTATATATCTGTCTATCGATCTATTTATCTATCTATCTATCTATCAATTTTAAACATTACATATATAGTGCTAGACAAATTACATTCCCCAAATATTCCCCTCGAAATACTCCATTACCAATGTCCAGGTAAAATGTATAGAAAATTATGAGAAAATTAACACCTTTTTGTATATTAACAATTAATCTGGGATTGGCATTTGAAAACATAATTTTAAAAGCTAATCCCAAACCAATAACCTGCTAAATAACAGCAATATTTATTTATTTATGTATTTATTTAGTCTAGTTAGTCTGTATCATGCCTTGTGGAGATACTGCCACAAAACTAACTTGCATTACAAATTTACAACTTGGTTGCTCTTTTCCCCCCTTTTACTTTTCCCCCCATATACTCACAAGAAGGCACACCAAGGCGAATGTTTCATCAAACCTTTATCCTTTCTTTCTTGAGCCGGGCCTGCTGTTACACTCAAGGCTAATGCGATTGTACGTTAGATAACAGCAGTATTGACAGATGGCTCATTAGGAAACAGCATTTTGGCACTACAGTTGCATGCTGAAGCCTTGAAACTTGTTTACCACAATACAGAATCTTTGGAAAGACGATTTTAGTGATGCAGCACCACTTCCTGTCTAGGCTTGTTGCCATGGAGACAAAGATCTGGGGGTGAAAGGTTGTTGAAGAAAATGATGACTGCACAATGAATGCCCTGGAAGTGTCTTCAACACACTGGTAAGTAAAAATGAGTTGCTACTCACAAACACTGAATAAATCTAATATACTGTACACTGAGTTGATTGTTTATTATGTACTAATGCGCTGTAACTAATTGTGTGGAAATTTAGCGTATACAGTACATATATACACAGCTGTTGTGGGGAGAGTTTATTATGTACCTACAGTGTGTACCTAACTTGCTATATATTCATTAGCCATTTTATCTCGTAAATCTACCATGAAGGTCATTTTATAGGCCGTTTCAAGTGAAGTATAGGCATAGGCTGTAGGGCTGTATTCAAAGTTGAGTAGTGAAGCATGCCTATGGAGGATTAGAGTGGAGTGGAATGGAGTTTTCTTAAATCTGTTATGTTTTACATTATATTATAAATAATTGGTAAATGGTAAATGTGCACTTATATAGCGCTTTTATCCAAAGCGCTTTACACTGTCTCATTCACCCATTCACACACACACTCACACACCAATGGTAGCAGAGCTGCCATGCAAGGCGCTAGCTTGCCATCGGGAGCAACATGGGGTTCAGTGTCTTGCCCAAAGACACTTCGGCATGTGGAGTCAGCCAGGCCGGAATCAAACCGCTAACCCTACGATTAGTGGACAACCCACTCTACCAACTGCGCCACAGCCGACACAATAATTAATTGTGTCATCCCTGTACAGCAAAGGAAAAGGGTTCCTTCCCACATGGTCACACGGACAGCATCTTATTCGGAGCCATTTCGAATGATAAAGGTACGAACAACACTTAAAGTGAGTTGTTTTTGTCTGATAATTGTCTAATTCTGAATACAGTACTTACTGACTGTAGATCTGCTACTTTACACAGTTTCTCAGCCACCTCTTGTATCAATGTAAAGAGAGCAGATATTGTTTGGGTGGTATATATTCTCAACACAATGGTAACTGACATGACAGTGAGTATGGTGCTGTTCTTAGTGTACTACTTTTATTTCACACAGAAGACACAGTAATATAAAATATTTCTTAAACTACACCAGTTTTCTCTAATTCAAGTCCAGAAAGCAGAACACCAAAAGTCCAAAAGTTCTGCTCATGTCCAAGCCTGCTGAGCAAGTTCCGTTCATGTCCAAGCCTGCTGACCCAGTTGACCAAGTTCTGCCCATGCCCAAGTCTACCGATACAGCCGACCAAGATCTGCCCATGCCCAAGACTACCGACACGGCCGAACAAGATCTGCTCAAGCCCGAGGTTCAATTGGTGACCTCAGAGCCCCAGCCTGAGACATACGAGGAGGTCTCAACTCCAGAGGTGCAGCCTGAGAGTAACCTGGCGACCTCTCCGCCCCAGTATGAGGTCGTCGCTCAGCCTCCCTGCTCTGCTGAGGTCGTTGCTCAGCCTTCCTGTTCAGCCAAGGACGTCGCTCTGCTTTCATGCTCTGCCGAGGTCGTCGCTCCGCTTTCATGCTCCGCCGAGGACGTCGCTCCGCTTTCATGCTCCGACGAGGACGTCGCTCCGCTTTCATGCTCCGCCGAGGTCGTCGCTCCGCTTTCATGCTCCGACGAGGACGTCGCTCTGCTCTCATGCTCCACTGAGGACGTTGCTCCGCTTTCATGCTCCGACGGGGACGTCGCTCCGCTTTCATGCTCCAACGAGGACGTCGCTCTGCTTTCATGCTCCGCTGAGGATGTCGCTCCGCTTTCCTGCTTCCCCGAGAACATCGCTCCACTTTTTTGCTCCGCCGTGGGCGTCACTCCGCTTTCCTGCTTCGCCGAGGACGTCGCTTCGCTTTCCTGTTCCAACGAGGACGTCGCTCCGCTTCCCTGCTCTCCCAAGAACACCGTGCGGTTGCCTGGCTCTGCTTGAGACATTCTGCTCAGGGGGCCGGGGCCGCCAAAGAACATGGATGTCTCGTGGCACTCCAGGAGGAGTTCTGTCATGAGTCCCCCTTTGTGCAGTGTGCTACTGAACATGTGAGTGCGCATACACAAGCATCTGCTTCTCCATTGTGGACAGCAGTGACATTTTGACACGTGCATTTGTTAATGTTTATTTCATGTCTCCTCCCCGTCTTGTCATTGGTTGTGGTGTCACGTGTGTCTGTATTGCGTGCAGTGTAGATGTTAGAAAAGATATGTTTAATGCGATAGTCATAGTTATAGTTTATAGTTTCATGTTTAAAGTCATAGTCATAGTTCATGTCATGTTTAGGTTAATTAGTTTAGTTCACTGGTTTCTCCGCTACCAGTCCCTAGCTCTTGTTCATGTTTCACATTTTTTATCGACCTTGTTTTCCGTGACCACGAACTTGATTCCTGCCTAGTCCTGTGTATGCCTGCTTGCAGATCACCTGACCTCTTGCATGTTTTGGATTACGTTTCTGGATCACGTTTTGGATTTACCTGCCTGTGTTTCTAAATATAGAAAACTGTTCCAACTGCGCTTGCATCCATCCTATCTTCCGCTACGTCATGATACGTGACAATACGAGGACTGTCGCCATATAACTATATGTTGTTTAATTAATAGGTATCAACTGAATAAAAGATCTTTTGGTTTGTTTATGCTGCCAAATCTCCAACTTCCAGAATGGCTCAATTGAAAGTAATTTGAAAGTCAAACATTTAGAAAAGGAAAGATCTACATTCCCGCCATTTCTGCCATTACAGGAAGAGATGGGACCTCCCTTCATCTGCCATCCCTTCTAACGCCTGCCAAGCATTGCCCAATCACATTACAGCCTTATTGATGTCAGCTATTATCCACAATGCCCGCTGTCTCCGCACCCCAGCGCGGATTTAAAAAAAAAATAGAGAGAGAGAGAGAATAGAGAGAATGGGGAGGCAATAAAGCCCACTTATGAAGACGTATGCTCACAATTTCAATAATTTTATATTCCCGCCATTTGAGGAGCTAATGATAAAAGGGTTCTCTCCGTAAGTGCGGCTAACCTAATTTCGGGCCTCAAAAATGTATTGGAAGCTCGGGTCAGCGGTCGGGCCTCTTCTTAATGCCACACTTATGGATTGCTCTTGCCTGCAGCTCAGAGTAAAATCCGGGATGCCTTAAAAGCCTTCTTCTCTGATCTTTAGATTATGCTAAGTAATACTGTGGCAATGGATTTCACTGCCCGTTAAGGCAAATGTGAGGCAGGTGATTCACCCTGTCGTGTAGAGCTGTAGGATTTTTTTTTTTTTTTTTGTATATAATGAATCTGATGTTGTATCATCCCTAATGTAACATTATGTTAATTGCTTGGGAAGAGTACAGGAAGCACGCAGATCTAGGATATGTTTTTGAGTTTCATGTAATCGATATGTTTATACAGATGGAGGCTGATGCAAATCAGTGGACTCCCTTATTTAATTGACATTTAAGACCCAGAATTCTTGAACACCACCTACAAAGACAGCATGCAGTTTAAAGTTTGCTTATTTGGAGATTGATCCAACTATGAAATTTCCCAAATATTTTATCAGCCTCGTGTCCTTGTGTGTTCATCTCCATATAAATTAAGAAATGCTGTGTAATAAGTAAGGAATAAAACATGAGAAAGCACATCATGAAGTGTCCTATTCCTCTATACTACAGAAATTCGCTAACGATAACATTTTTTAAACATTAATGAACAACAACAAATGCTTTTTATCTACATTTAATTTTGTGTAATATCCTGTTATCACTTACATTATAGAATATATAAACAGTTGCTCTCTCTCTCTTTTTTTTTTTTTTTTTTTTTTTTTTTTTTTTTTTTTTTTTTTTTTTTTTTTTTTTTTTTTTTTTTTTTTTTTTTTTTTTTTTTTTTTTTTTTCTCTGTAAGATAATAATGTGGTAGCTCAGTGGTTAAGATGTTGGACTATTGATCGGAAAGTTGTAAGTTCAAATCCCATTACTGCCACTGCTTAGCCCCTGAGCAAGGCCCTTAACTCTGAACTGCTCATTTGTATAAATGAGGAAATTTAAGCTGCTCTGGATAAGGGTGTCTGTGAAATGCCATAAATATAAAACAAAGAAAAATAGATGCCAAGAAATCAGACAGTGTGAACTCCTCTCTCCTGAAGACCTCTTCTCTGTGCTGGAAACTTATTGACTTCTGACTGAAATCTCTGACACCCAAGGCTCTTTCCATAATTGCTAAATAAATAAAGAAAACATCACCATATCAATGGTTATACCTTGTTAAATAACCAATCTAAAAAAAAAAAAGAAAAGATCTGTTTATTACTAGACTGCCTAAATCTTAATAATGAGTTGTTACAATAGAAACAATAACATATTAGAAGGATGTTTTCATTAATATAAACACATGTTTTGAATTACTCCTTTGAGCTCCTACTACAGAAAATTAATCAACACCTTCTGATTTCAGATTTTAACAGAACTGTGGTATAAAAAGTAATAAATGTAATGATTGGCAACCCTGTACTTTTTTCTTAAAGCAACCTCAGAGTCCTTTGGAAAACCTGCTGCTACTCTAGACCTAGAGAGCCAGAGCAATACATTATTTACCTCATATAACACACTGATTCAACTCAACATTTAATTGCCAAGGCCTTCAATGGCCAAATATGGTGCCAGATAGAAAAAAAAGAAGGATAAATATTCCATACCATCCACAGCTCCTCTTGCACATAGTTGATAATAATATAAAAGGAGGTAACACCACTAGAAAATAGAGAGTTTTAATTTGGTTGCCTTCCAAAACCTCAAAATAGTCACCTCTTAGAACTCTCAAAAATAAATATATTTTATTTTAGTCCCTTTAATGACCTCATCCTGAGCTGCTTTCACAGACCTCCACAGTATCTTCCTCTAGTTTCACCCACAGACAGCAGGATGTTAGTCACTGCCTCCTAAAGAGTCTGCTTTATAAATAGTCGAGCTGAATCATTGGCCTCAATAAACAGGCTCAACGACATTAGGCCAGGCGCAATCTATTTACCGGAACTTCTCAGCGATACATTGGCTCGCAGGAAATGGCAAATGATGAAATATGGTTAGGAAAGGCAAACCCGAGTTTGTGAAATGCAGGCTGGAAATCCGTTGCCTAATGTGCCCATTAACCTGACGATACTCAACGTGATACTAGCAAGAATTATGCGGGAATTAGGGCGGCGAGAGCACAGTGATGAGCAGTGATTTAATATGATCATCGCTGAGGCGATAATATTATGTTTCAAATAAGGGCAAGGGAACCATCATCTATGTTGAATTGGAAAATGTGTTTATCAGAATGTAATGTGATTTGGTTTTCCTGCACCTGGTGCTAGTCTACTCACTAACGCTAGCTCCGAAACAGGCTTCCAGAGTCAATATGCAAAATGTTCTTGATTCTAGGAAATTAATAGTCATGTCAAACCTGTCTCAAACCTGGTTGTGTCTGTAGGGCACAGAAATTTTTTTGCAGCATTTAAGGTGCCAATGAGCACAGTGGCCTCCATCATCATAAATGGAAGAAGTCTGGAACCACCAGGACTCTTCCTAGAGCTGGCTGCCCGGCCAAACTGAGTGATCAGGGGAGAAGGGCTTTAGTCAGGGAGGTGACCAAAAACCCGATGGTCACTCTGACAGAACTCCAGCGTGTCTCTGTGGAGAGAGGAGAACCTTCCAGAAGGTTATCTGCAGAACTCCATCAATCAGGCCTGAATGGTAGAGTGGCCAGATGGAAGCCACTCCTCAGTAAAAGGCACATGACAGCCCGTCTGGAGTTTGCCAAAAGGCACCTGAAGGACTCTCCGACCAAAGATTGAATAAAGATTGAACTCTTTGGCCTGAATGGCAAGTGTCATGTCTGGAGGAAACCAGGCACCACTCATCACCTGACCAATACCATGCCTACAGTGAAGCATGGTGGTGGCAGCATCATGCTTTGGGAATGTTTTTCAGTGGCAGGAACTGGGAGACTAGTCGAGGAAAACATTAATGCAGCAATGTACAGACACATCCTTGATGAAAACCTGCTCCAGAGTGCTCTGGACCTCAGACTGGGGCGAAGGATCATCTTCCAACAGGATGACGACCCTAAGCACACAGCCAAGATAACAAAGAAGTAGCTACAGGACAACTCTGTCAATGTCCTCGAGTGGCCTAGCCAAACCTGATGGAGCTCGAGAGGTCCTGCAAAGAAGAATGGGAGAAACTGCCCAAAAATAGGTTTGCCAAGCTTGTAGCATCATACTCAAAAAGACTTGAGGGTGTAATTGGTGCCAAAGGTGCTTCAACAAAGTATTGAGCAAAGGCTGTGATTACTTATGTAAATGTTCTTTTTTTGTTTTTTATTTTTAATAAATTTGCAAAGATTTCAAACAAACTTCTTTCATGTTGTCATTATTGGGTATTGTTTGTAGAATTTTGAAGAAAATAATGAATATAATCCATTTTGAAATAAGGCTGTAACATAACAAAATGTGGAAAAAGTGAAGCGCTGTGAATTCTATCCGGATGCACTGTACTGTACAGTATATAGCCATACTTTTGAGAATTATCTAGGAAGAATTTTTCCTAATTATTATCCAGAGAAACATGGTGGAACTTTAAATGTGAAAGACTGAAAAGCAAAAGTATGGAGAAGTGTGTCAGCTCTGACAGAAAAAATGACCTGCACTAAAATCACCCTAAGAAAAATACATCAAACAAGTTCCGCAACTCTGCTTCCCAACTTTGCAGAAGCCATTAGTCGGTCATTTACGGTTTGTTTTTCACTCTGTGTGTTTGCTCAGTGTCGATCATGTAATCTTCTGCCACACTCCACGGCTACAGTGTCTCTCCTGATGCATGGCTGATCCGTAAACAAGCTCTAATTAGCAAGCACTAATGAGAGTGAGCGAGACAATCAGAAAAGCGTCTGATGTCTCTGCAGTACACCGCTGTTCCCTGCAAAGTTGTTGGAGGTCATGGACACCCCACCCCTTTCCTGCCTGAGTGACACTTTCTCAAGGTAAATTTGTGTATGTCTTCCTTGCATTCTCTCTCTCTCTCTCTCTCTCTCTCTCTCTCTCTCTATCTCTCTTGCTCTCTTCTAAGGTGGTGCCTTGGCTCAGTGCATCATTCATTAGATTACAGCAAGCCATTACTGTCTTTAGCCAGCATGGGAACTTGCAAATTCATTGTGACTCCATGTTTGGCATATAAAGCAGACCGGAGCATCTTACTAAATACTAATGATAGGATGAGGTTCACAATTATACAGAACTTTGGACTATTAATGAGGCTTGCAAATAAATATGTCCACTCTTGAGTTTATTCCTGCTTGACATTTAATTGCCACAGAGACCAAATTTGGTGTGTGGGTAAGGTTATTGGCAATCCTGGCCTCGCATGAATGTAACATTTCAGAGGATTGAGCTGTGCAGCGAGCCTTTTGCGGCATTTAATTTTACTTCTTTTTCAGAAGACCAGAAAGAGAATGTTAAGATGGTGTACCAAAGATGAATTTAGAGTAAACTTTACAGTGTTTTAGTTTAAGGTGTGCACACACACACACACACACACATATACACACACACATAAAAAATCTGATTTATGAAACAGAGATTGTGGAAGTAACTGTTATCACCTGCACAGCCTTCATTAGTCTCAGTCTGACTTTTCCAGTATGCCCTACTCTCAGCAGGGAGATATTGATGCTCCTCTGAGTTTATGCTTCATTTGACTTGTGTGCCTTAAGATGTAATTGATGATTCCTTTAAGGACTATATAAATGCTTGTAACAAATAATAGACCTATTGATTGATTCTTCAATTCGCTATGTATAGAGCCGCACAGTAACAGAGGCACTGTAGGCCCATAGATGTGGATGTAATAAACAGCCTGACTTGATAATAAACATCATATCTTGAAATGAATTCATCTTAATGATTCCCATAGCCACACACACACACACACACATAAATACAACATATATAATACAATACATACAGTATGTAGAAAGAAAACAATGCTCAGGCAGTGTTAATTAGTTCTATACTTGCATATGTGCTCATTTGTACATGTGGAATATATTGCAATCATGCTTCGTGTATACTAAATGTACTGGTGGGAGCTGGTGGCTTAGTGGTTAGCACATTTGCCAGTTGGGGGTTCGAATACCGCCTCCGTCCGTGTGTGTGGAGTTTGCATGCTCTCCTCATGCTTCGGCGGCTTCCTCCAGGTACTCCAGTTTCTTCCCCCAGTCCAAAGACATGGACTGCATGCGTGGACATCCAAAAATCAGTACAAGAACATGCAAGTTAATTTAGTATACATAAAACATGATTGCAATATATTCCACATGTAGATTAGTAATAATTCAGTACAAATGAGTACATTTGCAAGTATAGAGCAGCTCTAAATTGTCCGTAGTGTGAGTGTGTGTGCAATTGTGCCCTGTGATGGATTGGCACCCCATCCAGGATGTTCCTTGTGTTGCCTTGTGCCCCGAATTCCCTCAGATAAGCTCTAGGCTTCCTGTAACCCTGTGTAGAACACGTGTTACAGACAATGGATGGATGGATATAATTGAACTATATAAACCGGTCAGGAGACTAAAATATGAGTAAGGATTAAACACTTGAGGGCGTACTGTTACAGGAAACAACGGTGGGGTGGGGTTATGTGGCCTGACATGAAGCAGAGTTACTGTTGCCAAGTTGATTGGGTTTTTTTTAAGTTGATTTGCCAAGACTACTATATTTTATTTAAAAAAGGACATGCAATATTTTTACACTTTTCTAGTTATATTAGTTATTTTCAGATTATAGTTATGTTTAACACACACACAAAAAAAAATACTGGACATGTTATTGAGAAACCAGAAACACAATGTCCTCTGTTGTGAAAACTATCCTGTGGTGGACAAATTACTGACTGTTACAAAGCACTGACACTGAACACTCTTTCCATAATTGTCAAATAAACATTTTCTTACAGAATCTTCACCATATTAATGATTAGACCTTCCTAATTTTTGGAAGTGCCTTCACACAAACAAAACATGTTTCACATGCAGGATGATTCATCCATGACAATCGAATGAATTTGATGGCATGTCTCAGCGATGGTGTAATTTTGCGGATGAGTAAATGGCTCCAAGAAGTTTTGTCAAATTCCCTCTAGGGGGCGATAGAATTCACAAATTCTCAAAAAAGCTAATAATTTCCAAACCACTAAACAAATTCTTCATTCTGTTGATTCACTAGAAGATGGAAGTGTTCTTTGATGTAACAAATATGTGATTTGCCAAACAGGAAGTTGGTCATTTTTTAATTTTACAAAATAAAAAATTCATCCTTGTGAATTAAAAGGTTAAACTCATCAAGTGCAACCACTGTGATTTCACTTTCAGGGAAAGATGATCATTTTAATGTTATAAAAAAGTAAAACCTTAATTAAGTGTTTCTACATGTTATGTACTGTATATGGAAGTGCAATGGAATAATATAGAAATGATTTTTCAAATATTTTTCTTTGTTAAATAACAACACGTTTTATTTATTCCATTCATTATAAGCCTCAGATTATGTGGACTGTCCACCATTCAAGTCCCTGTGAATGAGCTGTTGCTATAATATACTCAGCAAAAACTGAAATGTCCTCTCACACTGTTTTTATTTCCAGCAAATTTGTTAACAAGTGTAAATATTTGTCTTAAAATAAAATCATTCAACAACTGAGACATAAACTGAAACAGTTTCACACACATTTGACAAACAGAAATGGAATAATGAGTCCCTGAACGGGGGGAATCAATATCAAAAGCAACAGTCAGTAGCTGGCATGTCCACCAGCTGCTTTAAGCAGTACAGTGCATCTCATCCTCATGAACTGTACCAGATGTGTCAGTTCTTGCTGTGAGGTATTACCCTACTCTTCCATGAATACATTTACAAGTTCTTGTCTGGGGGACACACGGTTACATGTAATTTTCCACTTCAGCTCTCCTTCCTGTCTCCCGATAGCACTGTCTTAGGTGTCTTAGGTTACAGAAATTGCAGTTTATTGCTCTGGCCACATCTGCAGTCCCCATGCCTCCCTGCTGCAGGTCCATGTCATGTTCACACAGGTGAGCAGGAACCATAGACATCTTTCTTCTGGTGTTTTTCAGAGTCAGTAGAAAGGTATCTTTAGTGTCCTAAGTTATGGTAACTGTGATCTTAATTGCCTACTGCCTGTAAATTGTTAGAGTGTTAAGGAATGTTCCACAGGTTCATGTGCAATAATTGTGTCACGACACGAGGCTTGAGCAAAAGCAGGTGCAGATCAACGTCTTTATTTTAAACGTGAATCAACAAACAAGGAAAACGTGGTCTAAACACACAGAGGCGCGTGTTCATATATAAAAGTTCGGTTACGTGCACACGCATACTCAGAAGCCGTGCTGCTGTGCCATCTGCCAGCAAGGACGTAACAGAACCCCCCTCTAACGACAGCCTGGGGCCCCTCTGTGAGCTGTTTCTCGTTGTAACAGGAAACAAGGTGGCCTTTGTTGTGCAGCAGACAGACGGAGCACCACCCCCAGCGCAATTGAAAGTCGGGCTGCCATCCTCGGTGAGACTGAAACGCTGGGCGATGCCCCCAGCAGGACTGGAACGCTGGAGGACGCCCCAGCAGGACTGGAATGCTGGAAGATACCCCCAGCAGGACTGGACAGCAGGAAAGCTTCCCCAGCTGGACAGGGCAGCAGGACAGCCTCCTCATCTGCATGGCGTTGTGTAATTCCCCTGCAGCGGGAAGCCCCAGGAATTTGGGGAGCTCTGCTGCCCGCATAGCGTAGCGTTGCTCTCCGGCAGTGGGGGCGAGTGAACTTGTGCAGGTGGTGATGTGGCGCATGGCCCCGGCTTGCTGCAGCAGCTGTCTTTGCATTAGAAGCTGGTCGATATGAGCACGTTGTTCGTTTATACATTTTACTCTATTCCCAGTACGATCTACGCCGCTTCTCAAACTCGGCAGCTGTGGCGGCTTTCATGTTGATCTGCTGCTTCCGTGTGGTAGGCACAGTATTCTGTCACGACACGAGACTTGAGCAGAAGTAGGTGCAGATCAACACCTTTATTTTAAATGTGAATCAATAAACAAAAACGCGAAAAACGCGCTCTAGACAGGAAAACAAGAAACTGGATACAAGGTAGGAAACTGAACAGTACATGAAAATAAGACCGCTTGTCACAGAACGAGTGTAGTTTATTTACAAAGAGGCAGACAAATCCAAAATGTAATCCAAAGGCATAGTCAGAAAACAAGCGAAGGTCAGGCGAACGGCAAACAGGCGTATAGTTGGGGCAAGGCAGATATCAACAACGTGGCACGGAAAACAGGGTCGAGAAACAAACATAAGCATAAACATGAACGTGAGCTATGACAATGATCTGGGAGCGGATAACCCAGCGTGAACTATAACTAACAAGGAACGTGATACTACAGTGCCTTGCGAAAGTATTCGGCCCCCTTGAACTTTTCAACCGTTTGTCCCATTTCAGGCTTCAAACATAAAGATATAAAATTATTTTTTTTTGTGAAGAATCACCAACAAGTGGGACACAATTGTGAAGTGGAACGAAATCTATTGGATATTTTAAACTTTTTTAGCAAATAAAAAACTGAAAAGTGGTGCGTGCAAAATTATTTGGCTCCTTTAATTTCAGTGCAGCAAACTCACTCCAGAAGTTCAGCGAGGATCTCTGAATGATCCAATGTTGTCCTAAATGACTGATGGTGATAAATAGAATCCACCTGTGTGTAATCAAGTCTCTGTATAAATGCACCTGCTCTGTGATAGTCTCAGGGTTCTGTTGAAAGCGCAGATCGCATCATGAAGACCAAGGAACACACCAGGCAGGTCCGTAATACTGTTGTGGAGAAGTTTAAAGCCGGATTTGGATACAAAAAGATTTCCCAAGCTTTAAACATCCCAAGGAGCACTGTGCAAGCGATCATTTTGAAATGGAAGGAGTATCAGACCACTGCAAATCTCCCAAGACCTGGCCGTCCCTCTAAAATTTCAGCTCAGACAAGGAGAAGACTGATCAGAGATGCAGCCAAGAGGCCCATGATCACTCTGGATGAACTGCAGAGAACTACAGCTGAGGTGGGAGAGTCTGTCCATAGGACAACAATCAGTCGTACACTGCACAAATCTGGCCTTTATGGAAGAGTGGCAAGAAGAAAGCCATTTCTCAAAGATATCCATAAAAAGTCTCGGCTAAAGTTTGCCACAAGCCACCTGGGAGACACACCAAACGTCACACCAAACGTTGAGAAATGGCTTTCTTCTTGCCACTCTTCCATAAAGGCCAGATTTGTGCAGTGTACGACTGATTGTTGCACGTAGTATATAAGCCTGCATAAATTAACTTAAACGGTTTTCAGCTGGAACTAATACAGACACACATGGGGATTCAACCTATGACAGACATGGGGCGGCGTCATGAGAAACATACACAAAACATACGTGCCCTCCCAGCCAATGACAGAAACAAAAACAAAGAGCACATGTTCAAATGTCACAACACGCATGCGCAACCGCGCGAGAGCATGCTGCTTCCGGGGGGAACCGTGACACCGCTTAGCACACGTAACGTGTTCACCATTTCAACACTCATTCAACATAAATACTGCATGAAGTGCACAGCAACATGAGGGGTTTAAATAACCAACATAATTCAACTAAACCACAGACACCTGGAATAAATCAACCAATACGTAAACACACAGAGGCGCGTGTCCATATATAAGAGTTCAATTACGTGCACGCGCGCACTCAGAAGCCGCGCCACAGTGCCCTCCCCCGGCGAGGGCGTAACAAATTGTTTATGGTTCATTGAACAAGCATGAAAAACATTGTTTAAACCTTTTATATTATAAAGATCTGTAAAGCTTATTTGGATTTTACAAAATTCTCTTTAAAATATAGTCTCCTGACAATGGGACGTTTCTTTTTTTGCTGAGTATATATGCCTAAATCACTTGCAGCCAGAAGGCAAACCATGCTTCCTGACCAATTACAAGAGCATTTAACTATTGCTCAGTGGTATAATACTATATGCTCACTATTGGATAATTTTTCCACAAGGGACTCACACACACACACACACAAGCAAGAGAAGGCATTGACCCAGACTTATATTTGAGGGTGGAAGTTGCTCAAATGCTGGGCTGCTGACTGACCACTTATCCTGTCTGCTGCAATCTGGCCCAGCACACACAGCTTGACGAGCTCAGGCTTCCACTTGACTGCTAAGCTGAAGGCAAACAAGACCTGGGGACCTGTGGGAATAGAGAGAGATAAGCTGTGTGTGTGTTTGTGTGTGTGTGCGTGTGTGTGTGTGTGTGTGTGTATGAGTGTGAGTGTGGCTAAAATCAAATAGTTAATATATATATATATATATATATATATATATATATATATATATATATATATATATATATATATATATATATATATATGTAACCACTTTCAGCTGATAATCTGTATGTGATATATGTGTGTAATGTGTTTGTGTATTGCTATGAAACACCCAGCTCTCGGCTGACTAGCACCAACCGTGACAGGTAGAGATGAGCCATGGTCTCCGAGTTCAATAAGGGGCTGTCGCTCGTGGCAAAAGCCACTCGTGCTCTTTCAAATTAAACTGACACCTCATGACCGCACGTGGAAAAACAGATTTGCTCATCATGAAGAATGACTTCTAATCGCTGGAAATGCGGTTTTCAATAACAAATGGGGTGGCGAGACCCTGGGAAATTATGATAATGATCAGGAGGTAATAAAATCTGTATCTATCAAGCTGCTGAATGTGGCACGGTGCTGATGGTAATGTGCGTTCTCAGAAAAGCCTGAGGAAAGATTTAGTACAGAGGATAACCTCAAAATGCTTGATGTGACCATTAGAAATAATTAGCAAACAATGGGTAGGTGGTTCTGGGCAGATTTCATGCTTCTCTACGTTTCGGAAGAAGTCACAAGCTCATTGACAAAGACACCATTCTTTAATGAGACAGCAATTTGTAGTCGTTAAATTAGCATCCCTTTTGTTTTTAATTTCCAGATGATTGAACTCCAGTCCTCTGAGCACATTTCTACATCTAAACAAATTACCAAAACATGCAAACCTTAAAAATCCTCATCTGACAACACCAGGCATTAACAAGACTTTTAATACCTTATCTATGAATTTATGCAAGCTCCGCCCACAATTCATATTTGACAAAACCTAGCTGACCACTCTAGCTGACAACAAAAATTTCTCAATTTATTAGCATCTGTATGTGACATATGTGACTATATGTGAATGTTTAATTTATTCAGTGCTATTTAGCATAACAGTATTTTCATTTTCATTCAGCATTACAGCATGTAAATAATAACACAGCAATTGACCATGAATAGTATGACTATGTATTTCCAAGCTTAAGAAAAGAAGAGCATTAAATGCAATATTTTGAGTAACTATTGGACTATGGGATTCCAGACCAGGTGTCAAGTTAGTGCCATAACCCAAGATTCTTTGTAGACATTGCATTGAATTTGGTCCTAAGATAACTTTTGTTGTGGAATTTCATGACGTCAAACACATGCACTGACAAGAGCATTTTAGAAGACCCGAAAGAGGAGCAAGTTGGGAGCACTGTTACAGAGTCTGTCAAGAAGCATGGAGAGTGAAAAATGGAGTGTCACACCTGGACACATACCATACAGGATTTGGTTAGCCAAAAAGGAGATAAGAGAATGAGCTGATGGGTCCATGTCCATTCCCAGCATCAGCTCCTTCAGGATCCTCACCTTCTATCTGCCTCTGCATTTACATAGTATCCTGTGCTATGATAACTGATCCTAATGCACACCAGTATGGAGGTGATTGGCCTTCTTCTATGATGGCAATTCCGTTGTCATGAAAATGCTGTACACCAAAACTAGGTTTCAGTTAATTCTGGTGTTTCTTTAGACATAGTAAAGCTATAAACATCAGTCATATGAGACCAGCGGTTCTCAGTGGACTCCTGGGGACACCTGTGATATTTTAATTTATTAATAGCATTGGAAATTACAACCTACCATGATCAAGGTAATTATACTTATTATTGAGTTCTTATACTTATCAGCCTGTTTGACTGGTCAGTTGAAATGAATGGGCTTAATCCCAATCTTTGTAACTCAAAAACATCAACAGAGAGCCTATTCTGGTAGTGGAAAGTTCAGGAATAATAATAAAAAAATACTCTAATATTTTTATTACACGCTTAAATAATGAATCCTTGGATTTTGTTTTATAGGGGTTTGAGGCTGTAAAACATTTGAAACATTTGCTTTTTTAATTCAATACAGAAAATAAAACTCTAGACAAAGCAAAAAAATCAAAAAGTTAGAAAACTTCCCAAATTGATGTTTACATATAATGTATTTCTAAATCATAGCTCATAGGAGAAAAAATTATAATTAAATTGGACACCACAAACTTTCCATCAATACCAATGAATAATTTGTATATGTAAGTAGATGAGTTATTTTATTATGTCAGGTGTCAGAGATGGTGACCATTGCAGGTTAATTTTCTTTATTAAATCAAAGGCAGAAAAATCTAAAGGTCAAGGTCAATGAAGTCAGAAGTCTGGTGATGTAAAAACAAGCATTCTTGGGCAAGAAACAAAGACATGAACCAGAAACCAAAAATTTAATTGTCACCATAATCACTGTATCATAGGATGGTATGGCTTGGTATCACCAGGTACAGGACACTGAGTGTATACTTCACAATGAAATGGTGTGAAGAGAGTCCTAAAAATATTGTGTGGCTGTAATTGTGCACGTGTGTGTAATCAGTAAGATGGTGAACATGAACATGACAGTCTCTGTGGTGGTTGGGTGTTGTAGTTCTCATGTTTGTAGGCCACTCTGTGGTTTGTGAGTTGTAGTTGGTGGCCATGTTTGTAGGTGTGTTGTGGTATCTTCCACCAAGCAGATACTTGTTCTGTAAGTTGCGAGGTAGGGCCTCCATGGATCAGATTTGTTTGTCCAGCACATCCCACTGATGCTCAAACAGATTGATAGGCTAAGTGAATGCATCAAAGTCTTTGTCATGTTCCTCAAATCATTCCTGAACAATTTTTGAAGTGTGGGCATTGAAGGGTGCATTATCCTGCTGAAAGAGGCCACTGCCATTAGGGAATACCACTACCATGAAGGAGTGTACTTGGTCTGCAACAATGTTTAGGTAGGTACTACCTAAAAGTTACATCCACATGTACGCCAGGACCCAAGGTTTCCCAGCAGAATATCACACTGCCTCTGAGTGCTTGCTTTCTTCCCATAGTGCATTCCCATGATGTAAAAGAAAATGTGATTCATCAGACCCTGTAACTGGTTCACTAGTTGTCCTTCCTTGGACAACTTTTGGTAGGTACTAACCACTGCATTGGAAGATGATCTGACCCAGTCGTCTAGCCATCACAATTTGTACTTTGTCAAAGTCACTCAGACCCTTATGCTTGTCCATTTATCCTGCTTCCAACACATCATTGTCAAAAACTCACTGTTCACTTGCTGCATAATATATCCAACCCCTTGACAGGTGCCACTATAATGAGATAATCAACGTTATTCACGTTATTCACTTCACCTGTCAGTGGTTTTAATGGTATGGCTGACCAGTATATACAGAAAAGTTGGACTTCCCCAACTGTACAATCTTAGAAAACAAATTCTTAAAATTACTGCAGTAAACATAGAGAGGGTAGAGCAAAGTTTACAATTATAGGGCATTTAAAGAGTTGATTTAACACCATGATTAAAATGTGTAACAAATGTAAATCTAGGCAAGTACACTTCACATTCAAAACTGTTCTTACTGTATAACTGCTAAATGCAAAATTATTTAACAAAGCAGTTTGTTATTGTGCTGATATGTTTCATAGCTCCAGGGAAACTGCGTGGGTTACACTCAGGAAATTACGGCAATACCCCATTACAGTGTATTTGTTGCAAAGGAGAAGTGAGTTTCTACTGAAAGATCCACTGCATATAGTAACATCTAGGGCATTTTTTGTTTGTTTTCTATGATGTAATTTATTGAACAAATATCCTATTTTCCATGCAATACTTTTCTATTCCATCCCTATTCTATGAATCCCTTACACCATTATGAACCACTTTGTTGTGTAACATTAAACTGTCCGAATACACTTCATTTATCTATCATATGACTAATCCTACATTACTTACAACACAATTCTATAGAAAACTCCCAGAAACTACCCTTTTTGCCATCAACAGGGATCATAGCTTCCGCTGCACCGTTTTTTTTTTAAAGGATGATAGCTGCAGGCCTCTGAGTCACACCTCAAACACTATACTGCACTCAGAGCCATAGGTATAATTTGCACTAAATTTACATTTACATTTATTCATTTAGCAGACTCTTTTATACAAAGCAACTTACAAATGAGAAAATACAAGCAAGTAGTGCTACCATACACGATCCATTAATTGAGTTCCAGAAGAAGCAAAGTACGCAGAGTAGATGTGTAGGTGCCAGAGTAAGGTTTTTTGTTTGTTTTTTTGTTTTTTTAGGGGTTGGTTAGGTGTTCACGGAAGAGGTGGGTCTTTAGTTGTTTTTTGGAGAGATTCTGCGGTCCGGATTGTGGTTGGAAGTTCATTCCACCACTGAGGAACAGTTATTTTAAAGGTTCTTGAAAGGGACCTTGAGCCATGCTGAGTAGGTACTCTTAAGCGTAGGTCGTTGATTGATCACAGATTGCGTGAGGGAACAAAAGTCTTCAGGAGAGAGTTGAGGTAGGAGGGTGCTGTTCCAGACAAGGTCTTGTAGGTGAGCATCAAGGCCTTGATTTTGATGCAAGCGGCTACAGAGAGCCAGTGGAGGGAGATGAGGAGTGGTGTGGCAAGGGTTCTCTTCGGCTGATTGAAGACGAGGCGTGCTGCTGCATTGGCTGGGAGGCCTGAGAGTAGTGCATTGCAGTAGTGCAGTTTTGAGATAATAAGAGCCTGGACTAGTATCTGTGTAGCCTGTTTGGTGAGGTAGTGTCTGATTCTGTTGATGTTATACAGAATGAGAATAAAGGTCAAGCTGTCATCAAATGTCACCCCAAGGTTCCTGGCTGTCTTGGTTGGCTTGAGTGTGGTTGAGCGAAGCTGTACAGTGAGGTTGTGGTTGATTGACGGGCAGGCTGGGATGCTCAGATTTTGCCAAGTTGAGCTTAATGTGGTGTTCCCTCATCAAGTCCGAGATGTCAGACAGGCAAGCAGAGATTCGTGCTGAGACAGATGGATCATCAGGCTGGAAGGACAAATAGAGCTGGGCGTCATCAGCATAGCAATGATATGAGAAGCCTTGAGGCTCAATCACCTGCCCCAGAGATGTAGTATAAATAGAAAAGAGCAGTGGAACAAGAACTGACCCCTGAGGAACCCCAGTTGTGAGTTGCTGTGAGTTGTGAGGATCTGTCTGAGAAATATGATTCCACCCAGCACAGAACCGTTCTGGTGATGCCCAGGCTGGAGAGAGTTGACAGGACATGACACTGTGACACATTCCCATCTCTTTCAGAAATGCCTCACTTTATGCCTACCACTTTTTGAACGTATTTTATACTATAACAGCTCATAGCAGAAACCTGAAAATAATCATCGCTAAGACCAGGCAGAGAAGTGTCTTTGGTCTTTTGTCATCATTACATTGTCACATGATGCTCTAACAGTTAAGCAGTGCATGGACAGTAAATAAGAATATGGGTGTTCCTCAAAAAATTTGAATATTGTGTAAAAGTTAATTTTTCCCCATAATATAATTCAAAAAGTGTAACTTTCATATATTCTAGATTCATAAACTGAAATATTTCAAACCTTTTTTTTGTTTGTTTTAATCTTGATGATTACAGCGTACAGCTCATTGAAATCAAAAGTCCAGCATCAAAATATGAGAATAAAGAATTTATAATACAGACATGTCAACCTTCTAAAAAGTCTGTTAATTTATACACTCAACACTTGGTCATTACTGCATCGGTGTGGCATGGCATGGAGGCAATCAGCCTGTGGCACTGCTGAGGTGTTATGGAAGCCCAGGTTGCTTTGATAGCGGCCTTCAGCTGGTCTGTACTGTTGGGTCATTTTGTTCCTGACAATACTTGGTTAGACAAGTTGGCTGGCCAATCAACCACAGTAATACCTTGGTCAGCAAACCAGTTACTAGTAGTGTTAGCACTGTGGGCAGGTGCCAAGTACTGCTGGAAAAGGAAATCAGCATCTCCTTAAATCTTGTCAGCAGATGGAAGCCTGAATTGCTCTAAAATCTCCTGGTAGACTCTACATTGACTTTCGACTTTCGAGAAAACACAGTGGACACCAGATGACATGTCCCCCAAATCATCACAGACTGTGGAAACTTCACACTGGACTTCAAGCAACTTCTGTGCCTCTCCACTCTCCCTCCAGACTCTGGGACCTGGATTTCCAAATGAAATGCAAAATTTACTTCCACCTTCCCCATGATTGTGGTTGTGTGTACTGAACCAGACTGTGAGATTAAAGGCTCAGGAAACCTTTCCAGGTGTTTTGAGTTAATTAGTTTATTAGAGCTCTTCTCAGGTCAACATTTCTGTATTATAAATTCTGTATACTAATATTTTGAGATTTTTTTTATTTCCATGAGCTGTAAGCTGTAATCATCAAGATTAAAACAAAAAAGGCTTGATTAATTTCACTTTATGTTTAATGAATCTAGAATATATAAGTTCCACTTTTTGAATTAAATCACAAACAGTAATTTTTTTTTTAGATGCACCTGTAGTTCTGTTGAGATAAATGTTTGGTGCTGAGATGAGTAATAAATAAATGCTAGGTTTTTTTCCTTACTTGTTTTTTTATTACAATGTGATATCATGAAGTTAGCAAGTGTTCATGATGAAGATGAAGCCAATTGTACAGTCAACTGCACATTGTGTAAAACTACACTGAGAAGTGTTTGTAATTTATTTGCATTTGCTTTAATGAAACATTGGCACTTTGGATGGAAGTTTATGCTATTGTTAAAATCACTGCATGAGCTCAGAAGCACCTCCAGGACTCATTGTCTGTGAACACAGTTCACTGTGCCATCCACAAATGCTGGTTAAAGCTTTATCATGCAAAGAAGAAACCATGTGTGAACATGATCCATAAATACCACCGTCTTCTCTGGGCCTAAGATCATTTAAAATGGAGTGAGGCAAAGTGGAAAACAGTTCTATAGTCAGACAAATCGAAATTTAAAATTATTTTTGGAAACTATGAACTAAAGAGGATTAAAGAGGAGAGAGATTATCCAATTTATTATCAGTGCTCAGTCCAAAAGTCTGTATCTCTGATGGTATGGGGTTGCATTAGTGCCTATGGAATTTGCACCTTGCACATCTGGAAAGGCACCATCAATGCTGAAATGTATATACAGGTTTTAGAGCAACATATGCTTCCATCCAGATTCCATCGCATATTTACTTCTGAGAGACTCTGCCTCTCTAAGATACTCTTTTATACCCAATCATGTTACTGACCTGTTGCTAATTAACCTAATTAGTTGCACAATGTTCCTCCAGCTGGTTGCACAATGTTCCTCCAGCTTTCTTTTTAGGAACAATTTTAATTTTCCAGCCTTTTGTTGCCCCTTCCCTACTTTGAGATGTGCTGTGGCCATGAAAGTAAAAATGACCCCCCTTAAAATGGTAAATTTACTCAGTTTAAAAATTTGATATGTTTTCTATGCTCTGTTGTGAATAATATATGGGTTTATGAGATTTGCAAATCATTGCATTCTGTTTTTATTTACATTTTACACAGCATCCCAACTTTTTTGGAATTTAGGTTATACAACAATTAGCACTAAGCAATAACATGATTACTATTTTTATTACTCCTTGCACATTTATACTGTACTATGTCCTCTAGTCTAAGGGTCATGTTTGTGTGCAGTAAATGTGTGCACATAGACACTGTTAATGTAGCAAAAAACAAGTGAAGAACAGTAGCTGGACTGTATTACTTCAATGAGTATTAATGCTACTTAATCGGTCCAGAGCATAGGAGATAATTCCAGTAAGATGAGAAGAGAGAAGTGTTTCGTTGTATATTTCAGTTGATTTCTGCTTGTCAGCAGTGGTCAGAGACTGGCAGGTAGTTAATCATTGATGGATGCAAAACTGACACTGACTATATAGTTTCATGTGATTTGATTCCTCATTGTGGCTTAACCTAGAATGATTCCAGTTAACATGGCCTGGCAAATAAAAATAAAAAAATAAAAAAGTATTCCAGTCTCAAGATTCTAACCGAAAAACCAAGAGGAACTTGGATTGTTTTCTTTTTTTGTTTATTTAATAGTTTATTTATCATATTTTGTAAATAACATTTGGTAAAAACGGAGGATTTGACAGGACTGTTTTTAGTGTTCAGTATTGTCAGATGTCTAAAATGGAGCACAACATAAACATTATCACAGATGAGACCAAAAAGAATGAAAAATGAGGTGGAGCACGGTTGCTGTCGAAATCTTACGGCAAGGTTTCAGCAGCGTTAAGAATATACCTGCCTCTTTTTATTTTTTTTTATTTTTTTATCATAGCTCTACAGATCTTGTCATATTTACATGTGAAACTGCAGATATGCTCCTCTGTTCTTTGTGTTCCAAGTTAAAAAACATGAAGCTGAATCCTGTAGAATCAGTAGTGAATTCGATCTATGGATATAAAAGCTTATGTCTGCAATATAAACCAAAGGCTTGTCAGTCAAAAACTTTGCTAGTGCAAGGTCAGCTGAAACTATGAACATCTACTTTTTCTATTTCAACTCTACTTCAACTATTTTTTTTCTAAAGGCAAAGTGAAGGAAAAGTTTTTCAACTTCATGACTTTCTTATGACACGTCACTAAAAATAGACATAACGCGGGGAGTGAGCATGAAAAATTAAGAGCTGTAAATGTCTGACATCAAATTTATCCTTATTGCTCATTATATATATATATATATATATATATATATATATATATATATATATATATATATATATATATATTATTATATAAACAGATGTTTTTAATGCTTTATATTAAATACTTTCTGTGTTTACTTTAATGCTTGGCATTTTTTGTTCACTATTTTACATATTGTGTTTTAATGCTTTGCATGTTTCATTCATAGCTTTTCTTTGTTTAATTCTTACATGTTTAATGATTTATATACTTTAATGCTTTATATTTAAGGCTTTACAAGTTAATCTTATTACACATATATTTAATGCTTTACTTGTTCGTTTTAATGGTTTATGTTTGCTTTAATGCATTCCATCTTTAATGCTTTACATGATTAATTTAATATTTACATGTTTAATGATTTGCATGTTTACCTTAATGTTTACATGTATACTTTAATGTTTGGAGATGGAAGTTGGATCTTTTAAATGTAGTTAATAAACAATGTTAAAAATGCACAGAAAAAAAACTCGTTGAATTGGCAGCACAGATTTCATTTGAATTTAGATATAGTTGGAAGGTCTGGTAATAAAAGCATGAATTCTGATTTTAGGGTAAACACAAATCTCTTACAAGGATTTTTAAATAGAAAAAAAAACAATTACTTGAATAATTTGCTTTTGTCCATTTGTCTTACAGATCTCATGCAACCGTGAAACCGAAGCCTCATGATTCATGTCATGGGAGTTTTCTCTCTTACCTTTTTATAACATTCTTTGCTTGCCTCACCTGTAAGTCACATAAGATTAAAAATAGATAAATAAATCCTCCAAATGCTCCCATTTTGGGACCATGTACAAATGCACATACAATTAAAAGGAATGTGTCTGTCTCGTGGTGTAATTATGGATCTGTTGCGGATTACCATGCCACTGTCCCTGCTTTCTGATTCTTTGATTAGACTAAAAACTCTCTACAAGTGTATCCTGGCTGTTAAACCTTTTCCAAATAATTACATCACATCTAACATGTTAACGTGAGACTACACATTTTGTTTTATTCCAAAATATAGTAAGTAGCTGATCAAAGATGTTTTTGAACTTTAACTTGTGGCCTTTCTTTGTTGGAAACCTTCATGCATTTTAGAAAAATGAAATGCTCAGTACAAGAATTTTCCTTAATAAAATTGACAGAATGCACACGGTCTGACCTTGGCATATTCTCTGTTAAAGGGCTGTGTTTGTTCACACTCTCCTTCTGCAAGGCCAGCTAGTGGGATCTTAACGTCTGTTGCACCTGACATAACAACAGCTGTGAGTGTCTCACACTCTTACTATGAGTGTGAACAACATCTTTCTTTATTTAAGGCTCCAGGGAATGAAGACAAATGATTGTAAACAGATTTAGAATGAAAGTACCGGATAAAATGTTTGTGTTTAAGCTCTATATAGTTGAAGATTTTCTTAACCATGTATTTTATTTTATCATTGTGGTCTAAAAAATAAACATTACACTTAAATTCACAGTCTCAGGCGTGAGAAAACAATATCATGTGGCACATACACTGATCAGCAGTAACATTAAAACCACCTGCCTAATATTGTGTAGATCTCCCTGGTGCTATCAAAACAGCACTGATCCACCAAGGCATGGACTCCACAAGACCTTTGAAGGTGTGCTGTGGTATCTGGCACTAAGACTTTAACAGCAGAATCTTTAAGTCCAGAGGTAGTAGAGAGGTGGAGCCTCCATGGATCGGATTTGTTTGTCCAGCACATACCACAGGTGCTCGGTCAGCTTGAGATCTGGGGAATTTGGAGGCCAAGTCAACAACTTGAACTCTTTTTCATGTTCCTCAAACCATTCCTGAACAATTTTTGCAGAGTGGCAGGGCACACTATCCTGCCGATAGAGGCCATTGCCATTAGAGAATACCGCTGCAATAAAGGGGTGTACTTGGTCTACAACAATGTTTAAGTAGGTGGTACGTGTCAAAGTAACATCCACATGAATGCCAGGATCCAAGGTTTCCCAGTAGAACATTGCCCAGAGTATCACACTGCCTGCACTGGTTCAGTGGTTGTCCTTCCTCTGAACACTTTTGATAGTTACTAACCACTGCATACCGGGAACACCCTAAAAGACCTGCTGTTTAAGAGATGTGCTGACTCAGCCATCACAATTTGGACCTTGTCAAAGTAATTCAGATCCTTACACTTGCCCATTTTTCCTGCTTTCAAAACATGAACTCCAAGAACTGACTGTTCACATGTGCCCTAATATATCCCACCTCTTGACAGGTGCCATTGTAACGAGATAATCAATGTT